>CATNUO010000216.1:0-299089 GCA_951215215.1 Andrena trimmerana | reverse complement strand
TTGCAATTATTTTTCAATTATTATATTCCAATTTTTTTTCAATTATTTTTCAATTATTTTTCAATTATTTTTAATTATTTTTCAATTATTTTTCGATTATTTTTCAATTATTTTTCAATTATTTTTCAATTATTTTTCAATTATTTTTCAATTATTTTTCAATTATTTTTCAATTATTTCTCAATTATTTTTCAATTACTTTTCAATTATTTTTCAATTATTTCTCAATTATTTTTCAATTATTTTTCAATTATTTTTCAATTATTTTTCAATTATTTTCCAATTACTTTTCAATTTTTTTTCAATTATTTTTCAATTATTTTTCAATTATTTTTCAATTATTTTTCAATTATTTTTCAACTATTCTTCAATTATTTTTCAATTATTATTTTCCAATTTTTTTCCAATTATTTTTCAATTATTTTTCAATTATTTTTCAATTATTTTTCAATTATTTTTCAATTATTTTTCAATTATTTTTCAATTATTTTTCAATTATTTTTCAATTATTTTTCAATTATTTTTCAACTATTTTCCAATTACTTTTCAATTTTTTTCAATTATTTTTCAATTATTTTTCAATTATTATATTCCAATTTTTTTTCAATTATTTTTCAATTATTTTTCAATTACTTTTCAATTATTTTTCAATTATTTTTCAATTATTTATCAATTATTTTTCAATTATTTTTCAATTATTTTTCAATTATTTTTCAATTATTTTTCAATTATTTTTCAACTATTTTCCAATTACTTTTCAATTTTTTTTCAATTATTTTTCAATTATTTTTCAATTATTTTTCAATTATTATATTCCAATTTTTTTCAATTATTTTTCAATTATTTTTCAATTACTTTTCAATTATTTTTCAATTATTTTTCAATTATTTTTCAATTATTTTTCAATTATTTTTCAATTATTTTTCAATTATTTTTCAATTATTTTGCAATTATTATTATCCAATTATTTTTCAATTATTTTTCAATTATTTTTCAATTATTTTTCCATTATTTTTCAATTATTTTTCAATTATTTATCAATTACTTTCCAACTATTTTTCAATTATTTTTCAATTATTTTTCAATTATTTTTCAATTATTTATCAATTATTTTTCAATTGTTTTTCAATTATTTTTCAATTATTTTTCTATTATTTTTCAATTACTTTTCAATTATTTTTCAATTATTTTTCAATTATTTTTCAATTACTTTTCAATTATTTTTCAATTATTTTTCAATTATTTTGCAATTATTTTTCAATTATTTTTCAATTATTTTTCAATAATTTTTCAATTTTTTTTAATTATTTTTTAATTATTTTTCAATTATTTTTCAATTATTTTGCAATTATTATTATCCAATTATTTTTCAATTATTTTTCAATTATTTGTCAATTATTTTTCAATTATTTTTCAATTATTTTTCAATTATTTTTCCATTATATTTCAATAATCTTACAATTATTTTTCAATTATTTTTCAATTATTTTTCAATTATTTTTCAATTATTTTGCAATTATTTTTCAATTATTTTTCAATTATTTTTCAATAATTTTTCAATTTTTTTCAATAATTTTTCAATTATTTTTCAATTATTTTGCAATTATTATTATCCAATTATTTTTCAATTATTTTTCAATTATTTTCCAACTATTTTTCAATTATTTTTCAATTATTTTTCAATTATTTTTCAATTATTTATCAATTATTTTTCAATTGTTTTTCAATTATTTTTCAATTATTTTTCTATTATTTTTCAATTACTTTTCTATTATTTTTCAATTATTTTTCAATTATTTTTCAATTACTTTTCAATTATTTTTCAATTATTTTTCAATTATTTTGCAATTATTTCTCAATTATTTTTCAATTATTTTTCAATAATTTTTCAATTTTTTTCAATAATTTTTCTATTATTTTTCAATTATTTTTTAATTATTTTTTAATTATTTTTTAATTATTTTTCAATTATTTTTCAATTATTTTGCAATTATTATTATCCAATTATTTTTCAATTATTTTTCAATTATTTGTCAATTATTTTTCAATTATTTTTCAATTATTTTTCAATTATTTTTCAATTATTTTTCAACTATTCTTCAATTATTTTTCAATTATTTTTCAATTATTTTTCAATTATTTTAAAAAAAAATTTCAATTATTTTTCAATTATTTTTCAATTAGTCTTATATTATTTTTCAACAATTCTTCAATTATTTTTCAATTATTTTTCAATTATTTTTCAATTATTTTTCAATTATTTTTCAACTATTTTTCAATTATTTTTCAATTATTTTTCAATTATTTTTAAATTATTTTTCTATTATTTTTCGATTATTTATCAATTATTTTTCAATTATTTTTCAATTATTTTTCAACTATTCTTCAATTATTTTTCAATTATTTTTCTATTATTTTTCAATTATTTTTCAATTATTTTTCAATTATTTTTTAATTATTTTTCAATTATTTTTCAATTATTTGTCAACTATTCTTCAATTATTTTTCTATTATTTTTCAATTATTTTTCAATTAGTTTTAAATTATTTTTAAATTATTTTTCAATTATTTTTCAATTATTTCTCAATTATTTTTCAACTATTCTTCAATTCTTTTTAAATTATTTTTCAATAATTTTTCAATTATTTTTCATTAATTTTTCATTTATTTTTCAATTATTTTTCAACTATATCAATTATTTTTCAACTATATCAATTATTTTTCAATTATTTTTCAATTATTTTTCAACTATTCTTCAATTAATTTTCAATTATTTTTCAATTATTTTTCAACCACTTTTCAATTATTTTTCAATTATTTTTCAATTATATTTCAATAATTTTACAATTATTTTTCCATTATTTTTCAATTATTTTTCAATTATTTTTCAATTATTTTTCAATTATTTCTCAATTATTTTTCAATTATTTTTCAATTATTTTTCAATTATTTTTCAATTAGTTTTCAATTATTTTTCAATTATTTTTCAATTATTTTTCAGCTATTCTTCAATTATTTTCCAATTATTTTTCAATTATTTTTCAATTATTTTTCAATTATTTTTCTATTATTTTTCAATTATTTTTCAATTATTTTTTAATTTTTTTTCAATTATTTTTCAATTATTATTCAATTATTCTTATATTATTTTTTAATTATTTTTCAATTATTTTTAATTATTTTTCAATTATTTTTCAATTACTTTTCAATTATTATTCAATTATTTTGCAATTATTTTTCAATTATTTTTCAATTATTTTTCAATTATTTTTCAATTAGTTTTCAATTATTTTTCAATTATTTTTCAACTATTCTTCAAATATTTTTCAATTATTTTTCAATTATTTTTCAATTATTTTTCAATTATTTTTCAATTATTTTTCAATTATTCTTCAATTATTTTTCAATTATTTTTCAACTATTCTTCAATTATTTTTCAATTATTTTTCAATTAGTTTTCAATTATTTTTCAATTATTTTTCAATTATTTTTCAATTATTTTTACCATTTATTTTTCAATAATTTTTCAATTATTTTTCAATTATTTTTCAATTATTTTTCAATTATTTTTCAATTATTTTTCAACTGTTCTTCAATTATTTTTCATTAATTTTTCAATTATTTTTCAATTACTTTTCAATTATTTTTCAATTAATTTTCAATTATTTTTCAATTATTTTTGAATTAGTTTTCAATTATTTTTCAATTATTTTTCAATTATTTTTCAGCTATTCTTCAATTATTTTTCAATTATTTTTCAATTATTTTTCAATTATTTTTCAATTATTTTTCAATTATTTTTCATTTATTTTTCAATTATTTTTCAATTATTTTTCAATTATTTTTCAATTATATTTCAATTATTTTTCAATTATTTTTCAACTATTCTTCAATTATTTTTCAATTATTTTTCAATTATTTTTCAATTATTTTTCAATTATTTTTCAACTATTCTTCAATTATTTTTCAATTATTTTTAAATAATTTTTCAATTATTTTTCAATTATTTTTCAATTATTTTTGAATTATATTTGAATTATTTTTGAATTATTTTTCAATTATTTTTCAATTATTTTTCAATTATTTTTCAATAAGTTTTCAATTATTTTTCAATTATTTTCCAATTATTTTTCAGCTAATCTTCAATTATTATTCAATTATTTTTCAATTATTTTTCAATTATTTTTCAATTATTTTTCAATTATTTTTCCATTATTTTTCAATTATTTTTCAATTATTTTTTAATTTTTTTTCAATTATTTTTCAATTATTTTTCAATTATTTTTCAATTATTTTTTAATTATTTTTCAATTATTTTTCAATTATTTTTCAACTATTCTTCAATTATTTTTCTATTATTTTTCAATTATTTTTCAATTAGTTTTAAATTATTTTTCAATTATTTTTCAATTATTTTTCAATTATTTCTCAATTATTTTTCAACTATTCTTCAATTCTTTTTAAATTATTTTTCAATAATTTTTCAATTATTTTTCATTAATTTTTCATTCATTTTTCAATTATTTTTCAACTATATCAATTATTTTTCAACTATATCAATTATTTTTCAATTATTTTTCAATTATTTTTCAATTATTTTTCAATTATTTTTCCATTATTTTTCAATTATTTTTCAATTATTTTTCAATTATTTTTCAATTATTTTTCAATTATTTTTCAACTATTCTTCAATTAATTTTCAATTATTTTTCAATTATTTTTCAACCACTTTTCAATTATTTTTCAATTATTTTTCAATTATATTTCAATAATTTTACAATTATTTTTCAACTATTCTTCAATTAATTTTCAATTATTTTTCAATTATTTTTCAACCACTTTTCAATTATTTTTCAATTATTTTTCAATTATATTTCAATAATTTTACAATTATTTTTCAATTATTTTTCAATTATTTTTCAATTATTTTTCAATTATTTTTCAATTATTTCTCAATTATTTTTCAATTATTTTTCAATTATTTTTCAATTATTTTTCAATTAGTTTTCAATTATTTTTCAATTATTTTTCAATTATTTTTCAGCTTTCTTCAATTATTTTCCAATTATTTTTCAATTATTTTTCAATTATTTTTCAATTATTTTTCTATTATTTTTCAATTATTTTTCCATTATTTTTCAATTATTTTTCAATTATTTTTCAATTATTTTTCAATTATTTTTCAATTATTTTTCAACTATTCTTCAATTAATTTTCAATTATTTTTCAATTATTTTTCAACCACTTTTCAATTATTTTTCAATTATTTTTCAATTATATTTCAATAATTTTACAATTATTTTTCAACTATTCTTCAATTAATTTTCAATTATTTTTCAATTATTTTTCAACCACTTTTCAATTATTTTTCAATTATTTTTCAATTATATTTCAATAATTTTACAATTATTTTTCAATTATTTTTCAATTATTTTTCAATTATTTTTCAATTATTTTTCAATTATTTCTCAATTATTTTTCAATTATTTTTCAATTATTTTTCAATTATTTTTCAATTAGTTTTCAATTATTTTTCAATTATTTTTCAATTATTTTTCAGCTTTCTTCAATTATTTTCCAATTATTTTTCAATTATTTTTCAATTATTTTTCAATTATTTTTCAATTATTTTTCAATTATTTTTCATTTATTTTTCAATTATTTTTCAATTATTTTTCAATTATTTTTCAATTATTTTTCAACTATTCTTAAATTATTTTTCAATTATTTTTCAATTATTTTTCAATTAGTTTTCAATTATTTTTCAATTATTTTTCAATTATTTATCAATTATTTTTCAATTATTTTTCTATTATTTTTCAATTACTTTTCAATTATTTTTCAATTATTTTTCAATTATTTTTCAATTATTTTTCAATTATTATATTCCAATTTTTTTTCAATTATTTTTCAATTATTTTTCAATTATTTTTCCATTATTTTTCCATTATTTTTCAATTATTTTTCAATTATTTTTCAATTAGTTTTCAATTATTTTTCAATTATTTTTCAACTATTCATAAATTATTTTTCAATTATTTTTCAATTATTTTTCAATTATTTTTCAATTATTTTTCAATTATTTTTCAATTATTTTTCAATTATTTTTCAATTACTTTTCAATTATTTTTCAATTATTTTTCAATTATTTATCAATTATTTTTCAATTATTTTTCTATTATTTTTCAATTACTTTTCAATTATTTTTCAATTATTTTTCAATTATTTTTCAATTATTTTTCAATTATTATATTCCAATTTTTTTTCAATTATTTTTCAATTATTTTTCAATTATTTTTCAATTATTTTTCCATTATTTTTCAATTATCTTTCAATTATTTTTCAATTAGTTTTCAATTATTTTTCAATTATTTTTCAACTATTCATCAATTATATTTCAATTATTTTTCAATTATTTTTCAATTATTTTTCAATTATTTTTCATTTATTTTTCAATTATTTTTCAATTATTTTTCAATTATTTTTCAATTATTTTTCAATCATTTTTCAATTATTCTTCAATTATTTTTCAATTATTTTTCATATTATTTTTCAATTATTTTTCAAATATTTTTCAAATATTTTTCAAATATTTTTCAATTATTTTTCTATTATTTTTCAATTATGTTTCAATTATTTTTCGTATTATTCTTATATTATTTTTCAATTATTTTTCATTTATTTTTCAATAATTTTTCAATTATTTTTCAATTATTTTTCTATAATTTTTCAATTATTTTTCTATTATTATTCAATTATTTTTCAATTATTATTCAATTATTATTATCCAATTATTTTTCAATTATTTTTCAATTATTTTTCAATTATTTTTCAATTATTTTCCAATTATTTTTCAATTTTTTTCCAATTATTTTTCAATTATTTTTCAATTATTTTTCAATTATTTTTCAATAATTTTTCAACTATTTTTCAATTATTTTTCAATTATTTTTCAATTATTTTTCATTTATTTGTCAATTACGTTTCAATTATTATTAAATTATTATTAAATTATTTTTCAATTATTTTTTAATTATTTTTCAATTTCTTTCGATTATTTTTCAATTATTTTTCAATTATTTTTCAATTACTTTTCAACTATTCTTCAATTATTTTTCGATTATTTTTCAATTATTATGCAATTATTATTATCCAACTATTTTTCAATTATTTTTCAATTATTTTTCAATTATTTTCCAATTATTTTTCAATTTTTTTTCAATTATTTTTCAATTATTTTTCAATTATTTTTCAATTATTTTTCAATTATTTTTCAATTATTTTTCGATTATTTTTCAATTATTTGTCAATTAGTTTTCAATTATTTTTCAACTATTTATCAATTATTTTTCAATTATTTTTCAATTATTTTTCAATTATTTGTCAATTATGTTTCAATTATTATTAAATTATTTTTCAATTATATTTCAATTATTTTTCAATTATTTTTCAATTATTTTTCAATAATTTTTCAACTATTTTTCAATTATTTATCAATTATTTTTCAACTATTCTTCAATTATTTTTCAATTATTTCTCGATTATTTTTCAATTATTTTTCAATTATTTTTCAATTATTTTTCAATTATTTTTCAACTATTCTTCAATTATTTTTCAATTATTTTACAATTATTTTTCAATTATTTTTCAATTATAATTCAATTATTTTTCAACTATTTTTCAATTATTTTTCAAATATTTTTCAAATATTTTTCAAATATTTTTCAAATATTTTTCTATTATTTTTCAAATATTTTTCAAATATTTTTCTATTATTTTTCAATTATTTTTCTATTATTTTTCAATTATTTTTCAATTATTTTTCAACTATTTTTCAATTATTTTTCAATTATTTTTCAATTATTTTTCAATTATTTTTCTATTATTTTTCAATAATTTTTCAATTATTTTTCAATTATTTTTCGATTATTTTTCAATTATTTTTCAATTATTTTTCAATTATTTTTCAATTATTTTTCAATTATTTTTCAATTATTTTTCAATTATTTTTCAACTATTCTTCAATTATTTTTCAATTATTTTTCAACTATTTTTCAATTATTTTTAATATTATTTTTCAATTATTTTTCAATTATTTTTCAAATATTTTTCAAATATTTTTCAAATATTTTTCAAATATTTTTCAAATATTTTTCAAATATTTTTCTATTATTTTTCAAATATTCTTCAAATATTTTTCAAATATTTTTCTATTAATTTTCAATTATTTTTCAATTATTTTTCAATTATTTTTCAATTTTTTTCAATTATTTTTCAATTATTTTTCAATTATTTTTCAATTATTTCTCAATTATTTTTCAATTACTTTTCAATTATTTTTCAATTATTTCTCAATTATTTTTCAAATATTTTTCAATTATTTTTCAATTATTTTTCAATTATTTTCCAATTACTTTTCAATTATTTTTCATTTATTTTTCAATTATTTTTTAATTATTTTTCAATTATTTTTCAATTATTTTTCAACTATTCTTCAATTATTTTTCTATTATTTTTCAATTATTTTTCAATTAGTTTTAAATTATTTTTCAATTATTTTTCAATTATTTTTCAATTATTTCTCAATTATATTTCAACTATTCTTCAATTCTTTTTAAATTATTTTTCAATAATTTTTCAATTATTTTTCATTAATTTTTCATTTATTTTTCAATTATTTTTCAACTATATCAATTATTTTTCAACTATATCAATTATTTTTCAATTATTATTCAATTATTTTGCAATTATTTTTCAATTATTTTTCAATTATTTTTCAATTATTTTTCAATTAGTTTTCAATTATTTTTCAATTATTTTTCAACTATTCTTCAATTATTTTTCAATTATTTTTCAATTATTTTTCAATTATTTTTCAATTATTTTTCAATTATTTTTCAATTATTTTTCAATTATTTTTCAATTATTTTTCAATTATTTCTCAATTATTTTTCAATTACTTTTCAATTATTTTTCAATTATTTCTCAATTATTTTTCAATTATTTTTCAATTATTTTTCAATTATTTTTCAATTATTTTTCAATTATTTTTCAATTATTTTCCAATTACTTTTCAATTTTTTTTCAATTATTTTTCAACTATTCTTCAATTATTTTTCAATTATTTTTCAATTAGTTTTCAATTATTTTTCAATTATTTTTCAATTATTTTTCAATTATTTTTCAATTATTTTTCAATTATTTTTCAACTATTCTTCAATTATTTTTCAATTATTTTTCAATTATTTTTCAATTATTTTTCAATTATTTTTCAATTATTTTTCAATTATTTTTCAATTATTTTTCAATTATTTTTCAATTATTTTTCAATTATTTTCCAATTACTTTTCAATTTTTTTTCAATTATTTTTCAATTATTTTTCCATTATTTTTCAATAATTTTTCTATTATTTTTCTATTATTTTTCAATTGTTTTTCAATTATTTTTCAATTATTTTTCAATTATATTTCAGTTATTTTTCAATACTTTTTCAATTATTTTTCAATTATTTTTCAATTATTTTTCAATTATTATTTTCCAATTATTTTTCAATTATTTTTCAATTATTTTTCCATTATTTTTCAATTATTTTTCTATTATTTTTCAATTCTTTTTCAATTATTTTTCAATTATTTTTCAATTATTTTTCAATTATTTTTCAATTATTTTTCAATTATTTTTCAATTATTTTTCAATTATTTTTCTATTATTTTTCAATTATTTTTCAATTATTTTTCAGTTATTTTTCAATTGTTTTTCAATTATTTTCCAATTACTTTTCAATTATTTTTCAATTATTTTTCAATTATTTTTCTATTATTTTTCAATTATTTTTCAATTATTATTCAGTTATTTTTCAATTATTTTTCAATTATTTTTCAATTATTTTTCAATTATTTTTCAATTATTAATCAATTATTTTTCATTTATTTTTCAATTATTTTTCAATTATTTTTCAATTATTTTTCAACTATTCTTCAATTATTTTTCAATTACTTTTCAATTATTTTTCAATAATTTTTCAATTATTTTTCAATTATTTTTCAATTATTTTTCTATTATTTTTCAATTACTTTTCACCTATTCTTCAATTATTTTTCAATTATTTTTCAATTATTTTTCAATTATTTTTCAATTATTTTTCAATTATTTTTCAATTATTTTTCCATTATTTTTCAATTATTTTTAAATTAGTTTTCAATTATTTTTCAACTATTTTTCAATTATTTTTCAATTATATTTAAATAATTTTACAATTATTTTTCAATTATTTTTCAATTATTTTTCAATTATTTTTCAATTATTTTTCAATTATTTTTCAATTACTTTTCAATTATTTTTCAATTATTTTTCAATTATTTTTCAATTATTTTCCAATTATTTTTCAATTATATTTCAATAATTTTACAATTATTTTTCAATTATTTTTCAATTATTTTTCAATTATTTCTCAATTATTTTTCAATTATTTTTCAATTATTTTTTAATTATTTCTCAATTATTTTTCAATTATTTTTCAATTATTTTTCAATTATTTTTCATATTACTTTTCAATTATTTTTCAATTATTTTTCAATTATTTTTCAATTATTTTTCAATTATTTTTCAATTATTTTTCAATTACTTTTCAATTATTTTTCAATTATTTTTCAATTATTTTTCAATTATTTTTCAATTATTTTTCAATTATTTTTCAATTACTTTTCAATTATTTTTCAATTATTTTTCAATTATTTTTCAATTATTTTTCAATTATTTTTCAATTATATTTCAATAATTTTACAATTATTTTTCAATTATTTTTCAATTATTTTTCAATTATTTTTCAGTTATTTTTCAATTATTTTTCAATTACTTTTCAATTATTTTTCAATTATTTTTCAATTATTTTTCAATTATTTTTCAATTATTTTTCAATTATATTTCAATAATTTTACAATTATTTTTCAACTATTCTTCAATTAATTTTCAATTATTTTTCAATTATTTATCAATTATTTTTCAATTATTTTTCAATTATTTTACAATTATTTTTCAATTATTTTTCAATTATTTTTCAACTATTTTTCAATTATTTTTCAATTATTTTTCAACTATTCTTCAATTAATTTTCAATTATTTTTCAATTATTTTTCAATTATTTTTCAATTACTTTTCAATTATATTTAATTATTTTTCAATTATTTTTCAATTATTTTTCAATTATTTTTCAATTATTTCTCAATTATTTTTCAATTATTTTTCAATTATTTTTCAATTATTTTTCAATTAGTTTTCAATTATTTTTCAATTATTTTTCAATTATTTTTCAGCTATTCTTCAATTATTTTCCAATTGTTTTTCAATTATTTTTCAATTATTTTTCAATTATTTTTCTATTATTTTTCAATTATTTTTCAATTATTTTTTAATTTTTTTTCAATTATTTTTTAATTATTTTTCAATTATTTTTAATTATTTTTCAATTATTTTTCAATTACTTTTCAATTATTATTCAATTATTTTTCAATTATTTTTCATTTATTTTTCAATTATTTTTCAATTATTTTTCAATTATTTTTCAATTATTTTTCAATTATTTTTCAATTATTTTTCAACTATTCTTCAATTATTTTTCAATTATTTTTCAATTATTTTTCAATTATTTTCCAATTACTTTTCAATTTTTTTCAATTATTTTTCAATTATTTTTCAATTATTTTTCAATTATTTTTCAATTATTTTTCAATTATTTTTCAATTATTTTCCAATTACTTTTCAATTTTTTTTCAATTATTTTTCAATTATTTTTCCATTATTTTTCAATAATTTTTCTATTATTTTTCTATTATTTTTCAATTGTTTTTCAATTATTTTTCAATTATTTTTCAATTATATTTCAGTTATTTTTCAATACTTTTTCAATTATTTTTCAATTATTTTTCAATTATTTTTCAATTATTATTTTCCAATTATTTTTCAATTATTTTTCAATTATTTTTCCATTATTTTTCAATTATTATTCAGTTATTTTTCAATTATTTTTCAATTATTTTTCAATTATTTTTCAATTATTTTTCAATTATTTTTCCATTATTTTTCAATTATTTTTAAATTAGTTTTCAATTATTTTTCAACTATTTTTCAACTATTTTTCAATTATTTTTCAATTATATTTAAATAATTTTACAATTATTTTTCAATTATTTTTCAATTATTTTTCAATTATTTTTCAATTATTTTTCTATTATTTTTCAATTATTTTTCAATTATTATTCAATTATTTTTCAATTATTTTTCAATTATTTTCCAATTATTTTTCAATTATATTTCAATAATTTTACAATTATTTTTCAATTATTTTTCAATTATTTTTCAATTATTTCTCAATTATTTTTCAATTATTTTTCAATTATTTTTTAATTATTTCTCAATTATTTTTCAATTATTTTTCAATTATTTTTCAATTATTTTTCATATTACTTTTCAATTATTTTTCAATTATTTTTCAATTATTTTTCAATTATTTTTCAATTATTTTTCAATTATTTTTCAATTACTTTTCAATTATTTTTCAATTATTTTTCAATTATTTTTCAATTATTTTTCAATTATTTTTCAATTATTTTTCAATTACTTTTCAATTATTTTTCAATTATTTTTCAATTATTTTTCAATTATTTTTCAATTATTTTTCAATTATATTTCAATAATTTTACAATTATTTTTCAATTATTTTTCAATTATTTTTCAATTATTTTTCAGTTATTTTTCAATTATTTTTCAATTACTTTTCAATTATTTTTCAATTATTTTTCAATTATTTTTCAATTATTTTTCAATTATTTTTCAATTATATTTCAATAATTTTACAATTATTTTTCAACTATTCTTCAATTAATTTTCAATTATTTTTCAATTATTTATCAATTATTTTTCAATTATTTTTCAATTATTTTACAATTATTTTTCAATTATTTTTCAATTATTTTTCAACTATTTTTCAATTATTTTTCAATTATTTTTCAACTATTCTTCAATTAATTTTCAATTATTTTTCAATTATTTTTCAATTATTTTTCAATTACTTTTCAATTATATTTAATTATTTTTCAATTATTTTTCAATTATTTTTCAATTATTTTTCAATTATTTCTCAACTATTCTTCAATTATTTTTCAATTACTTTTCAATTATTTTTCAATAATTTTTCAATTATTTTTCAATTATTTTTCAATTATTTTTCTATTATTTTTCAATTACTTTTCACCTATTCTTCAATTATTTTTCAATTATTTTTCAATTATTTTTCAATTATTTTTCAATTATTTTTCAATTATTTTTCAATTATTTTTCCATTATTTTTCAATTATTTTTAAATTAGTTTTCAATTATTTTTCAACTATTTTTCAATTATTTTTCAATTATATTTAAATAATTTTACAATTATTTTTCAATTATTTTTCAATTATTTTTCAATTATTTTTCAATTATATTTCAATAATTTTACAATTATTTTTCAACTATTCTTCAATTAATTTTCAATTATTTTTCAATTATTTATCAATTATTTTTCAATTATTTTTCAATTATTTTACAATTATTTTTCAATTATTTTTCAATTATTTTTCAACTATTTTTCAATTATTTTTCAATTATTTTTCAACTATTCTTCAATTAATTTTCAATTATTTTTCAATTATTTTTCAATTATTTTTCAATTACTTTTCAATTATATTTAATTATTTTTCAATTATTTTTCAATTATTTTTCAATTATTTTTCAATTATTTCTCAACTATTCTTCAATTATTTTTCAATTACTTTTCAATTATTTTTCAATAATTTTTCAATTATTTTTCAATTATTTTTCAATTATTTTTCTATTATTTTTCAATTACTTTTCACCTATTCTTCAATTATTTTTCAATTATTTTTCAATTATTTTTCAATTATTTTTCAATTATTTTTCAATTATTTCTCAACTATTCTTCAATTATTTTTCAATTATTTTTCAATTATTTTTTAATTATTTCTCAATTATTTTTCAATTATTTTTCAATTATTTTTCAATTATTTTTCATATTACTTTTCAATTATTTTTCAATTATTTTTCAATTATTTTTCAATTATTTTTCAATTATTTTTCAATTATTTTTCAATTACTTTTCAATTATTTTTCAATTATTTTTCAATTATTTTTCAATTATTTTTCAATTATTTTTCAATTATTTTTCAATTACTTTTCAATTATTTTTCAATTATTTTTCAATTATTTTTCAATTATTTTTCAATTATTTTTCAATTATATTTCAATAATTTTACAATTATTTTTCAATTATTTTTCAATTATTTTTCAATTATTTTTCAGTTATTTTTCAATTATTTTTCAATTACTTTTCAATTATTTTTCAATTATTTTTCAATTATTTTTCAATTATTTTTCAATTATTTTTCAATTATATTTCAATAATTTTACAATTATTTTTCAACTATTCTTCAATTAATTTTCAATTATTTTTCAATTATTTATCAATTATTTTTCAATTATTTTTCAATTATTTTACAATTATTTTTCAATTATTTTTCAATTATTTTTCAACTATTTTTCAATTATTTTTCAATTATTTTTCAACTATTCTTCAATTAATTTTCAATTATTTTTCAATTATTTTTCAATTATTTTTCAATTACTTTTCAATTATATTTAATTATTTTTCAATTATTTTTCAATTATTTTTCAATTATTTTTCAATTATTTCTCAATTATTTTTCAATTATTTTTCAATTATTTTTCAATTATTTTTCAATTAGTTTTCAATTATTTTTCAATTATTTTTCAATTATTTTTCAGCTATTCTTCAATTATTTTCCAATTGTTTTTCAATTATTTTTCAATTATTTTTCAATTATTTTTCTATTATTTTTCAATTATTTTTCAATTATTTTTTAATTTTTTTTCAATTATTTTTTAATTATTTTTCAATTATTTTTAATTATTTTTCAATTATTTTTCAATTACTTTTCAATTATTATTCAATTATTTTTCAATTATTTTTCATTTATTTTTCAATTATTTTTCAATTATTTTTCAATTATTTTTCAATTATTTTTCAATTATTTTTCAATTATTTTTCAACTATTCTTCAATTATTTTTCAATTATTTTTCAATTATTTTTCAATTATTTTCCAATTACTTTTCAATTTTTTTCAATTATTTTTCAATTATTTTTCAATTATTTTTCAATTATTTTTCAATTATTTTTCAATTATTTTTCAATTATTTTTCAATTATTTTTCAATTATTTTTCAATTATTTTTCAATTATTTTTCAATTATTTTTCATTTATTTTTCATTATTTTTCAATTATTTTTCAATTATTTTTCAATTATTTTTCAACTATTCTTCAATTATTTCTCAATTCTTTTTCAATTAGTTTTCAATTATTTTTCAATTATTTTTCAACTATTCTTCAATTATTTTTCAATTATTTTTCTATTATTTTTCAATTATTTTTCAATTAGTTTTAAATTATTTTTCAATTATTTTTCAATAATTTTTCAATTATTTTTCATTAATTTTTCATTTATTTTTCAATTATTTTTCAACTATATCAATTATTTTTCAACTATATCAATTATTTTTCAATTATTTTTCAATTCTTTTTCAATTATTTTTCAATTATTTTTCCATTATTTTTCAATTATTTTTCAATTATTTTTCAATTATTTTTCAATTATTTTTCAATTATTTTTCAATTATTTTTCAACTATTCTTCAATTAATTTTCAACTATTCTTCAATTAATTTTCAATTATTTTTCAATTATTTTTCAATTATTTTTCAATTATATTTCAATAATTTTACAATTATTTTTCAATTATTTTTCAATTATTTTTCAATTATTTTTCAATTATTTTTCAATTATTTCTCAATTATTTTTCAATTATTTTTCAATTATTTTTCAATTATTTTTCAATTAGTTTTCAATTATTTTTCAATTATTTTTCAATTATTTTTCAGCTATTCTTCAATTATTTTCCAATTATTTTTCAATTATTTTTCAATTATTTTTCAATTATTTTTCTATTATTTTTCAATTATTTTTCAATTATTTTTTAATTTTTTTTCAATTATTTTTTAATTATTTTTCAATTATTTTTAATTATTTTTCAATTATTTTTCAATTACTTTTCAATTATTATTCAATTATTTTTCAATTATTTTTCCATTATTTTTCAATTATTTTTCAACTATTCTTCAATTATTTTTCAATTATTTTTCAATTATTTTTCAATTATTTTTCAATTATTTTTCAATTATTTTTCAATTATTTTTCAATTATTTTTCAATTATTTTTCAATTATTTCTCAATTATTTTTCAATTACTTTTCAATTATTTTTCAATTATTTCTCAATTATTTTTCAAATATTTTTCAATTATTTTTCAATTATTTTTCAATTATTTTCCAATTACTTTTCAATTTTTTTCAATTATTTTTCAATTATTTTTCAATTATTTTTCAATTATTTTTCAATTATTTTTCAACTATTCTTCAATAATTTCTCAATTATTTTTCAATTAGTTTTCAATTATTTTTCAATTATTTTTCAACTATTCTTCAATTATTTTTCAATTATTTTTCAATAATTTTTCAAATTATTTTTCAATTATTTTTTAATTATTTTTGAATTATTTTTCAATTATTTTTCAGTTATTTTTCAATTATTTTTCAATTATTTTTCAATTATTTTTCAATTATTTTTCATTTATTTTTCAATTATTTTTTAATTATTTTTCAATTATTTTTCAATTATTTTTCAACTATTCTTCAATTATTTTTCTATTATTTTTCAATTATTTTTCAATTAGTTTTAAATTATTTTTCAATTATTTTTCAATTATTTTTCAATTATTTCTCAATTATATTTCAACTATTCTTCAATTCTTTTTAAATTATTTTTCAATAATTTTTCAATTATTTTTCATTAATTTTTCATTTATTTTTCAATTATTTTTCAACTATATCAATTATTTTTCAACTATATCAATTATTTTTCAATTATTATTCAATTATTTTGCAATTATTTTTCAATTATTTTTCAATTATTTTTCAATTATTTTTCAATTAGTTTTCAATTATTTTTCAATTATTTTTCAACTATTCTTCAATTATTTTTCAATTATTTTTCAATTATTTTTCAATTATTTTTCAATTATTTTTCAATTATTTTTCAATTATTTTTCAATTATTTTTCAATTATTTTTCAATTATTTCTCAATTATTTTTCAATTACTTTTCAATTATTTTTCAATTATTTCTCAATTATTTTTCAATTATTTTTCAATTATTTTTCAATTATTTTTCAATTATTTTTCAATTATTTTTCAATTATTTTCCAATTACTTTTCAATTTTTTTTCAATTATTTTTCAACTATTCTTCAATTATTTTTCAATTATTTTTCAATTAGTTTTCAATTATTTTTCAATTATTTTTCAATTATTTTTCAATTATTTTTCAATTATTTTTCAATTATTTTTCAATTATTTTTCAACTATTCTTCAATTATTTTTCAATTATTTTTCAATTATTTTTCAATTATTTTGCAATTATTTTTCAATTATTTTTCAATTATTTTTCAATTATTTTTCAATTATTTTTCAATTATTTCTCAATTATTCTTCAATTACTTTTCAATTATTTTTCAATTATTTCTCAATTATTTTTCAATTATTTTTCAATTATTTTTCAATTATTTTTCAATTATTTTCCAATTACTTTTCAATTTTTTTTCAATTATTTTTCAATTATTTTTCCATTATTTTTCAATAATTTTTCTATTATTTTTCTATTATTTTTCAATTGTTTTTCAATTATTTTTCAATTATTTTTCAATTATATTTCAGTTATTTTTCAATACTTTTTCAATTATTTTTCAATTATTTTTCAATTATTTTTCAATTATTATTTTCCAATTATTTTTCAATTATTTTTCAATTATTTTTCCATTATTTTTCAATTATTTTTCTATTATTTTTCAATTCTTTTTCAATTATTTTTCAATTATTTTTCAATTATTTTTCAATTATTTTTCAATTATTTTTCAATTATTTTTCAATTATTTTTCAATTATTTTTCTATTATTTTTCAATTATTTTTCAATTATTTTTCAGTTATTTTTCAATTATTTTTCAATTATTTTCCAATTACTTTTCAATTATTTTTCAATTATTTTTCAATTATTTTTCTATTATTTTTCAATTATTTTTCAATTATTATTCAGTTATTTTTCAATTATTTTTCAATTATTTTTCAATTATTTTTCAATTATTTTTCAATTATTAATCAATTATTTTTCATTTATTTTTCAATTATTTTTCAATTATTTTTCAATTATTTTTCAACTATTCTTCAATTATTTTTCAATTACTTTTCAATTATTTTTCAATAATTTTTCAATTATTTTTTAATTATTTTTCAATTATTTTTCTATTATTTTTCAATTACTTTTCAACTATTCTTCAATTATTTTTCAATTATTTTTCAATTATTTTTCAATTATTTTTCAATTATTTTTCAATTATTTTTCAATTATTTTTCCATTATTTTTCAATTATTTTTAAATTAGTTTTCAATTATTTTTCAACTATTTTTCAATTATTTTTCAATTATATTTAAATAATTTTACAATTATTTTTCAATTATTTTTCAATTATTTTTCAATTATTTTTCAATTATTTTTCAATTATTTTTCAATTATTTTTCAATTACTTTTCAATTATTTTTCAATTATTTTTCAATTATTTTTCAATTATTTTCCAATTATTTTTCAATTATATTTCAATAATTTTACAATTATTTTTCAATTATTTTTCAATTATTTTTCAATTATTTCTCAATTATTTTTCAATTATTTTTCAATTATTTTTGAATTATTTCTCAATTATTTTTCAATTATTTTTCAATTATTTTTCAATTATTTTTCATATTACTTTTCAATTATTTTTCAATTATTTTTCAATTATTTTTCAATTATTTTTCAATTATTTTTCAATTATTTTTCAATTACTTTTCAATTATTTTTCAATTATTTTTCAATTATTTTTCAATTATTTTTCAATTATTTTTCAATTATTTTTCAATTACTTTTCAATTATTTTTCAATTATTTTTCAATTATTTTTCAATTATTTTTCAATTATTTTTCAATTATATTTCAATAATTTTACAATTATTTTTCAATTATTTTTCAATTATTTTTCAATTATTTTTCAGTTATTTTTCAATTATTTTTCAATTACTTTTCAATTATTTTTCAATTATTTTTCAATTATTTTTCAATTATTTTTCAATTATTTTTCAATTATATTTCAATAATTTTACAATTATTTTTCAACTATTCTTCAATTAATTTTCAATTATTTTTCAATTATTTATCAATTATTTTTCAATTATTTTTCAATTATTTTACAATTATTTTTCAATTATTTTTCAATTATTTTTCAACTATTTTTCAATTATTTTTCAATTATTTTTCAACTATTCTTCAATTAATTTTCAATTATTTTTCAATTATTTTTCAATTATTTTTCAATTACTTTTCAATTATATTTAATTATTTTTCAATTATTTTTCAATTATTTTTCAATTATTTTTCAATTATTTCTCAATTATTTTTCAATTATTTTTCAATTATTTTTCAATTATTTTTCAATTAGTTTTCAATTATTTTTCAATTATTTTTCAATTATTTTTCAGCTATTCTTCAATTATTTTCCAATTGTTTTTCAATTATTTTTCAATTATTTTTCAATTATTTTTCTATTATTTTTCAATTATTTTTCAATTATTTTTTAATTTTTTTTCAATTATTTTTTAATTATTTTTCAATTATTTTTAATTATTTTTCAATTATTTTTCAATTACTTTTCAATTATTATTCAATTATTTTTCAATTATTTTTCCATTATTTTTCAATTATTTTTCAATTAGTTTTCAATTATTTTTCAATTATTTTTCAACTATTCTTCAATTATTTTTCAATTATTTTTCAATTATTTTTCAATTATTTTTCAATTATTTTTCAATTATTTTTCAATTATTTTTCAATTATTTTTCAATTATTTTTCAATTATTTCTCAATTATTTTTCAATTACTTTTCAATTATTTTTCAATTATTTCTCAATTATTTTTCAATTATTTTTCAATTATTTTTCAATTATTTTTCAATTATTTTCCAATTACTTTTCAATTTTTTTTCAATTATTTTTCAATTATTTTTCCATTATTTTTCAATAATTTTTCTATTATTTTTCTATTATTTTTCAATTGTTTTTCAATTATTTTTCAATTATTTTTCAATTATATTTCAGTTATTTTTCAATACTTTTTCAATTATTTTTCAATTATTTTTCAATTATTTTTCAATTATTATTTTCCAATTATTTTTCAATTATTTTTCAATTATTTTTCCATTATTTTTCAATTATTTTTCTATTATTTTTCAATTCTTTTTCAATTATTTTTCAATTATTTTTCAATTATTTTTCAATTACTTTTCAATTATTTTTCAATTATTTTTCAATTATTTTTCAATTATTTTTCTATTATTTTTCAATTATTTTTCAATTATTTTTCAGTTATTTTTCAATTATTTTTCAATTATTTTCCAATTACTTTTCAATTATTTTTCAATTATTTTTCAATTATTTTTCTATTATTTTTCAATTATTTTTCAATTATTATTCAGTTATTTTTCAATTATTTTTCAATTATTTTTCAATTATTTTTCAATTATTTTTCATTTATTAATCAATTATTTTTCATTTATTTTTCAATTATTTTTCAATTATTTTTCAATTATTTTTCAACTATTCTTCAATTATTTTTCAATTACTTTTCAATTATTTTTCAATAATTTTTCAATTATTTTTCAATTATTTTTCAATTATTTTTCTATTATTTTTCAATTACTTTTCAACTATTCTTCAATTATTTTTCAATTATTTTTCAATTATTTTTCAATTATTTTTCAATTATTTTTCAATTATTTTTCAATTATTTTTCCATTATTTTTCAATTATTTTTAAATTAGTTTTCAATTATTTTTCAACTATTTTTCAATTATTTTTCAATTATATTTAAATAATTTTACAATTATTTTTCAATTATTTTTCAATTATTTTTCAATTATTTTTCAATTATTTTTCAATTATATTTCAATTACTTTTCAATTATTTTTCAATTATTTTTCAATTATTTTTCAATTATTTTCCAATTATTTTTCAATTATATTTCAATAATTTTACAATTATTTTTCAATTATTTTTCAATTATTTTTCAATTATTTCTCAATTATTTTTCAATTATTTTTCAATTATTTTTGAATTATTTCTCAATTATTTTTCAATTATTTTTCAATTATTTTTCAATTATTTTTCATATTACTTTTCAATTATTTTTCAATTATTTTTCAATTATTTTTCAATTATTTTTCAATTATTTTTCAATTATTTTTCAATTACTTTTCAATTATTTTTCAATTATTTTTCAATTATTTTTCAATTATTTTTCAATTATTTTTCAATTATTTTTCAATTACTTTTCAATTATTTTTCAATTATTTTTCAATTATTTTTCAATTATTTTTCAATTATTTTTCAATTATATTTCAATAATTTTACAATTATTTTTCAATTATTTTTCAATTATTTTTCAATTATTTTTCAGTTATTTTTCAATTATTTTTCAATTACTTTTCAATTATTTTTCAATTATTTTTCAATTATTTTTCAATTATTTTTCAATTATTTTTCAATTATATTTCAATAATTTTACAATTATTTTTCAACTATTCTTCAATTAATTTTCAATTATTTTTCAATTATTTATCAATTATTTTTCAATTATTTTTCAATTATTTTACAATTATTTTTCAATTATTTTTCAATTATTTTTCAACTATTTTTCAATTATTTTTCAATTATTTTTCAACTATTCTTCAATTAATTTTCAATTATTTTTCAATTATTTTTCAATTATTTTTCAATTACTTTTCAATTATTTTTAATTATTTTTCAATTATTTTTCAATTATTATATTCCAATTTTTATTCAATTATTTTTCAATTATTTTTCAATTATTTTTCAATTATTTTTCAATTATTTTTCAATTATTTTTCAATTATTTTTCAATTTCTTTTCAATTATTTTTCAATTATTTTTCAATTATTTTTCAATTATTTCTCAATTATTTTTCAATTATTTTTCAATTATTTTTCAATTAGTTTTCAATTATTTTTCAATTATTTTTCAACTATTCTTCAATTAATTTTCAATTATTTTTCAATTATTTTTCAATTATTTTTCAATTATTTTTCAATTATTTTACAATTATTTTCCAATTATTTTTCAATTATTTTTAAAATATTTTTCAATTATTTTTCAATTATTTTTCAATTATTTTTCAATTATTTTTCAATTATTTTTCAATTATTTTTCAATTAGTTTTCAATAATTTTTCAATTATTTTTCAACTATTCTTCAATTAATTTTCAATTATTTTTCAATTATTTTTCAATTATTTTTCAATTATTTTTCAATTATTTTACAATTATTTATCAATTATTTTTCAATTATTTTTCAATTATTTTTCAATTATTTTTCAATTATATTTCAATAATTTTACAATTATTTTTCAATTATTTTTCAATTATTTTTCAGTTATTTTTCAATTATTTTTCAATTACTTTTCAATTATTTTTCAATTATTTTTCAATTATTTTTCAATTATTTTTCAATTATTTTTCAATTATATTTCAATAATTTTACAATTATTTTTCAACTATTCTTCAATTAATTTTCAATTATTTTTCAATTATTTATCAATTATTTTTCAATTATTTTACAATTATTTTTCAATTATTTTTCAATTATTTTTCAACTATTTTTCAATTATTTTTCAATTATTTTTCAACTATTCTTCAATTAATTTTCAATTATTTTTCAATTATTTTTCAATTATTTTTCAATTACTTTTCAATTATTTTTCAATTATTTTACAATTATTTTTCAATTATTTTTCAATTATTTTTCAACTATTTTTCAATTATTTTTCAATTATTTTTCAATTATTTTTCAATTATTTTTCAATTATTTTTCAATTATTTTTCAATTGTTTTTAAATTATTTTTCAATTATTTTTCTATTATTTTCCAATTATTTTTCAATTATTTTTCAATTATTTTTAAATTATTTTTCAATTATTTTTAAATTATTTTTCAATTATTTTTCAATTATTTTTCAATTATTTTTCAATTATTTTTCAATTAGTTTTCAATTATTTTTCAATTATATTTCAATAATTTTACAATTATTTTTCAATTATTTTTCAATTATTTTTCAATTATTTTTCAATTATTTTTCAACTATTCTTCAATTATTTTTCAATTATTTTTCAATTATTTTTCAATTATTTTCCAATTACTTTTCAATTTTTTTCAATTATTTTCAATTATTTTTCAATTATTTTTCAATTATTTTTCAATTATTTTTCAATTATTTTTCAATTATTATTCAATTATTTTTCAATTATTTTTCATTTATTTTTCAATTATTTTTCAATTATTTTTCAATTATTTTTCAATTATTTTTCAACTATTCTTCAATTATTTCTCAATTATTTTTCAATTAGTTTTCAATTATTTTTCAATTATTTTTCAACTATTCTTCAATTATTTTTCAATTATTTTTCAATAATTTTTCAATTATTTTTCAATTATTTTTCAATTATTTTTCAATTATTTTTTAATTATTTTTCAATAATTTTTCCATTATTTTTCAATTATTTTTCAATTATTTTTCAATTATTTTTCATTTATTTTTCAATTATTTTTCAATTATTTTTCAATTATTTTCAATTATTTTTCAACTATTCTTCAATTATTTTTCAATTATTTTTCAATTATTTTTCAATAAGTTTTCAATTATTTTTCAATTCTTTTTCAATTATTTTTCAGCTAATCTTCAATTATTATTCAATTATTTTTCAATTATTTTTCAATTATTTTTCAATTATTTTTCCATTATTTTTCAATTATTTTTCAATTATTTTTTAATTTTTTTTCAATTATTTTTCAATTATTTTTTAATTATTTTTTAATTATTTTTAAATTATTTTTTAATTATTTTTCAATTATTTTTCAATTATTATTATACAATTATTTTTCAATTATTTTTCAATTATTTTTCAATTATTTTTCAATTATTTTTTAATTATTTTTCAATTATTTTTCAATTATTTTTCAATTACTTTTCAATTTTTTTCAATTATTTTTCAATTATTTTTCAATTATTTTTCAATTATTTTTCAATTATTTTTCAATTATTTTTCAATTATTTTTCAATTAATTTTCAATTATTTTTCAAATATTTTTCATTTATTTTTCAATTATTTTTCAATTATTTTTCAATTATTTTTCAATTATTTTTCAATTATTTTTCAATTATTTTTCAACTATTCTTCAATTATTTTTCAATTATTTTTCAATAAGTTTTCAATTATTTTTCAATTATTTTTCAATTATTTTTCAGCTAATCTTCAATTATTTTTCAATTATTTTTCAATTATTTTTCAATTATTTTTCAATTATTTTTCCATTATTTTTCAATTATTTTTCAATTATTTTTTAATTTTTTTCAATTATTTTTCAATTATTTTTTAATTATTTTTTAATTATTTTTTAATTATTTTTTAATTATTTTTCAATTATTTTTCAATTATTATTATCCAATTATTTTTCAATTATTTTTCAATTATTTTTCAATTATTTTTCAATTATTTTTTAATTATTTTTCAATTATTTTTCAATTATTTTTCAACTATTCTTCAATTATTTTTCTATTATTTTTCAATTATTTTTCAATTAGTTTTCAATTATTTTTCAATTATTTTTCATTTATTTTTCAATTATTTTTCAATTATTTTTCAATTATTTTTCAGCTAATCTTCAATTATTTTTCAATTATTTTTCAATTATTTTTCAATTATTTTTCAATTATTTTTCCATTATTTTTCAATTAGTTTTCAATTATTTTTCAATTATTTTTCAACTATTCTTCAATTAATTTTCAATTATTTTTCAATTATTTTTCAATTATTTTTCAATTATTTTTCAATTATTTTACAATTATTTTCCAATTATTTTTCAATTATTTTTCAACTATTTTTCAATTATTTTTCAATTATTTTTCAATTATTTTTCAATTATTTTTCAATTATTTTTCAATTATTTTTCAATTATTTTTCAATTATTTTTCAATTATTTTTCTATTATTTTTCAATTATTTTTCAATTATTTTTCAATTATTTTTCAATTATTTTTCAATTATTTTTCAACTCCTTTTCAATTATTTTTCAATTATTTTTCAATTATTTTTCTATTATTTTTCAATTATTTTTAAATTATTTTTCAATTATTTTTCAACTATTTTTAAATTATTTTTCAATTATTTTTCAATTATTTTTCAATTATTTTTCAATTATTTTTCAATTGTTTTTCAATTATTTTTCAATTATTTTTCAATTATTTTTCAATTATTTTTCAATTATTTTTCAATTATTTTTCAATTATTTTTCAATTATTTTTCAATTATTTTTCAATTATTTTTCAATTAGTTTTCAATTATTTTTCAATTATATTTCAATAATTTTACAATTATTTTTCAATTATTTTTCAATTATTTTTCAATTATTTTTCAATTATTTTTCAATTATTTTTCAATTATTTCTCAATTATTTTTCAATTACTTTTCAATTATTTTTCAATTATTTCTCAATTATTTTTCAATTATTTTTCAATTATTTTTCAATTATTTTTCAATTATTTTTCAATAATTTTTCAATTATTTTTCAATTATTTTTCAATTATTTTTGAATTATTTTTCAATAATTTTTCTATTATTTTTCTATTATTTTTCAATTGTTTTTCAATTATTTTTCAATTATTTTTCAATTATATTTCAGTTATTTTTCAATACTTTTTCAATTATTTTTCAATTATTTTTCAATTATTATTTTCCAATTATTTTTCAATTATTTTTCAATTATTTTTCCATTATTTTTCAATTATTTTTCTATTATTTTTCAATTCTTTTTCAATTATTTTTCAATTATTTTTCAATTATTTTTCAATTATTTTTCAATTATTTTTCAATTATTTTTCAATTATTTTTCAATTATTTTTCAATTATTTTTCAATTATTTTTTAATTTTTTTTCAATTATTTTTCAATTATTTTTTAATTATTTTTTAATTATTTTTAAATTATTTTTTAATTATTTTTCAATTATTTTTCAATTATTATTATCCAATTATTTTTCAATTATTTTTCAATTATTTTTCAATTATTTTTCAATTATTTTTTAATTATTTTTCAATTATTTTTCAATTATTTTTCAATTACTTTTCAATTTTTTTCAATTATTTTTCAATTATTTTTCAATTATTTTTCAATTATTTTTCAATTATTTTTCAATTATTTTTCAATTATTTTTCAATTAATTTTCAATTATTTTTCAAATATTTTTCATTTATTTTTCAATTATTTTTCAATTATTTTTCAATTATTTTTCAATTATTTTTCAATTATTTTTCAATTATTTTTCAACTATTCTTCAATTATTTTTCAATTATTTTTCAATAAGTTTTCAATTATTTTTCAATTATTTTTCAATTATTTTTCAGCTAATCTTCAATTATTTTTCAATTATTTTTCAATTATTTTTCAATTATTTTTCAATTATTTTTCCATTATTTTTCAATTATTTTTCAATTATTTTTTAATTTTTTTCAATTATTTTTCAATTATTTTTTAATTATTTTTGAATTATTTTTTAATTATTTTTTAATTATTTTTCAATTATTTTTCAATTATTATTATCCAATTATTTTTCAATTATTTTTCAGCTAATCTTCAATTATTTTTCAATTATTTTTCAATTATTTTTCAATTATTTTTCAATTATTTTTCAATTATTTTTCAATTATTTTTCAATTATTTTTCAATTATTTTTCAATTAGTTTTCAATTATTTTTCAATTATATTTCAATAATTTTACAATTATTTTTCAATTATTTTTCAATTATTTTTCAATTATTTCTCAATTATTTTTCAATTATTTTTCAATTATTTTTCAATTATTTTTCATTTATTTTTCAATTATTTTTCAATTATTTTTCAATTATTTTTCAATTATTTTTCAACTATTCTTCAATTATTTCTCAATTATTTTTCAATTAGTTTTCAATTATTTTTCAATTATTTTTCAACTATTCTTCAATTATTTTTCAATTATTTTTCAATAATTTTTCAATTATTTTTCAATTATTTTTCAATTATTTTTCAATTATTTTTTAATTATTTTTCAATAATTTTTCCATTATTTTTCAATTATTTTTCAATTATTTTTCAATTATTTTTCATTTATTTTTCAATTATTTTTCAATTATTTTTCAATTATTTTCAATTATTTTTCAACTATTCTTCAATTATTTTTCAATTATTTTTCAATTATTTTTCAATAAGTTTTCAATTATTTTTCAATTCTTTTTCAATTATTTTTCAGCTAATCTTCAATTATTATTCAATTATTTTTCAATTATTTTTCAATTATTTTTCAATTATTTTTCCATTATTTTTCAATTATTTTTCAATTATTTTTTAATTTTTTTTCAATTATTTTTCAATTATTTTTTAATTATTTTTTAATTATTTTTAAATTATTTTTTAATTATTTTTCAATTATTTTTCAATTATTATTATACAATTATTTTTCAATTATTTTTCAATTATTTTTCAATTATTTTTCAATTATTTTTTAATTATTTTTCAATTATTTTTCAATTATTTTTCAATTACTTTTCAATTTTTTTCAATTATTTTTCAATTATTTTTCAATTATTTTTCAATTATTTTTCAATTATTTTTCAATTATTTTTCAATTATTTTTCAATTAATTTTCAATTATTTTTCAAATATTTTTCATTTATTTTTCAATTATTTTTCAATTATTTTTCAATTATTTTTCAATTATTTTTCAATTATTTTTCAATTATTTTTCAACTATTCTTCAATTATTTTTCAATTATTTTTCAATAAGTTTTCAATTATTTTTCAATTATTTTTCAATTATTTTTCAGCTAATCTTCAATTATTTTTCAATTATTTTTCAATTATTTTTCAATTATTTTTCAATTATTTTTCCATTATTTTTCAATTATTTTTCAATTATTTTTTAATTTTTTTCAATTATTTTTCAATTATTTTTTAATTATTTTTTAATTATTTTTTAATTATTTTTTAATTATTTTTCAATTATTTTTCAATTATTATTATCCAATTATTTTTCAATTATTTTTCAATTATTTTTCAATTATTTTTCAATTATTTTTTAATTATTTTTCAATTATTTTTCAATTATTTTTCAACTATTCTTCAATTATTTTTCTATTATTTTTCAATTATTTTTCAATTAGTTTTCAATTATTTTTCAATTATTTTTCATTTATTTTTCAATTATTTTTCAATTATTTTTCAATTATTTTTCAGCTAATCTTCAATTATTTTTCAATTATTTTTCAATTATTTTTCAATTATTTTTCAATTATTTTTCCATTATTTTTCAATTAGTTTTCAATTATTTTTCAATTATTTTTCAACTATTCTTCAATTAATTTTCAATTATTTTTCAATTATTTTTCAATTATTTTTCAATTATTTTTCAATTATTTTACAATTATTTTCCAATTATTTTTCAATTATTTTTCAACTATTTTTCAATTATTTTTCAATTATTTTTCAATTATTTTTCAATTATTTTTCAATTATTTTTCAATTATTTTTCAATTATTTTTCAATTATTTTTCAATTATTTTTCTATTATTTTTCAATTATTTTTCAATTATTTTTCAATTATTTTTCAATTATTTTTCAATTATTTTTCAACTCCTTTTCAATTATTTTTCAATTATTTTTCAATTATTTTTCTATTATTTTTCAATTATTTTTAAATTATTTTTCAATTATTTTTCAACTATTTTTAAATTATTTTTCAATTATTTTTCAATTATTTTTCAATTATTTTTCAATTATTTTTCAATTGTTTTTCAATTATTTTTCAATTATTTTTCAATTATTTTTCAATTATTTTTCAATTATTTTTCAATTATTTTTCAATTATTTTTCAATTATTTTTCAATTATTTTTCAATTATTTTTCAATTAGTTTTCAATTATTTTTCAATTATATTTCAATAATTTTACAATTATTTTTCAATTATTTTTCAATTATTTTTCAATTATTTTTCAATTATTTTTCAATTATTTTTCAATTATTTCTCAATTATTTTTCAATTACTTTTCAATTATTTTTCAATTATTTCTCAATTATTTTTCAATTATTTTTCAATTATTTTTCAATTATTTTTCAATTATTTTTCAATAATTTTTCAATTATTTTTCAATTATTTTTCAATTATTTTTGAATTATTTTTCAATAATTTTTCTATTATTTTTCTATTATTTTTCAATTGTTTTTCAATTATTTTTCAATTATTTTTCAATTATATTTCAGTTATTTTTCAATACTTTTTCAATTATTTTTCAATTATTTTTCAATTATTATTTTCCAATTATTTTTCAATTATTTTTCAATTATTTTTCCATTATTTTTCAATTATTTTTCTATTATTTTTCAATTCTTTTTCAATTATTTTTCAATTATTTTTCAATTATTTTTCAATTATTTTTCAATTATTTTTCAATTATTTTTCAATTATTTTTCAATTATTTTTCAATTATTTTTCAATTATTTTTTAATTTTTTTTCAATTATTTTTCAATTATTTTTTAATTATTTTTTAATTATTTTTAAATTATTTTTTAATTATTTTTCAATTATTTTTCAATTATTATTATCCAATTATTTTTCAATTATTTTTCAATTATTTTTCAATTATTTTTCAATTATTTTTTAATTATTTTTCAATTATTTTTCAATTATTTTTCAATTACTTTTCAATTTTTTTCAATTATTTTTCAATTATTTTTCAATTATTTTTCAATTATTTTTCAATTATTTTTCAATTATTTTTCAATTATTTTTCAATTAATTTTCAATTATTTTTCAAATATTTTTCATTTATTTTTCAATTATTTTTCAATTATTTTTCAATTATTTTTCAATTATTTTTCAATTATTTTTCAATTATTTTTCAACTATTCTTCAATTATTTTTCAATTATTTTTCAATAAGTTTTCAATTATTTTTCAATTATTTTTCAATTATTTTTCAGCTAATCTTCAATTATTTTTCAATTATTTTTCAATTATTTTTCAATTATTTTTCAATTATTTTTCCATTATTTTTCAATTATTTTTCAATTATTTTTTAATTTTTTTCAATTATTTTTCAATTATTTTTTAATTATTTTTGAATTATTTTTTAATTATTTTTTAATTATTTTTCAATTATTTTTCAATTATTATTATCCAATTATTTTTCAATTATTTTTCAGCTAATCTTCAATTATTTTTCAATTATTTTTCAATTATTTTTCAATTATTTTTCAATTATTTTTCCATTATTTTTCAATTAGTTTTCAATTATTTTTCAATTATTTTTCAACTATTCTTCAATTAATTTTCAATTATTTTTCAATTATTTTTCAATTATTTTTCAATTATTTTTCAATTATTTTTCAATTATTTTTCAACTCCTTTTCAATTATTTTTCAATTATTTTTCAATTATTTTTCTATTATTTTTCAATTATTTTTAAATTATTTTTCAATTATTTTTCAACTATTTTTAAATTATTTTTCAATTATTTTTCAATTATTTTTCAATTATTTTTCAATTATTTTTCAATTGTTTTTCAATTATTTTTCAATTATTTTTCAATTATTTTTCAATTATTTTTCAATTATTTTTCAATTATTTTTCAATTATTTTTCAATTATTTTTCAATTATTTTTCAATTATTTTTCAATTAGTTTTCAATTATTTTTCAATTATATTTCAATAATTTTACAATTATTTTTCAATTATTTTTCAATTATTTTTCAATTATTTTTCAATTATTTTTCAATTATTTTTCAATTATTTCTCAATTATTTTTCAATTACTTTTCAATTATTTTTCAATTATTTCTCAATTATTTTTCAATTATTTTTCAATTATTTTTCAATTATTTTTCAATTATTTTCCAATTACTTTTCAATTTTTTTTCAATTATTTTTCAATTATTTTTCCATTATTTTTCAATAATTTTTCTATTATTTTTCTATTATTTTTCAATTGTTTTTCAATTATTTTTCAATTATTTTTCAATTATATTTCAGTTATTTTTCAATACTTTTTCAATTATTTTTCAATTATTTTTCAATTATTATTTTCCAATTATTTTTCAATTATTTTTCAATTATTTTTCCATTATTTTTCAATTATTTTTCTATTATTTTTCAATTCTTTTTCAATTATTTTTCAATTATTTTTCAATTATTTTTCAATTATTTTTCAATTATTTTTCAATTATTTTTCAATTATTTTTCAATTATTTTTCTATTATTTTTCAATTATTTTTCAATTATTTTTCAGTTATTTTTCAATTATTTTTCAATTATTTTCCAATTACTTTTCAATTATTTTTCAATTATTTTTCAATTATTTTTCTATTATTTTTCAATTATTTTTCAATTATTATTCAGTTATTTTTCAATTATTTTTCAATTATTTTTCAATTATTTTTCAATTATTTTTCAATTATTAATCAATTATTTTTCATTTATTTTTCAATTATTTTTCAATTATTTTTCAATTATTTTTCAACTATTCTTCAATTATTTTTCAATTACTTTTCAATTATTTTTCAATAATTTTTCAATTATTTTTCAATTATTTTTCAATTATTTTTCTATTATTTTTCAATTACTTTTCAACTATTCTTCAATTATTTTTCAATTATTTTTCAATTATTTTTCAATTATTTTTCAATTATTTTTCAATTATTTTTCAATTATTTTTCAATTATTTTTCTATTATTTTTCAATTATTTTTCAATTATTTTTCAGTTATTTTTCAATTATTTTTCAATTATTTTCCAATTACTTTTCAATTATTTTTCAATTATTTTTCAATTATTTTTCTATTATTTTTCAATTATTTTTCAATTATTATTCAGTTATTTTTCAATTATTTTTCAATTATTTTTCAATTATTTTTCAATTATTTTTCAATTATTAATCAATTATTTTTCATTTATTTTTCAATTATTTTTCAATTATTTTTCAATTATTTTTCAACTATTCTTCAATTATTTTTCAATTACTTTTCAATTATTTTTCAATAATTTGTCAATTATTTTTCAATTATTTTTCAATTATTTTTCTATTATTTTTCAATTACTTTTCAACTATTCTTCAATTATTTTTCAATTATTTTTCAATTATTTTTCAATTATTTTTCAATTATTTTTCAATTATTTTTCCATTATTTTTCAATTATTTTTAAATTAGTTTTCAATTATTTTTCAACTATTTTTCAATTATTTTTCAATTATATTTAAATAATTTTACAATTATTTTTCAATTATTTTTCAATTATTTTTCAATTATTTTTCAATTATTTTTCAATTATTTTTCAATTACTTTTCAATTATTTTTCAATTATTTTTCAATTATTTTTCAATTATTTTCCAATTATTTTTCAATTATATTTCAATAATTTTACAATTATTTTTCAATTATTTTTCAATTATTTTTCAATTATTTCTCAATTATTTTTCAATTATTTTTCAATTATTTTTGAATTATTTCTCAATTATTTTTCAATTATTTTTCAATTATTTTTCAATTATTTTTCATATTACTTTTCAATTATTTTTCAATTATTTTTCAATTATTTTTCAATTATTTTTCAATTATTTTTCAATTATTTTTCAATTACTTTTCAATTATTTTTCAATTATTTTTCAATTATTTTTCAATTATTTTTCAATTATTTTTCAATTATTTTTCAATTACTTTTCAATTATTTTTCAATTATTTTTCAATTATTTTTCAATTATTTTTCAATTATTTTTCAATTATATTTCAATAATTTTACAATTATTTTTCAATTATTTTTCAATTATTTTTCAATTATTTTTCAGTTATTTTTCAATTATTTTTCAATTACTTTTCAATTATTTTTCAATTATTTTTCAATTATTTTTCAATTATTTTTCAATTATTTTTCAATTATATTTCAATAATTTTACAATTATTTTTCAACTATTCTTCAATTAATTTTCAATTATTTTTCAATTATTTATCAATTATTTTTCAATTATTTTTCAATTATTTTACAATTATTTTTCAATTATTTTTCAATTATTTTTCAACTATTTTTCAATTATTTTTCAATTATTTTTCAACTATTCTTCAATTAATTTTCAATTATTTTTCAATTATTTTTCAATTATTTTTCAATTACTTTTCAATTATTTTTAATTATTTTTCAATTATTTTTCAATTATTATATTCCAATTTTTATTCAATTATTTTTCAATTATTTTTCAATTATTTTTCAATTATTTTTCAATTATTTTTCAATTATTTTTCAATTATTTTTCAATTTCTTTTCAATTATTTTTCAATTATTTTTCAATTATTTTTCAATTATTTTTCAATTATTTTTCAATTATTTTTCAATTATTTCTCAATTATTTTTCAATTATTTTTCAATTATTTTTCAATTAGTTTTCAATTATTTTTCAATTATTTTTCAACTATTCTTCAATTAATTTTCAATTATTTTTCAATTATTTTTCAATTATTTTTCAATTATTTTTCAATTATTTTACAATTATTTTCCAATTATTTTTCAATTATTTTTCAACTATTTTTCAATTATTTTTCAATTATTTTTCAATTATTTTTCAATTATTTTTCAATTATTTTTCAATTATTTTTCAATTAGTTTTCAATAATTTTTCAATTATTTTTCAACTATTCTTCAATTAATTTTCAATTATTTTTCAATTATTTTTCAATTATTTTTCAATTATTTTTCAATTATTTTACAATTATTTATCAATTATTTTTCAATTATTTTTCAATTATTTTTCAATTATTTTTCAATTATATTTCAATAATTTTACAATTATTTTTCAATTATTTTTCAATTATTTTTCAGTTATTTTTCAATTATTTTTCAATTACTTTTCAATTATTTTTCAATTATTTTTCAATTATTTTTCAATTATTTTTCAATTATTTTTCAATTATATTTCAATAATTTTACAATTATTTTTCAACTATTCTTCAATTAATTTTCAATTATTTTTCAATTATTTATCAATTATTTTTCAATTATTTTTCAATTATTTTACAATTATTTTTCAATTATTTTTCAATTATTTTTCAACTATTTTTCAATTATTTTTCAATTATTTTTCAACTATTCTTCAATTAATTTTCAATTATTTTTCAATTATTTTTCAATTATTTTTCAATTACTTTTCAATTATTTTTCAATTATTTTACAATTATTTTTCAATTACTTTTCAATTATTTTTCAACTATTTTTCAATTATTTTTCAATTATTTTTCAATTATTTTTCAATTATTTTTCAATTATTTTTCAATTATTTTTCAATTGTTTTTAAATTATTTTTCAATTATTTTTCTATTATTTTCCAATTATTTTTCAATTATTTTTCAATTATTTTTAAATTATTTTTCAATTATTTTTAAATTATTTTTCAATTATTTTTCAATTATTTTTCAATTATTTTTCAATTATTTTTCAATTAGTTTTCAATTATTTTTCAATTATATTTCAATAATTTTACAATTATTTTTCAATTATTTTTCAATTATTTTTCAATTATTTTTCAATTATTTTTCAACTATTCTTCAATTATTTTTCAATTATTTTTCAATTATTTTTCAATTATTTTCCAATTACTTTTCAATTTTTTTCAATTATTTTCAATTATTTTTCAATTATTTTTCAATTATTTTTCAATTATTTTTCAATTATTTTTCAATTATTATTCAATTATTTTTCAATTATTTTTCATTTATTTTTCAATTATTTTTCAATTATTTTTCAATTATTTTTCAATTATTTTTCAACTATTCTTCAATTATTTCTCAATTATTTTTCAATTAGTTTTCAATTATTTTTCAATTATTTTTCAACTATTCTTCAATTATTTTTCAATTATTTTTCAATAATTTTTCAATTATTTTTCAATTATTTTTCAATTATTTTTGAATTATTTTTTAATTATTTTTCAATTATTTTTCAATTATTTTTCAATTATTTTTCAATTATTTTTCAATTATTTTTCATTTATTTTTCAATTATTTTTCAATTATTTTTCAATTATTTTCAATTATTTTTCAACTATTCTTCAATTATTTTTCAATTATTTTTCAATTATTTTTCAATAAGTTTTCAATTATTTTTCAGCTAATCTTCAATTATTATTCAATTATTTTTCAATTATTTTTCAATTATTTTTCAATTATTTTTCCATTATTTTTCAATTATTTTTCAATTATTTTTTAATTTTTTTTCAATTATTTTTCAATTATTTTTTAATTATTTTTTAATTATTTTTAAATTATTTTTTAATTATTTTTCAATTATTTTTCAATTATTATTATCCAATTATTTTTCAATTATTTTTCAATTATTTTTCAATTATTTTTCAATTATTTTTTAATTATTTTTCAATTATTTTTCAATTATTTTTCAATTACTTTTCAATTTTTTTCAATTATTTTTCAATTATTTTTCAATTATTTTTCAATTATTTTTCAATTATTTTTCAATTATTTTTCAATTATTTTTCAATTAATTTTCAATTATTTTTCAAATATTTTTCATTTATTTTTCAATTATTTTTCAATTATTTTTCAATTATTTTTCAATTATTTTTCAATTATTTTTCAATTATTTTTCAACTATTCTTCAATTATTTTTCAATTATTTTTCAATAAGTTTTCAATTATTTTTCAATTATTTTTCAATTATTTTTCAGCTAATCTTCAATTATTTTTCAATTATTTTTCAATTATTTTTCAATTATTTTTCAATTATTTTTCCATTATTTTTCAATTATTTTTCAATTATTTTTTAATTTTTTTCAATTATTTTTCAATTATTTTTTAATTATTTTTTAATTATTTTTTAATTATTTTTTAATTATTTTTCAATTATTTTTCAATTATTATTATCCAATTATTTTTCAATTATTTTTCAATTATTTTTCAATTATTTTTCAATTATTTTTTAATTATTTTTCAATTATTTTTCAATTATTTTTCAACTATTCTTCAATTATTTTTCTATTATTTTTCAATTATTTTTCAATTAGTTTTCAATTATTTTTCAATTATTTTTCATTTATTTTTCAATTATTTTTCAATTATTTTTCAATTATTTTTCAGCTAATCTTCAATTATTTTTCAATTATTTTTCAATTATTTTTCAATTATTTTTCAATTATTTTTCCATTATTTTTCAATTAGTTTTCAATTATTTTTCAATTATTTTTCAACTATTCTTCAATTAATTTTCAATTATTTTTCAATTATTTTTCAATTATTTTTCAATTATTTTTCAATTATTTTACAATTATTTTCCAATTATTTTTCAATTATTTTTCAACTATTTTTCAATTATTTTTCAATTATTTTTCAATTATTTTTCAATTATTTTTCAATTATTTTTCAATTATTTTTCAATTATTTTTCAATTATTTTTCAATTATTTTTCAATTATTTTTCAATTATTTTTCAATTATTTTTCAATTATTTTTCAATTATTTTTCAATTATTTTTCAACTCCTTTTCAATTATTTTTCAATTATTTTTCAATTATTTTTCTATTATTTTTCAATTATTTTTAAATTATTTTTCAATTATTTTTCAACTATTTTTAAATTATTTTTCAATTATTTTTCAATTATTTTTCAATTATTTTTCAATTATTTTTCAATTGTTTTTCAATTATTTTTCAATTATTTTTCAATTATTTTCCAATTATTTTTCAATTATTTTTCAATTATTTTTCAATTATTTTTCAATTATTTTTCAATTAGTTTTCAATTATTTTTCAATTATATTTCAATAATTTTACAATTATTTTTCAATTATTTTTCAATTATTTTTCAATTATTTTTCAATTATTTTTCAACTATTCTTCAATTATTTTTCAATTATTTTTCAATCATATTTCAATTATTTTCCAATTACTTTTCAATTTTTTTCAATTATTTTTCAATTATTTTTCAATTATTTTTCAATTATTTTTCAATTATTTTTCAATTATTTTTCAATTATTTTTCAATTATTTTTCAATTATTTTTCAATTATTTTTCATTTATTTTTCAATTATTTTTCAATTATTTTTCAATTATTTTTCAATTATTTTTCAACTATTCTTCAATTATTTCTCAATTATTTTTCAATTAGTTTTCAATTATTTTTCAATTATTTTTCAACTATTCTTCAATTATTTTTCAATTATTTTTCAATAATTTTTCAATTATTTTTCAATTATTTTTCAATTATTTTTTAATTATCTTTTAATTATTTTTCAATTATTTTTCAATTATTTTTCAATTATTTTTCAATTATTTTTCAATTATTTTTCATTTATTTTTCAATTATTTTTCAATTATTTTTCAATTATTTTTCAATTATTTTTCCATTATTTTTCAATTATTTTTCAATTATTTTTCAATTATTTTTCAATTATTTTTCAATTATTTTTCAATTATTTTTCAACTATTCTTCAATTAATTTTCAATTATTTTTCAATTATTTTTCAACCACTTTCCAATTATTTTTCAATTATTTTTCAATTATTTTTCAATTATTTCTCAATTATTTTTCAATTATTTTTCAATTATTTTTCAATTATTTTTCAATTAGTTTTCAATTATTTTTCAATTATTTTTCAATTATTTTTCAGCTATTCTTCAATTTTTTTCCAATTATTTTTCAATTATTTTTCAATTATTTTTCTATTATTTTCAGTTATTTTTCAATTATTTTTTAATTTTTTTTCAATTATTTTTCAATTATTTTTCAATTATTCTTATATTATTTTTTAATTATTTTTCAATTATTTTTAATTATTTTTCAATTATTTTTCAATTACTTTTCAATTATTATTCAATTATTTTGCAATTATTTTGCAATTATTTTTCAATTATTTTTCAATTATTTTTCAATTATTTTTCAATTAGTTTTCAATTATTTTTCAATTATTTTTCAACTATTCTTCAATTATTTTTCAATTATTTTTCAATTATTTTTCAATTATTTTTCAATTATTTTTCAATTACTTTTCAATTATTTTTCAATTATTTTTCAATTATTTTTCAACTATTCTTAAATTATTTTTCAATTATTTTTCAATTAGTTTTCAATTATTTTTCAATTATTTTTCAATTATTTTTTAATTATTTTTACCATTTATTTTTCAATAATTTTTCAATTATTTTTCAATTATTTTTCAATTATTTTTCAATTATTTTTCAATTATTTTTCAGCTAATCTTCAATTATTTTTCAATTATTTTTCAATTATTTTTCAATTATTTTTCCATTATTTTTCAATTATTTTTCAATTATTTTTTAATTTTTTTCAATTATTTTTCAATTATTTCTCAATTATTTTTCAACTATTCTTCAATTCTTTTTAAATTATTTTTCAATAATTTTTCAATTATTTTTCAATAATTTTCATTTATTTTTCAATTATTTTTCAACTATATCAATTATTTTTCAATTATTTTTCAATTATTTTTCAATTATTTTTCAATTATTTTTCAATTATTTTTCAATTATTTTTCAATTATTTTTCAGCTATTCTTCAATTATTTTTCAATTATTTTTCAATTATTTTTCAATTATTTTTCAATTATTTTTCAATTATTTTCAATTATTTTTCAACTATTCTTCAATTATTTTTCAATTATTTTTCAATTATTTTTCAATAAGTTTTCAATTATTTTTCAATTATTTTTCAATTATTTTTCAGCTAATCTTCAATTATTATTCAATTATTTTTCAATTATTTTTCAATTATTTTTCAATTATTTTTCCATTATTTTTCAATTATTTTTCAATTATTTTTTAATTTGTTTTCAATTATTTTTCAATTATTTTTTAATTATTTTTTAATTGTTTTTTAATTATTTTTTAATGATTTTTCAATTATTTTTCAATTATTATTATCCAATTATTTTTCAATTATTTTTCAATTATTTTTCAATTATTTTTCAATTATTTTTTAATTATTTTTCAATTATTTTTCAATTATTTTTCAATTATTTTTTAATTATTTTTCAATTATTTTTCAATTATTTTTCAACTATTCTTCAATTATTTTTCTATTATTTTTCAATTATTTTTCAATTAGTTTTAAATTATTTTTCAATTATTTTTCAATTATTTTTCAATTATTTCTCAATTATTTTTCAAGTATTCTTAAATTATTTTTCAATTATTTTTCAATTATTTTTCAATTATTTTTCAATTATTTTTCAATTATTTTTCTATTATTTTGCAATTACTTTTCAATTATTTTTCAATAATTTTTCAATTATTTTTCAATTATTTTTCAATTATTTTTCAATTATATTTCAATAATTTTACAATTATTTTTCAATTATTTTTCAATTATTTTTCAATTATTTTTCAATTATTTTTCAATAATTTTTCAATTATTTTTCAATTATTTTTCAATTATTTTTCAATTATTTTTCAATTATTTTTCAATTATTTTTCAATTATTTTTCAACTATTCTTAAATTATTTTTCAATTATTTTTCAAGTATTTTTCAATTATTTTTCAATTATTTTTCAATTATTTTTTAACTATTCTTAAATTATTTTTCAATTATTTTTCAATTATTTTTCAATTATTTTTCAATTATTTTTCAATTATTTTTCTATTATTTTTCAATTACTTTTCAATTATTTTTCTATTATTTTTCAATTACTTTTCAACTATTCTTCAATTATTTTCCAATTATTTTTCAATTATTTTTCAATTATTTTTCAATTATATTTCAATAATTTTACAATTATTTTTCAATTATTTTTCAATTATTTTTCAATTATTTTTCAATTATTTTTCAATAATTTTTCAATTATTTTTCAATTATTTTTCAATTATTTTTCAATTATTTTTCAATTATTATTAGCCAATTATTTTTCAATTATTTTTCAATTATTTTTCAATTATTTTTCAATTATTTTTCAATTATTTTTCAATTATTTTTCAATTATTTTTCAATTATTTTTCAATTATTTTTCATTTATTTTTCAATTATTTTTCAATTATTTTTCAATTATTTTTCAACTATTCTTCAATTATTTTTCAATTATTTTTCCATTATTTTTCAATTATTTTTCAATTATTTTTCGATTATTTTTCAATAATTTTTCAATAATTTTTCAATTATTTTTCAATTATTTTTCAACTATTCTTCAATTATTTTTCAATTATTTTTCAATTATTTTTCAATTATTTTTCAATTATTTTCCAATTACTTTTCAATTTTTTTTCAATTATTTTTCAATTATTTTTCAACTATTCTTCAATTATTTTTCAATTATTTTTCAATAATTTTTCAATTATTTTTCAATTATTTTTCAATTATTTTTCAATTATTTTTCAATAATTTTTCAATTATTTTTCAATTATTTTTCAACTATTCTTAAATTATTTTTCAATTATTTTTCAAGTATTTTTCAATTATTTTTCAATTATTTTTCAATTATTTTTTAACTATTCTTAAATTATTTTTCAATTATTTTTCAATTATTTTTCAATTATTTTTCAATTATTTTTCAATTATTTTTCTATTATTTTTCAATTACTTTTCAATTATTTTTCTATTATTTTTCAATTACTTTTCAACTATTCTTCAATTATTTTCCAATTATTTTTCAATTATTTTTCAATTATTTTTCAATTATATTTCAATAATTTTACAATTATTTTTCAATTATTTTTCAATTATTTTTCAATTATTTTTCAATTATTTTTCAATAATTTTTCAATTATTTTTCAATTATTTTTCAATTATTTTTCAATTATTTTTCAATTATTATTAGCCAATTATTTTTCAATTATTTTTTAATTATTTTTCAATTATTTTTCAATTATTTTTCAATTATTTTTCAATTATTTTTCAATTATTTTTCAATTATTTTTCAATTATTTTTCATTTATTTTTCAATTATTTTTCAATTATTTTTCAATTATTTTTCAACTATTCTTCAATTATTTTTCAATTATTTTTCCATTATTTTTCAATTATTTTTCAATTATTTTTCGATTATTTTTCAATAATTTTTCAATAATTTTTCAATTATTTTTCAATTATTTTTCAACTATTCTTCAATTATTTTTCAATTATTTTTCAATTATTTTTCAATTATTTTTCAATTATTTTCCAATTACTTTTCAATTTTTTTTCAATTATTTTTCAATTATTTTTCAATTAATTTTCAATTATTTTTCAATTATTTTTCAACTACTCTTCAATTATTTTTCAATTATTTTTCAATTATTTTTCAATTATTTTTCAATTATTTTTCAATTATTTTTCAATTATTTTTCAATTATTTTTCAATTACTTTTCAATTATTTTTAAATTATTTTTAAATTATTTTTAAATTATTTTTCAATTATTATTCAATTGTTTTTCGTTTATTTTTCAATTATTTTTCAATTACTTTTCAATTATTATTCAATTATTTTGCAATTATTTTTCAATTATTTTTCAATTATTTTTCAATTATTTTTCAATTATTTTTCAATTATTTTTCAACTATTCTTAAATTATTTTTCAATTATTTTTCAACTATTCTTCAATTATTTTTCAATTATTTTTCAATTATTTTTCAATTACTTTTCAATTATTTTTCAATTATTTTTCAATTATACTTCAATAATTTTACAATTATTTTTCAATTATTTTTCAATTATTTTTCAATTATTTTTCAATTATTTTTCAATTATTTTTCAATAATTTTTCAATTATTTTTCAATTATTTTTCAATTATTTTTCAATTATTTTTCAATAATTTTTCAATTATATTTCAATAATTTTACAATTATTTTTCAATTATTTTTCAATTATTTTTCAATTATTTTTCAATTATTTTTCAATTATTTTTCAATTATTTTTCAATAATTTTTCAATTATTTTTCAATTATTTTTCAATTATTTTTCAATTATTTTTCGATTATTTTTCAATAATTTTTCAATAATTTTTCAATTATTTTTCAATTATTTTTCAACTATTCTTCAATTATTTTTCAATTATTTTTCAATTATTTTTCAATTATTTTTCAATTATTTTCCAATTACTTTTCAATTTTTTTTCAATTATTTTTCAATTATTTTTCAACTATTCTTCAATTATTTTTCAATTATTTTTAAATTATTTTTCAATTATTTTTCAATTATTTTTCAATTAGTTTTCAATTATTCTTAAATTATTTTTCAATTATTTTTCAATTATTTTTCAATTATTTTTCATTTATTTTTCAATTATTTTTCAATTATTTTTCAATTCTTTTTCAATTATTTTTCAATTATTTTTCAATTATTTTTCAATTATTTTTCAATTATTTTTCAATTATTTTTCAATTATTTTTCAATTATTTTTCAATAATTTTACAATTATTTTTCAATTATTTTTCAATTAATTTTCAATTATTTTTCAATTATTTTTCAATTATTTTTCAATTATTTTTCAATAATTTTTCAATTATTTTTCAATTATTTTTCAATTATTTTTCAATTATTTTTCGATTATTTTTCAATAATTTTTCAATAATTTTTCAATTATTTTTCAATTATTTTTCAACTATTCTTCAATTATTTTTCAATTATTTTTCAATTATTTTTCAATTATTTTTCAATTATTTTCCAATTACTTTTCAATTTTTTTTTCAATTATTTTTCAATTATTTTTCAACTATTCTTCAATTATTTTTCAATTATTTTTAAATAATTTTTCAATTATTTTTCAATTATTTTTCAATTAGTTTTCAATTATTCTTAAATTATTTTTCAATTTTTTTTCAATTATTTTTCATTTATTTTTCATTTATTTTTCAATTATTTTTCAATTATTTTTCAATTACTTTTCAATTATTTTTCAATTCTTTTTCAATTATTTTTCAATTATTTTTCAATTATTTTTCAATTGTTTTTCGATTATTTTTCAATTATTTTTCAATTACTTTTCAATTATTATTCAATTATTTTGCAATTATTTTTCAATTATTTTTCAATTATTTTTCAATTATTTTTCAATTATTTTTCAATTATTTTTCAATTAGTTTTCAATTATTTTTTAATTATTTTTCAACTATTCTTCAATTATTTTTCAATTATTTTTCAATTATTTTTCAATTACTTTTCAATTATTTTCCAATTATAATTCAATAATTTTACAATTATTTTTCAATTATTTTTCAATTATTTTTCAATTATTTTTCAATTATTTTTCAATTAGTTTTCAATTATTTTTCAATTATTTTTCAACTATTCTTCAATTATTTTTCAATTATTTTTCAATTATTTTTCAATTACTTTTCAATTATTTTCCAATTATAATTCAATAATTTTACAATTATTTTTCAATTATTTTTCAATTATTTTTCAATTATTTTTCAATTATTTTTCAATTATTTTTCAATAATTTTTCAATTATTTTTCAATTATTTTTCAATTATTTTTCAATTATTTTTCAATTATTTTCCAATTACTTTTCAATTTTTTTTCAATTATTTTTCAATTACTTTTCAACTATTCTTCAATTATTTTTCAATTATTTTTAAATTATTTTTCAATTATTTTTCAATTATTTTTCAATTAGTTTTCAATTATTCTTAAATTATTTTTCAATTATTTTTCAATTATTTTTCAATTATTTTTCATTTATTTTTCAATTATTTTTCAATTATTTTTCAATTATTTTTCAATTACTTTTCAATTATTTTTCAATTCTTTTTCAATTATTTTTCAATTATTTTTCAATTATTTTTCAATTGTTTTTCGATTATTTTTCAATTATTTTTCAATTACTTTTCAATTATTATTCAATTATTTTGCAATTATTTTTCAATTATTTTTCAATTATTTTTCAATTAGTTTTCAATTATTTTTCAATTATTTTTCAACTATTCTTCAATTATTTTTCAATTATTTTTCAATTATTTTTCAATTACTTTTCAATTATTTTTCAATTATTTTTCAATTATACTTCAATAATTTTACAATTATTTTTCAATTATTTTTCAATTATTTTTCAATTATTTTTCAATTATTTTTCAATTATTTTTCAATTATTTTTCAATTATTTTTCAATTATTTTTCAATTATTTTTCAATTATTTTTCAATTATTTTTCAATTATTTTTCAATTATTTTTCAATTATTTTTCAATTATTTTTCAATTATTTTTCAATTATTTTTCAAATATATTTCAATAATTTTACAATTATTTTTCAATTTTTTTTCAATTATTTTTCAATTATTTTTCAATTATTTTTCAATTATTTTTCAATTATTTTTCAATAATTTTTCAATTATTTTTCAATTATTTTTCAATTATTTTTCAATTATTTTTCGATTATTTTTCAATAATTTTTCAATAATTTTTGAATTATTTTTCAATTATTTTTCAACTATTCTTCAATTATTTTTCAATTATTTTTCAATTATTTTTCAATTATTTTTCAATTATTTTTCAATTTTTTTCAATTATTTTTCAATTATTTTTCAATTATTTTTCAATTATTTCTCAATTATTTTTCAATTACTTTTCAATTATTTTTCAATTATTTCTCAATTATTTTTCAAATATTTTTCAATTATTTTTCAATTATTTTTCAATTATTTTCCAATTACTTTTCAATTTTTTTCAATTATTTTTCAATTATTTTTCAATTATTTTTCAATTATTTTTCAATTATTTTTCAACTATTCTTCAATAATTTCTCAATTATTTTTCAATTAGTTTTCAATTATTTTTCAATTATTTTTCAACTATTCTTCAATTATTTTTCAATTATTTTTCAATAATTTTTCAAATTATTTTTCAATTATTTTTGAATTATTTTTGAATTATTTTTCAATTATTTTTCAATTATTTTTCAATTATTTTTCAATTATTTTTCAATTATTTTTCAATTATTTTTCATTTATTTTTCAATTATTTTTTAATTATTTTTCAATTATTTTTCAATTATTTTTCAACTATTCTTCAATTATTTTTCTATTATTTTTCAATTATTTTTCAATTAGTTTTAAATTATTTTTCAATTATTTTTCAATTATTTTTCAATTATTTCTCAATTATATTTCAACTATTCTTCAATTCTTTTTAAATTATTTTTCAATAATTTTTCAATTATTTTTCATTAATTTTTCATTTATTTTTCAATTATTTTTCAACTATATCAATTATTTTTCAACTATATCAATTATTTTTCAATTATTATTCAATTATTTTGCAATTATTTTTCAATTATTTTTCAATTATTTTTCAATTATTTTTCAATTAGTTTTCAATTATTTTTCAATTATTTTTCAACTATTCTTCAATTATTTTTCAATTATTTTTAAATTATTTTTCAATTATTTTTCAATTATTTTTCAATTATTTTTCAATTATTTTTCAATTATTTTTCAATTATTTTTCAATTATTTCTCAATTATTTTTCAATTACTTTTCAATTATTTTTCAATTATTTCTCAATTATTTTTCAATTATTTTTCAATTATTTTTCAATTATTTTTCAATTATTTTTCAATTATTTTTCAATTATTTTCCAATTACTTTTCAATTTTTTTTCAATTATTTTTCAACTATTCTTCAATTATTTTTCAATTATTTTTCAATTAGTTTTCAATTATTTTTCAATTATTTTTCAATTATTTTTCAATTATTTTTCAATTATTTTTCAATTATTTTTCAACTATTCTTCAATTATTTTTCAATTATTTTTCAATTATTTTTCAATTATTTTTCTATTATTTTTCAATTACTTTTCAACTATTCTTCAATTATTTTCCAATTATTTTTCAATTATTTTTCAATTATTTTTCAATTATATTTCAATAATTTTACAATTATTTTTCAATTATTTTTCAATTATTTTTCAATTATTTTTCAATTATTTTTCAATAATTTTTCAATTATTTTTCAATTATTTTTCAATTATTTTTCAATTATTTTTCAATTATTATTAGCCAATTATTTTTCAATTATTTTTCAATTATTTTTCAATTATTTTTCAATTATTTTTCAATTATTTTTCAATTATTTTTCAATTATTTTTCAATTATTTTTCAATTATTTTTCATTTATTTTTCAATTATTTTTCAATTATTTTTCAATTATTTTTCAACTATTCTTCAATTATTTTTCAATTATTTTTCCATTATTTTTCAATTATTTTTCAATTATTTTTCGATTATTTTTCAATAATTTTTCAATAATTTTTCAATTATTTTTCAATTATTTTTCAACTATTCTTCAATTATTTTTCAATTATTTTTCAATTATTTTTCAATTATTTTTCAATTATTTTCCAATTACTTTTCAATTTTTTTTCAATTATTTTTCAATTATTTTTCAACTATTCTTCAATTATTTTTCAATTATTTTTCAATAATTTTTCAATTATTTTTCAATTATTTTTCAATTATTTTTCAATTATTTTTCAATAATTTTTCAATTATTTTTCAATTATTTTTCAACTATTCTTAAATTATTTTTCAATTATTTTTCAAGTATTTTTCAATTATTTTTCAATTATTTTTCAATTATTTTTTAACTATTCTTAAATTATTTTTCAATTATTTTTCAATTATTTTTCAATTATTTTTCAATTATTTTTCAATTATTTTTCTATTATTTTTCAATTACTTTTCAATTATTTTTCTATTATTTTTCAATTACTTTTCAACTATTCTTCAATTATTTTCCAATTATTTTTCAATTATTTTTCAATTATTTTTCAATTATATTTCAATAATTTTACAATTATTTTTCAATTATTTTTCAATTATTTTTCAATTATTTTTCAATTATTTTTCAATAATTTTTCAATTATTTTTCAATTATTTTTCAATTATTTTTCAATTATTTTTCAATTATTATTAGCCAATTATTTTTCAATTATTTTTTAATTATTTTTCAATTATTTTTCAATTATTTTTCAATTATTTTTCAATTATTTTTCAATTATTTTTCAATTATTTTTCAATTATTTTTCATTTATTTTTCAATTATTTTTCAATTATTTTTCAATTATTTTTCAACTATTCTTCAATTATTTTTCAATTATTTTTCCATTATTTTTCAATTATTTTTCAATTATTTTTCGATTATTTTTCAATAATTTTTCAATAATTTTTCAATTATTTTTCAATTATTTTTCAACTATTCTTCAATTATTTTTCAATTATTTTTCAATTATTTTTCAATTATTTTTCAATTATTTTCCAATTACTTTTCAATTTTTTTTCAATTATTTTTCAATTATTTTTCAATTAATTTTCAATTATTTTTCAATTATTTTTCAACTACTCTTCAATTATTTTTCAATTATTTTTCAATTATTTTTCAATTATTTTTCAATTATTTTTCAATTATTTTTCAATTATTTTTCAATTATTTTTCAATTACTTTTCAATTATTTTTAAATTATTTTTAAATTATTTTTAAATTATTTTTCAATTATTATTCAATTGTTTTTCGTTTATTTTTCAATTATTTTTCAATTACTTTTCAATTATTATTCAATTATTTTGCAATTATTTTTCAATTATTTTTCAATTATTTTTCAATTATTTTTCAATTATTTTTCAATTATTTTTCAACTATTCTTAAATTATTTTTCAATTATTTTTCAACTATTCTTCAATTATTTTTCAATTATTTTTCAATTATTTTTCAATTACTTTTCAATTATTTTTCAATTATTTTTCAATTATACTTCAATAATTTTACAATTATTTTTCAATTATTTTTCAATTATTTTTCAATTATTTTTCAATTATTTTTCAATTATTTTTCAATAATTTTTCAATTATTTTTCAATTATTTTTCAATTATTTTTCAATTATTTTTCAATAATTTTTCAATTATATTTCAATAATTTTACAATTATTTTTCAATTATTTTTCAATTATTTTTCAATTATTTTTCAATTATTTTTCAATTATTTTTCAATTATTTTTCAATAATTTTTCAATTATTTTTCAATTATTTTTCAATTATTTTTCAATTATTTTTCGATTATTTTTCAATAATTTTTCAATAATTTTTCAATTATTTTTCAATTATTTTTCAACTATTCTTCAATTATTTTTCAATTATTTTTCAATTATTTTTCAATTATTTTTCAATTATTTTCCAATTACTTTTCAATTTTTTTTCAATTATTTTTCAATTATTTTTCAACTATTCTTCAATTATTTTTCAATTATTTTTAAATTATTTTTCAATTATTTTTCAATTATTTTTCAATTAGTTTTCAATTATTCTTAAATTATTTTTCAATTATTTTTCAATTATTTTTCAATTATTTTTCATTTATTTTTCAATTATTTTTCAATTATTTTTCAATTCTTTTTCAATTATTTTTCAATTATTTTTCAATTATTTTTCAATTATTTTTCAATTATTTTTCAATTATTTTTCAATTATTTTTCAATTATTTTTCAATAATTTTACAATTATTTTTCAATTATTTTTCAATTAATTTTCAATTATTTTTCAATTATTTTTCAATTATTTTTCAATTATTTTTCAATAATTTTTCAATTATTTTTCAATTATTTTTCAATTATTTTTCAATTATTTTTCGATTATTTTTCAATAATTTTTCAATAATTTTTCAATTATTTTTCAATTATTTTTCAACTATTCTTCAATTATTTTTCAATTATTTTTCAATTATTTTTCAATTATTTTTCAATTATTTTCCAATTACTTTTCAATTTTTTTTTCAATTATTTTTCAATTATTTTTCAACTATTCTTCAATTATTTTTCAATTATTTTTAAATAATTTTTCAATTATTTTTCAATTATTTTTCAATTAGTTTTCAATTATTCTTAAATTATTTTTCAATTTTTTTTCAATTATTTTTCATTTATTTTTCATTTATTTTTCAATTATTTTTCAATTATTTTTCAATTACTTTTCAATTATTTTTCAATTCTTTTTCAATTATTTTTCAATTATTTTTCAATTATTTTTCAATTGTTTTTCGATTATTTTTCAATTATTTTTCAATTACTTTTCAATTATTATTCAATTATTTTGCAATTATTTTTCAATTATTTTTCAATTATTTTTCAATTATTTTTCAATTATTTTTCAATTATTTTTCAATTAGTTTTCAATTATTTTTTAATTATTTTTCAACTATTCTTCAATTATTTTTCAATTATTTTTCAATTATTTTTCAATTACTTTTCAATTATTTTCCAATTATAATTCAATAATTTTACAATTATTTTTCAATTATTTTTCAATTATTTTTCAATTATTTTTCAATTATTTTTCAATTAGTTTTCAATTATTTTTCAATTATTTTTCAACTATTCTTCAATTATTTTTCAATTATTTTTCAATTATTTTTCAATTACTTTTCAATTATTTTCCAATTATAATTCAATAATTTTACAATTATTTTTCAATTATTTTTCAATTATTTTTCAATTATTTTTCAATTATTTTTCAATTATTTTTCAATAATTTTTCAATTATTTTTCAATTATTTTTCAATTATTTTTCAATTATTTTTCAATTATTTTCCAATTACTTTTCAATTTTTTTTCAATTATTTTTCAATTACTTTTCAACTATTCTTCAATTATTTTTCAATTATTTTTAAATTATTTTTCAATTATTTTTCAATTATTTTTCAATTAGTTTTCAATTATTCTTAAATTATTTTTCAATTATTTTTCAATTATTTTTCAATTATTTTTCATTTATTTTTCAATTATTTTTCAATTATTTTTCAATTATTTTTCAATTACTTTTCAATTATTTTTCAATTCTTTTTCAATTATTTTTCAATTATTTTTCAATTATTTTTCAATTGTTTTTCGATTATTTTTCAATTATTTTTCAATTACTTTTCAATTATTATTCAATTATTTTGCAATTATTTTTCAATTATTTTTCAATTATTTTTCAATTAGTTTTCAATTATTTTTCAATTATTTTTCAACTATTCTTCAATTATTTTTCAATTATTTTTCAATTATTTTTCAATTACTTTTCAATTATTTTTCAATTATTTTTCAATTATACTTCAATAATTTTACAATTATTTTTCAATTATTTTTCAATTATTTTTCAATTATTTTTCAATTATTTTTCAATTATTTTTCAATTATTTTTCAATTATTTTTCAATTATTTTTCAATTATTTTTCAATTATTTTTCAATTATTTTTCAATTATTTTTCAATTATTTTTCAATTATTTTTCAATTATTTTTCAATTATTTTTCAAATATATTTCAATAATTTTACAATTATTTTTCAATTATTTTTCAATTACTTTTCAATTATTTTTCAATTCTTTTTCAATTATTTTTCAATTATTTTTCAATTATTTTTTAATTTGTTTTCAATTATTTTTCAATTATTTTTTAATTATTTTTTAATTGTTTTTTAATTATTTTTTAATGATTTTTCAATTATTTTTCAATTATTATTATCCAATTATTTTTCAATTATTTTTCAATTATTTTTCAATTATTTTTCAATTATTTTTCAATTATTTTTCAATTATTTTTCAATTATTTTTCAATAATTTTTCAATTATTTTTCAATTATTTTTCAATTATTTTTCAATTATTTTTCGATTATTTTTCAATAATTTTTCAATAATTTTTCAATTATTTTTCAATTATTTTTCAACTATTCTTCAATTATTTTTCAATTATTTTTCAATTATTTTTCAATTATTTTTCAATTATTTTTCAATTTTTTTCAATTATTTTTCAATTATTTTTCAATTATTTTTCAATTATTTCTCAATTATTTTTCAATTACTTTTCAATTATTTTTCAATTATTTCTCAATTATTTTTCAAATATTTTTCAATTATTTTTCAATTATTTTTTAATTATTTTCCAATTACTTTTCAATTTTTTTCAATTATTTTTCAATTATTTTTCAATTATTTTTCAATTATTTTTCAATTATTTTTCAACTATTCTTCAATAATTTCTCAATTATTTTTCAATTAGTTTTCAATTATTTTTCAATTATTTTTCAACTATTCTTCAATTATTTTTCAATTATTTTTCAATAATTTTTCAAATTATTTTTCAATTATTTTTGAATTATTTTTGAATTATTTTTCAATTATTTTTCAATTATTTTTCAATTATTTTTCAATTATTTTTCAATTATTTTTCAATTATTTTTCATTTATTTTTCAATTATTTTTTAATTATTTTTCAATTATTTTTCAATTATTTTTCAACTATTCTTCAATTATTTTTCTATTATTTTTCAATTATTTTTCAATTAGTTTTAAATTATTTTTCAATTATTTTTCAATTATTTTTCAATTATTTCTCAATTATATTTCAACTATTCTTCAATTCTTTTTAAATTATTTTTCAATAATTTTTCAATTATTTTTCATTAATTTTTCATTTATTTTTCAATTATTTTTCAACTATATCAATTATTTTTCAACTATATCAATTATTTTTCAATTATTATTCAATTATTTTGCAATTATTTTTCAATTATTTTTCAATTATTTTTCAATTATTTTTCAATTAGTTTTCAATTATTTTTCAATTATTTTTCAACTATTCTTCAATTATTTTTCAATTATTTTTAAATTATTTTTCAATTATTTTTCAATTATTTTTCAATTATTTTTCAATTATTTTTCAATTATTTTTCAATTATTTTTCAATTATTTCTCAATTATTTTTCAATTACTTTTCAATTATTTTTCAATTATTTCTCAATTATTTTTCAATTATTTTTCAATTATTTTTCAATTATTTTTCAATTATTTTTCAATTATTTTTCAATTATTTTCCAATTACTTTTCAATTTTTTTTCAATTATTTTTCAACTATTCTTCAATTATTTTTCAATTATTTTTCAATTAGTTTTCAATTATTTTTCAATTATTTTTCAATTATTTTTCAATTATTTTTCAATTATTTTTCAATTATTTTTCAACTATTCTTCAATTATTTTTCAATTATTTTTCAATTATTTTTCAATTATTTTTCAATTATTTTTCAATTATTTTTCAATTATTTTTCAATTATTTTTCAATTATTTTTCAATTATTTTTCAATTATTTTCCAATTACTTTTCAATTTTTTTTCAATTATTTTTCAATTATTTTTCCATTATTTTTCAATAATTTTTCTATTATTTTTCTATTATTTTTCAATTGTTTTTCAATTATTTTTCAATTATTTTTCAATTATATTTCAGTTATTTTTCAATACTTTTTCAATTATTTTTCAATTATTTTTCAATTATTTTTCAATTATTATTTTCCAATTATTTTTCAATTATTTTTCAATTATTTTTCCATTATTTTTCAATTATTTTTCTATTATTTTTCAATTCTTTTTCAATTATTTTTCAATTATTTTTCAATTATTTTTCAATTATTTTTCAATTATTTTTCAATTATTTTTCAATTATTTTTCAATTATTTTTCTATTATTTTTCAATTATTTTTCAATTATTTTTCAGTTATTTTTCAATTATTTTTCAATTATTTTCCAATTACTTTTCAATTATTTTTCAATTATTTTTCAATTATTTTTCTATTATTTTTCAATTATTTTTCAATTATTATTCAGTTATTTTTCAATTATTTTTCAATTATTTTTCAATTATTTTTCAATTATTTTTCAATTATTAATCAATTATTTTTCATTTATTTTTCAATTATTTTTCAATTATTTTTCAATTATTTTTCAACTATTCTTCAATTATTTTTCAATTACTTTTCAATTATTTTTCAATAATTTTTCAATTATTTTTCAATTATTTTTCAATTATTTTTCTATTATTTTTCAATTACTTTTCACCTATTCTTCAATTATTTTTCAATTATTTTTCAATTATTTTTCAATTATTTTTCAATTATTTTTCAATTATTTTTCAATTATTTTTCCATTATTTTTCAATTATTTTTAAATTAGTTTTCAATTATTTTTCAACTATTTTTCAATTATTTTTCAATTATATTTAAATAATTTTACAATTATTTTTCAATTATTTTTCAATTATTTTTCAATTATTTTTCAATTATTTTTCAATTATTTTTCAATTACTTTTCAATTATTTTTCAATTATTTTTCAATTATTTTTCAATTATTTTCCAATTATTTTTCAATTATATTTCAATAATTTTACAATTATTTTTCAATTATTTTTCAATTATTTTTCAATTATTTCTCAATTATTTTTCAATTATTTTTCAATTATTTTTTAATTATTTCTCAATTATTTTTCAATTATTTTTCAATTATTTTTCAATTATTTTTCATATTACTTTTCAATTATTTTTCAATTATTTTTCAATTATTTTTCAATTATTTTTCAATTATTTTTCAATTATTTTTCAATTACTTTTCAATTATTTTTCAATTATTTTTCAATTATTTTTCAATTATTTTTCAATTATTTTTCAATTATTTTTCAATTACTTTTCAATTATTTTTCAATTATTTTTCAATTATTTTTCAATTATTTTTCAATTATTTTTCAATTATATTTCAATAATTTTACAATTATTTTTCAATTATTTTTCAATTATTTTTCAATTATTTTTCAGTTATTTTTCAATTATTTTTCAATTACTTTTCAATTATTTTTCAATTATTTTTCAATTATTTTTCAATTATTTTTCAATTATTTTTCAATTATATTTCAATAATTTTACAATTATTTTTCAACTATTCTTCAATTAATTTTCAATTATTTTTCAATTATTTATCAATTATTTTTCAATTATTTTTCAATTATTTTACAATTATTTTTCAATTATTTTTCAATTATTTTTCAACTATTTTTCAATTATTTTTCAATTATTTTTCAACTATTCTTCAATTAATTTTCAATTATTTTTCAATTATTTTTCAATTATTTTTCAATTACTTTTCAATTATATTTAATTATTTTTCAATTATTTTTCAATTATTTTTCAATTATTTTTCAATTATTTCTCAATTATTTTTCAATTATTTTTCAATTATTTTTCAATTATTTTTCAATTAGTTTTCAATTATTTTTCAATTATTTTTCAATTATTTTTCAGCTATTCTTCAATTATTTTCCAATTGTTTTTCAATTATTTTTCAATTATTTTTCAATTATTTTTCTATTATTTTTCAATTATTTTTCAATTATTTTTTAATTTTTTTTCAATTATTTTTTAATTATTTTTCAATTATTTTTAATTATTTTTCAATTATTTTTCAATTACTTTTCAATTATTATTCAATTATTTTTCAATTATTTTTCATTTATTTTTCAATTATTTTTCAATTATTTTTCAATTATTTTTCAATTATTTTTCAATTATTTTTCAATTATTTTTCAACTATTCTTCAATTATTTTTCAATTATTTTTCAATTATTTTTCAATTATTTTCCAATTACTTTTCAATTTTTTTCAATTATTTTTCAATTATTTTTCAATTATTTTTCAATTATTTTTCAATTATTTTTCAATTATTTTTCAATTATTTTTCAATTATTTTTCAATTATTTTTCAATTATTTTTCAATTATTTTTCAATTATTTTTCATTTATTTTTCATTATTTTTCAATTATTTTTCAATTATTTTTCAATTATTTTTCAACTATTCTTCAATTATTTCTCAATTCTTTTTCAATTAGTTTTCAATTATTTTTCAATTATTTTTCAACTATTCTTCAATTATTTTTCAATTATTTTTCTATTATTTTTCAATTATTTTTCAATTAGTTTTAAATTATTTTTCAATTATTTTTCAATTATTTTTCAATTATTTCTCAATTATTTTTCAACTATTCTTCAATTCTTTTTAAATTATTTTTCAATAATTTTTCAATTATTTTTCATTAATTTTTCATTTATTTTTCAATTATTTTTCAACTATATCAATTATTTTTCAACTATATCAATTATTTTTCAATTATTTTTCAATTCTTTTTCAATTATTTTTCAATTATTTTTCCATTATTTTTCAATTATTTTTCAATTATTTTTCAATTATTTTTCAATTATTTTTCAATTATTTTTCAATTATTTTTCAACTATTCTTCAATTAATTTTCAACTATTCTTCAATTAATTTTCAATTATTTTTCAATTATTTTTCAATTATTTTTCAATTATATTTCAATAATTTTACAATTATTTTTCAATTATTTTTCAATTATTTTTCAATTATTTTTCAATTATTTTTCAATTATTTCTCAATTATTTTTCAATTATTTTTCAATTATTTTTCAATTATTTTTCAATTAGTTTTCAATTATTTTTCAATTATTTTTCAATTATTTTTCAGCTATTCTTCAATTATTTTCCAATTATTTTTCAATTATTTTTCAATTATTTTTCAATTATTTTTCTATTATTTTTCAATTATTTTTCAATTATTTTTTAATTTTTTTTCAATTATTTTTTAATTATTTTTCAATTATTTTTAATTATTTTTCAATTATTTTTCAATTACTTTTCAATTATTATTCAATTATTTTTCAATTATTTTTCCATTATTTTTCAATTATTTTTCAACTATTCTTCAATTATTTTTCAATTATTTTTCAATTATTTTTCAATTATTTTTCAATTATTTTTCAATTATTTTTCAATTATTTTTCAATTATTTTTCAATTATTTTTCAATTATTTCTCAATTATTTTTCAATTACTTTTCAATTATTTTTCAATTATTTCTCAATTATTTTTCAAATATTTTTCAATTATTTTTCAATTATTTTTCAATTATTTTCCAATTACTTTTCAATTTTTTTCAATTATTTTTCAATTATTTTTCAATTATTTTTCAATTATTTTTCAATTATTTTTCAACTATTCTTCAATAATTTCTCAATTATTTTTCAATTAGTTTTCAATTATTTTTCAATTATTTTTCAACTATTCTTCAATTATTTTTCAATTATTTTTCAATAATTTTTCAAATTATTTTTCAATTATTTTTTAATTATTTTTGAATTATTTTTCAATTATTTTTCAATTATTTTTCAATTATTTTTCAATTATTTTTCAATTATTTTTCAATTATTTTTCATTTATTTTTCAATTATTTTTTAATTATTTTTCAATTATTTTTCAATTATTTTTCAACTATTCTTCAATTATTTTTCTATTATTTTTCAATTATTTTTCAATTAGTTTTAAATTATTTTTCAATTATTTTTCAATTATTTTTCAATTATTTCTCAATTATATTTCAACTATTCTTCAATTCTTTTTAAATTATTTTTCAATAATTTTTCAATTATTTTTCATTAATTTTTCATTTATTTTTCAATTATTTTTCAACTATATCAATTATTTTTCAACTATATCAATTATTTTTCAATTATTATTCAATTATTTTGCAATTATTTTTCAATTATTTTTCAATTATTTTTCAATTATTTTTCAATTAGTTTTCAATTATTTTTCAATTATTTTTCAACTATTCTTCAATTATTTTTCAATTATTTTTCAATTATTTTTCAATTATTTTTCAATTATTTTTCAATTATTTTTCAATTATTTTTCAATTATTTTTCAATTATTTTTCAATTATTTCTCAATTATTTTTCAATTACTTTTCAATTATTTTTCAATTATTTCTCAATTATTTTTCAATTATTTTTCAATTATTTTTCAATTATTTTTCAATTATTTTTCAATTATTTTTCAATTATTTTCCAATTACTTGTCACGTCCCGGGTGTAGGTCTTAGGGGAACAATGACATAGGGGAATTTTTGGGAGTCCAGGCGAGGATCTTGAATCCTGCACGCTGGGGAAGAGGGAATTTTAGGCGAGGATCTTGAATCCTGCACGCTGATTTAGAGGGAATTTTAGGCGAGGATCTTGAATCCTGCACGCTGGGTTGAAAGGAAAGTAGGCGAGGATCTTGAATCCTGCACGCTGGGTCGAAAGGAAAGTAGGCGAGGATCTTGAATCCTGCACGCTGGTTTGAGAGGGAATTTAGGCGAGGATCTTGAATCCTGCACGCTGGGTTGAAAAGAAAGTAGGCGAGGATCTTGAATCCTGCACGCTGGGGTAGAGGGAGGTTTAGGCGAGGATCTTGAATCCTACACGCTGGGGTAGAGGGAAGTTTAGGATATAGATACACTGAGGAGACACCCGTTAGATCACTTGTAGTTTTTACTGAGGTGCGGTAATCGGATTTACCTTTGCTTGAATATAAGAAAGCCGAATGTAACGTTTCTGCGAAATACGTCTAGATTTACGGCTATACGTAGGCTATGCAGAAGAACGTTTGTAAACACTGAGAACACTCGAGCTCGCGAACCGAGATCAGCTGTTGCAGCGGTCCGTTATGTTTGGGATCGTCGTAGCCGAAAGATTAACACAATGACTTGACGGGTGATTTAAATATCCGTTTATTCAGTTAAACATGAATGTTTACCATGTACTGCGTTAATGGTGCAGTAAGCGATGGTTGTTAGCGTATGACATTTATAAATATGTATATATACAGTTTAAGGTTTATGTATGGACGTGAAATACAATAAAAGATAGTAAAATTGTATGTAATAAGCTTTTAGCGTTGACAAGACAAATGGAATGGTTGCAATAAGCGTTAACAAGCAAATAATATGATCGCAATGAGCGTTAATAAGAGGATTAATACGAAAAGCAAATAAGAATAGTAATATGGGATGTGGGTGATATACAATGTTATTAATAATAATGATAATAGCTTACAGTAGCTGCCGTAGATAATCGTTTCGTAGAACACTGATTGTAATGATGCAGTAAGCTAACACAGTAGAAATATCAAAAGCAACGTAACACTTCGCGGGAGTGGTTTCCGTAGAAGAGGACGAGGACCTCTTGGGTCCTCGTATTTATGTAAAATCAAAAGATTGTTAGGGGCGAAGGGCGGTTGCAGTATGCAACCTTGGCCTATATTGACACGTGCCGCGGTAGCATTTCCGGGGTTTTTGCAAGGACCAAAGGTCGGTCTATATTTAGAATTGGAAGACAAGGGAATTTTGTCTTCCGGGGTTTTTATACACGTGGTTTGGAGATGCTCGCCTCCCTGGATGGGTTTTAAGAGTTTTAATGGGAAAGGGGTGATCGTGGTTTTGATTTGGAGGGTCTTAGGGGAGGGGTGAGACGTGGTCTCGATTTAGGAGGTTTTTGGGACGAGGGACTTGCTTAGATTTTGTAATAGGGGGAGTTTGTGCCTCGTAGGGCGAATAATTGAAGGAGGTTTCGTACCAATCGTCATGAGATGGGGACCGCTAAGGTACATCGTCAAGGCGGTCAGTGGTCGGGGACAAAGGGTTAATTGGTTGATTTTGAGGAGCTTTGGTGGAGTGATTTTGATAGTAAGCTTTTATCTCTAAGATAATATTGCGCGAAAATTTGGTGGGACATCACACCTTCCCCCTTATGCGAAGAAATGCACGCATTTCTTAACAATAAGGTTCGGGGTGGATTTGGTTATGATATGGTGTCTTCTTCTCTCTCTTTAACAAGGGATAGAGAAGCAAAAAAAAACAAAATTAAGAGGAAGAAAAAAAAAAGAAAAAATTTTCAAAGAATTTTCTGGCCAAAAGGGCCTTTATGAAAGAAAACTTAAATATATATTAGAAATAAAAATAACTATCTTTAGAGGGATTTATGTACAATGGAACTATATACAGGTTAGGGAGCGGGTGGAAGGAATGGATCTTTAAGGGGGATAAGAATAGGATAGGTTCTGGAAAGTGGGATCCTCCAGGATGAACATGAGGTCCTGACCCCCTTGATAGAGGTCATCGAACCATCTTAAAAACTCCGGCGTCAGCTCCGTGTGGTCGGGGACCTTTGTAGCTGACCCCGTGTTCAAGATATCCACCACTCCTGGCCAAGGTGGGATGGTGGAGGGAACTAGGGTTTGAGAGGATGGAGAACGGTTAGGAGGTGGGGGTGGATACACGAGTTCTCTCTCCTGTAGCCCTGTTCTAGCGGTAGGGTTTTGTGGGGGTGGCGGGGTAACTGCTTCTTGCAGTTCCTCTATGTCCCTTGTTGTTTGTGAGAAGGGGGGTGAATCGTCAATGGTGATGATTTCGGGAGCTGCAGCGGCTTCCCTGATGACTATCGTCGACGTTATTTGGGGGAGGAGGGGTGACAGGCTTCTTCCTGCCCTCGATGCATCCCTGCGCAGCCACTGTATGTGGGAGAGTGTCCCCTTCAAACCCGGTCTTTTTCGCCTGGGCCCGTCAGGGTTGCTGGTTCTCCTATGTGGCATTCTTATGTGCGTTCTTTAACGATCTAAGGTGATAAAGGAACACATATATATATATATATCTTTTCCCTGGGGTCAACCGGGATCTCCGTATACGCGACCAAGACGCGCTTTATTCGCGTGTATAACCTTTGTTTTTCCTTTCCAGGATATTTTTAAATTTTGGGAAGGGATCACCTCCAAAATTGTGTGCGGGCCAGAATACTGGTCACCGAATTTCCCTTTTCGCGGCTCTACTAAAACGAAGATTGAGTCGCCCGGTTTGAAAGTTTCCTCGTTTATATGTCGATCGTAGTACCTTTTATAACGGAGTTTGGATTGGTTTAACTTTTCTGCTGCAGCGGTTTGCAGCTCTTGCACCCTCGTACTCAATTTTGAGAGGTAATGATTGTATGTTTCATTTTCGAAATCCTCGCGCACCCGGTTCCGGCTGGGCACCCTAGCTATTTTCCCGAATACTAGTTCATGTGGAGTATAACCAGTGCCCTCGTGGACGCTGGTATTATAAGAGAACGCGGCCATTTCAGTCCATTCGTCCCAGTCGCTATATTTACTTATGAACATTTTTAAATATTCCGTCAAGACGAGGTGTGATCGCTCTAGAGAACCGTTTGTTTGTGGGTGAAAGGCTGTGGTTCGAAATTGTTCGATTTTAAATTTCCGCGCTATAGCTTTCATGAAATTACCAGTGAGATTCGCTCCTTGGTCTGTGAGGATGGCTCTAGGAGCTCCGAATTGACAAATAAATCTTTTTATAAATGCATCTGCGATTTTTATTGATGTAGATTGTTTAAGGGGTTCGCACACGAAGTATTTCGTTAGTAAATCTTGCATTGTTAATATATACGTATTGCCTGCTCTCGTAGTAGGTAGCGGCCCTACTATATCCAGTGCAACTTTATCAAAGGCGCGTCCAGGCGTGTCGGTAAGGATCATTGGTTGCTTGGTTTTAACACGAACGAGTTTCTTCCGTTGACAATCCGCGCAGCTTCGAACGTAGTCTTCCACGGCTTTCTTCATGCCCTTCCAAAAATAATGGTGACGAATTCTATTGTATGTTTTAGTCACTCCTTTGTGTCCGGCTAATGCAGATGCGTGGTTTTCCGTAATAATATTTTGTCGATCCGATTCCTCTGGTATCCGGACTATTTGTAAACATATGGTAACACTGATGTCTTCTTCGTCGACGGCCTCGAGGACATCCATAATGATATCCTGCCAGTTCAATTGATCAATGTTCGTCGTTTTGGCTATACTGAACGAATATATTATAAGCTCGCGCACTACGTCCTTAAGAGAAGAAAGGGCTTCGCCCCATGTCGTAGTGGTTAAAGGCGTATTTCGAGTTTCTTTAATAACTAACCCGACGAGGATTTGTCCCTTATTATAAGTTACGTGAGCTCTGCCCAGTGTGAGGTTATTTGTTATTGTAAGGGCTCCTGCTTCCTGTAGTTGCTTAGCACCGTCGTCACAAGCCTCCCCATTAGCGCTTAAAAAGAACACGAGTGTTTCCTTTCGTAGAGACAATGGGTCGCGGCTGATTATCGGTATTATCCTGAGGTCCCTATCAGGGTCTGCTTCATAAGCTGTCTCCGGGTGATCGTTCAGCTCGGTTATTGATGATTCTGAGTCGGTTGTTGAGTCAAGTGAAGCGTTGGATCCTACCTCGGAATCCGAGTCGTCTTGTCCTTGCGGTGTTGGCGATCGCGGGAGCGAAATAGCCGAATATGAACTATCGTCAGGTTCTTTTCCCATTTCCTGGTCTTCCTCTTCTATGTTGTCCCTTGGTTCGGGTAGGTTGAGCGGAGCAGGATCCGGTGGCGTTAGTGTAGGTGTTGGAGTTTCGCGTACCTTTCGACGCGGTTGAATCCTCGTAGGCGCCGTCCTTGGGCGGGTTTTGTTTGTGGTTTTTGGTGCGGAGGTGGTTGCCGTGGAGCCACGAGGTCTGCCTGGGCCTCGTTTAGGAGGGGGAAGATCCTTCCAGTCTTCGTCAGCTTCCTCTCGCGGTCGTATGAGGTACGCTTCCGCCATAGGGGGATTACGGGACAAAGCGTCAGCAAGTTTATTGCTTTTTCCCGGCTGATACCGAATTTCATAATCGTATTCAGCTAGTTTTAAGCGCCAACGAATGAGGCGCGATGTTGGATCCTTTACCTTGTGTAACCAAATTAGAGGTCGATGGTCGGTATATAAAACAAATTTCTTTCCATAAAGGTAAGGACGGAAGTACCTAACGCAATAAACAATAGCTAAGAGTTCTTTTTCTATAGTTGAATAGTTGATTTCCGCCTTGTTTAGGAGACGGGATGCGTAAGCAATTGGTAATTCCTTTTCATCGATAGCCTGACTTAATATTCCTCCTATTGCATATTCGGAGGCATCGGTAGTTACATGGAATTCCAGTTCAAAATTTGGGTATTGCAGGATAGGTTCCTTTTGCAATGCTAACCGTAAGTGGTCAAAAGCGGTTTGCTGGGACGATCCCCAGTCGAATGAAATGTCCTTTTTCAGTAGTTGGGTTAATGGGCGAGCAACTTTAGAAAATTCTGGGATAAACCTTCTGTAATAACCGGTTAATCCGAGGAATTCTTTGATTCCTTTGGGCGTGCGAGGGGCTGGGTAGTTCCGAACGGCTTCGATTTTCAGCTGATCCGGTTTTACACCTTCCTCGGTGATCACGTGGCCTAAATATGCAACCTCTTTATGTAAGAATTTACATTTCGAAGGCTGCAGTTTCAGGTTCGCCTCTCGTAGGCGGTTGGCGAGTTTTTTGAATTTTATTAAGTGTTCAGTGAGAGAACTCGCGTAGAGGACGATGTCGTCCAAATACACAAACATTTCCGTGCCCTGGAGCCCCGTAAGGGTGTGATCCATTAAGCGTTGGAAAGTAGCAGGCGCGTTACAAAGCCCAAACGGCATTCTGACAAACTCATAATGTCCATGAGGCGTAGAAAAAGCGGTTTTTGGTGAGTCTTCCGGCTTCATAGGGATTTGGTGGAATCCTGAAGCGAGGTCGAATACTGAAAAGTATTTTGCTCCTCCTAACTGATCCAATATTTCATTGATATTCGGAAGCGGATATGCGTCAGGAACGGTCTTTTTGTTTAGATCCCTAAAGTCAATTACCATCCGCCACAAGAGTTCCCCATCGGGTCCCGGTTTTTTGGATACGATCCAAATAGGCGAATTGTAGGGTGATAATGATGGCTTTATTATTTCCTGGTCTAGTAATTTCCGTACTTGTTTATCGATTTCCTTTTTGTGTACTGGAGGGAAACGATATTGTTTCATATTGACAGGCACTGGGTCAGTTGTCTGGATCCCATGCTGGATAGCGGTTGTATGACCCAACTTCTCATCAGGTAGATGGAAAAGATCATGGTACTTACTTAAAATTCCTTGGACATGAAGCTTTTCTTCCGGATTCATATGTTCCGTTGAAATTAATTCACGCACTTTTTCCACTCTTGTTGCTGGGTTTTCTGAACTTATTGATAAATCCGCACCCGACGCAATAGTAAGAGACTCATGGGAATTTGATCTGGCATAATGCACAGGGGGTAAGAGTGAGTGCACTTTCGCGGGTGCCTCTGTGCGATGGATCGATGGATCCGGGGGTAAGAGGGATTTGTTTAAGTTGGTGATAGGAGTGACGTATTTTGACGTCTTAGTCTCTTTTTGTCGTCTTTGTTTGGGTTCGGGAGTCACAATTTCAAATTCTTCCAGTTCAACAGTAGGTATTGTGATCGTTTTGTCCGTTTCACTAGAATTTATTATTTGTAAATACGCTTGGCCGTCTTGATTACGGACAAGGACGTTACCAGCATGAATCCCAGTGCCTAAGTCCAACCGGGGTAAATACCCGTCCTTTATGTTTGAATTCGATACTTTAACGAAAGAAACGGTTTTCGATCTAGCAGGTAGCACGATTTGAGCGCTGTTTACAAATGGGATAGAGTTTCCGTTGAACTCTAGCCGCTTTTTGGAGTAATGTATTGAGGCATTCTGTTTCATAAAAAATTCTGTACCTAGTATTCCTTGTGGTTTAATCGGGAAATCATTTTCAACTACATTGAACGTGACGTTGTCACCCAAAAGAGTTATCTTCACTGTACCTAGCGTGGTGACGGGGCCCGGAGAGATGCCCCTGAGTGTTAGTAGATTTTTCTTGTCCATCTCCTGTGGTAGCTTTACGGCTTGAATTTTCAATAGATTTACCTGTGACCCGGTATCGATCATTAGTTCCGGTGTAATTTCGAAATCGGGGGAGGGAATTCTTACAGACGGGGCTTCATCGGCAGTCCTTAACCATGCTGTTGAGATCCTAGTTTCGACATTCCTGATTCCGGTTGTATTGTTACTGGATGCGCTCCCGTTTGACCTGTTCCACGGTACGCATCCATGGTTGACCGTAGGGGCGGAGCGTTTCCCGAATCTCGTTCCTGGAAGGTTCTTGGCTTTCTTTCGTTGCGATTAAATATACGTCTCCTGCATTCAGAGATCAGGTGTCCGGGTTTTCTGCAGTATGAGCAGATACTTATTTCCGTAGGTCTCGAAGGAGGGGGTCTAGTTATGTCCCAGTAGGGGAGTAGGGGATTGGGTGCCTGGTTCCCATATCCTGTAACGCGGTTTGGAGGGTATCTCTCGAAGGGTTGTTGAACTATATTTTGATTGCTTCGACAGGATCGTGCGTCGTGTCCTGTTTTGTTGCAGAGTTGGCATGTTGGTCTGGGAGTCTTCTGTTCTGAGAACCTGAGATGGTCCCTCTCAATTTCCTTGTCCACAAGGGCAGCCAAGTTGAACGCGTCGTCGAGCGTTTCGAATTGATTTTGTAGTAGTCTTGTTCTTATAGGGGGTGGAAGACCATCGACGAATGAGTCTAATGTTAGGCGATCTAGGTCTTCGGGGTGAATCCGTGCGAAGTCGCGGTAATTTCCTCTATCTTCTTCCAATATCGCGAATCGGAGATCTTTAACGCGTGAAATATACTCCAATATGTGTTCATTGGTTCCTTTAATAATGTTTGCAAGCTCTCCACGGTAATGGTCAGATGTTTTGACTGGAGAAAAGATGCGTTTGAGTTGCTTAATTAAGTCGTTTACGGAGTCAAGGACCCTATCCTCAACAGCCAAGCATGCATGGTCTTGCAGCTTGTTTCGCAACAACCTCGCCAGCTGGGGTTCGGCTTGCGAGGGAACCAGAGCCTTAGCCCTGTTGCAGGCTCTCGCGAATTGCTCTATAGGTATATTATGCCCGTTAAAATTCGGGACGGTTTCGATGGCGTCTTTCAATGTGATCTGGGGCGTTGGACCTTGGTCCCGGTCTAAAATATCGCCACGATTTGGTAGGTTTGGAACGTTGTTATATTTCAATGGTTCCGGAACGTTGTTACGACTTAACACGGGTTTTCTATCGAAACGGGAGGAACACGGCGTGGCAAAATTATTCGACGAGGGTGCAAGAAGTTTTCCCATCATTTCTTCGAGGTTTTTCATTTTAGCGGAGAGACCTTCCAACGCGTGGTTGCCCGATTTCGTGGCTACGCCCGAATGCATATTAGGTTCGACAAATCTCGTGTGCAAGGTTTCAATTACCTCTCCCTTTTGCTTTAATAACTGTACTCGTTCTAATAATTCGGTAGTCGCGGCATCTGTGGCGTTAACGGTTATACCCGCGTCTTGGTTTATTACTTGAGGATCGCCAGCGTCGCCGTACTCAGACATTTTCTTAGCCGTTATTTAGGTTTATGGTGTTCTATCTCTAGAGGCAAAAACTATCAACCCGTAGTGGTTCCTATTTGAGAGGAGAAAGCGTTCTGTGCACTCGGTGCAACTACTTAGGGGACGTGTTCTGAGTAAGGGGTTTTTGCAACGAGGGCACTTAGGGAATGAATTATTAAATGTATAGTAATGCTCCTGATATATTTCGTCTACTTCAACGGGGTCCAAATCGAAACAGTTTAGACAAATATCGTAACCTTCCGTGGTCGTTGCTACACCGCCCGAAACGCAAGTCAGCTCATTTGTATTTGCCGATAAGTTCTGAAATCTGCGGCACAGATTGGTTAGGTGCCGACGTTGAAATCTATTGCACATACTAACGTTGGGATATTATGGGTACCGTGTGTCAGAGAATCTATTCTCTGACAACGGCAGATGTGTAGCTGACCTTAAATGACCGAAATTGTGTCGCGTCAGGCTATTATTTAGAAGCTTGGATTTTCTATATTTGGGTACTGGTTATCGAATTGATCGTAGCTCTTATTTGAAAGGAGGTACCACTCTGTGCACGCGGCACAATTGCTCGCGGGACACGTTCGAAGTAAAATTGTATTACACCGAGGGCAATTGGGGAATGTATAGGGCGTCTGGCAGTAATGGATTTTGTATACTGTCACCGTGTCCGTTGGATTTAGTTGGGAGCAACTTAAACAAATATCGTCGCCTTCGTTAGTCGTTGCTATGTTCCCTGAAACGCAGACCATCCACTGCGTATATGCCGTCAAACTTTGTAATCTGCGGCTCCTGTATGACAATTCACCTCTATTTGGGTGTTGAATGCACATCCTAAGTATTAGGGACCTTGTGGGTACCGTGTTAAAGAGTCTGTTTTCCTATCGACGGTAGACGCATCCCACCGCTGTCACCAAAATTATGTCACGTCCCGGGTGTAGGTCTTAGGGGAACAATGACATAGGGGAATTTTTGGGAGTCCAGGCGAGGATCTTGAATCCTGCACGCTGGGGAAGAGGGAATTTTAGGCGAGGATCTTGAATCCTGCACGCTGATTTAGAGGGAATTTTAGGCGAGGATCTTGAATCCTGCACGCTGGGTTGAAAGGAAAGTAGGCGAGGATCTTGAATCCTGCACGCTGGGTCGAAAGGAAAGTAGGCGAGGATCTTGAATCCTGCACGCTGGTTTGAGAGGGAATTTAGGCGAGGATCTTGAATCCTGCACGCTGGGTTGAAAAGAAAGTAGGCGAGGATCTTGAATCCTGCACGCTGGGGTAGAGGGAGGTTTAGGCGAGGATCTTGAATCCTACACGCTGGGGTAGAGGGAAGTTTAGGATATAGATACACTGAGGAGACACCCGTTAGATCACTTGTAGTTTTTACTGAGGTGCGGTAATCGGATTTACCTTTGCTTGAATATAAGAAAGCCGAATGTAACGTTTCTGCGAAATACGTCTAGATTTACGGCTATACGTAGGCTATGCAGAAGAACGTTTGTAAACACTGAGAACACTCGAGCTCGCGAACCGAGATCAGCTGTTGCAGCGGTCCGTTATGTTTGGGATCGTCGTAGCCGAAAGATTAACACAATGACTTGACGGGTGATTTAAATATCCGTTTATTCAGTTAAACATGAATGTTTACCATGTACTGCGTTAATGGTGCAGTAAGCGATGGTTGTTAGCGTATGACATTTATAAATATGTATATATACAGTTTAAGGTTTATGTATGGACGTGAAATACAATAAAAGATAGTAAAATTGTATGTAATAAGCTTTTAGCGTTGACAAGACAAATGGAATGGTTGCAATAAGCGTTAACAAGCAAATAATATGATCGCAATGAGCGTTAATAAGAGGATTAATACGAAAAGCAAATAAGAATAGTAATATGGGATGTGGGTGATATACAATGTTATTAATAATAATGATAATAGCTTACAGTAGCTGCCGTAGATAATCGTTTCGTAGAACACTGATTGTAATGATGCAGTAAGCTAACACAGTAGAAATATCAAAAGCAACGTAACACTTCGCGGGAGTGGTTTCCGTAGAAGAGGACGAGGACCTCTTGGGTCCTCGTATTTATGTAAAATCAAAAGATTGTTAGGGGCGAAGGGCGGTTGCAGTATGCAACCTTGGCCTATATTGACACGTGCCGCGGTAGCATTTCCGGGGTTTTTGCAAGGACCAAAGGTCGGTCTATATTTAGAATTGGAAGACAAGGGAATTTTGTCTTCCGGGGTTTTTATACACGTGGTTTGGAGATGCTCGCCTCCCTGGATGGGTTTTAAGAGTTTTAATGGGAAAGGGGTGATCGTGGTTTTGATTTGGAGGGTCTTAGGGGAGGGGTGAGACGTGGTCTCGATTTAGGAGGTTTTTGGGACGAGGGACTTGCTTAGATTTTGTAATAGGGGGAGTTTGTGCCTCGTAGGGCGAATAATTGAAGGAGGTTTCGTACCAATCGTCATGAGATGGGGACCGCTAAGGTACATCGTCAAGGCGGTCAGTGGTCGGGGACAAAGGGTTAATTGGTTGATTTTGAGGAGCTTTGGTGGAGTGATTTTGATAGTAAGCTTTTATCTCTAAGATAATATTGCGCGAAAATTTGGTGGGACATCACATACTTTTCAATTTTTTTTCAATTATTTTTCAACTATTCTTCAATTATTTTTCAATTATTTTTCAATTAGTTTTCAATTATTTTTCAATTATTTTTCAATTATTTTTCAATTATTTTTCAATTATTTTTCAATTATTTTTCAACTATTCTTCAATTATTTTTCAATTATTTTTCAATTATTTTTCAATTATTTTGCAATTATTTTTCAATTATTTTTCAATTATTTTTCAATTATTTTTCAATTATTTTTCAATTATTTCTCAATTATTCTTCAATTACTTTTCAATTATTTTTCAATTATTTCTCAATTATTTTTCAATTATTTTTCAATTATTTTTCAATTATTTTTCAATTATTTTCCAATTACTTTTCAATTTTTTTTCAATTATTTTTCAATTATTTTTCCATTATTTTTCAATAATTTTTCTATTATTTTTCTATTATTTTTCAATTGTTTTTCAATTATTTTTCAATTATTTTTCAATTATATTTCAGTTATTTTTCAATACTTTTTCAATTATTTTTCAATTATTTTTCAATTATTTTTCAATTATTATTTTCCAATTATTTTTCAATTATTTTTCAATTATTTTTCCATTATTTTTCAATTATTTTTCTATTATTTTTCAATTCTTTTTCAATTATTTTTCAATTATTTTTCAATTATTTTTCAATTATTTTTCAATTATTTTTCAATTATTTTTCAATTATTTTTCAATTATTTTTCTATTATTTTTCAATTATTTTTCAATTATTTTTCAGTTATTTTTCAATTATTTTTCAATTATTTTCCAATTACTTTTCAATTATTTTTCAATTATTTTTCAATTATTTTTCTATTATTTTTCAATTATTTTTCAATTATTATTCAGTTATTTTTCAATTATTTTTCAATTATTTTTCAATTATTTTTCAATTATTTTTCAATTATTAATCAATTATTTTTCATTTATTTTTCAATTATTTTTCAATTATTTTTCAATTATTTTTCAACTATTCTTCAATTATTTTTCAATTACTTTTCAATTATTTTTCAATAATTTTTCAATTATTTTTCAATTATTTTTCAATTATTTTTCTATTATTTTTCAATTACTTTTCAACTATTCTTCAATTATTTTTCAATTATTTTTCAATTATTTTTCAATTATTTTTCAATTATTTTTCAATTATTTTTCAATTATTTTTCCATTATTTTTCAATTATTTTTAAATTAGTTTTCAATTATTTTTCAACTATTTTTCAATTATTTTTCAATTATATTTAAATAATTTTACAATTATTTTTCAATTATTTTTCAATTATTTTTCAATTATTTTTCAATTATTTTTCAATTATTTTTCAATTATTTTTCAATTACTTTTCAATTATTTTTCAATTATTTTTCAATTATTTTTCAATTATTTTCCAATTATTTTTCAATTATATTTCAATAATTTTACAATTATTTTTCAATTATTTTTCAATTATTTTTCAATTATTTCTCAATTATTTTTCAATTATTTTTCAATTATTTTTGAATTATTTCTCAATTATTTTTCAATTATTTTTCAATTATTTTTCAATTATTTTTCATATTACTTTTCAATTATTTTTCAATTATTTTTCAATTATTTTTCAATTATTTTTCAATTATTTTTCAATTATTTTTCAATTACTTTTCAATTATTTTTCAATTATTTTTCAATTATTTTTCAATTATTTTTCAATTATTTTTCAATTATTTTTCAATTACTTTTCAATTATTTTTCAATTATTTTTCAATTATTTTTCAATTATTTTTCAATTATTTTTCAATTATATTTCAATAATTTTACAATTATTTTTCAATTATTTTTCAATTATTTTTCAATTATTTTTCAGTTATTTTTCAATTATTTTTCAATTACTTTTCAATTATTTTTCAATTATTTTTCAATTATTTTTCAATTATTTTTCAATTATTTTTCAATTATATTTCAATAATTTTACAATTATTTTTCAACTATTCTTCAATTAATTTTCAATTATTTTTCAATTATTTATCAATTATTTTTCAATTATTTTTCAATTATTTTACAATTATTTTTCAATTATTTTTCAATTATTTTTCAACTATTTTTCAATTATTTTTCAATTATTTTTCAACTATTCTTCAATTAATTTTCAATTATTTTTCAATTATTTTTCAATTATTTTTCAATTACTTTTCAATTATATTTAATTATTTTTCAATTATTTTTCAATTATTTTTCAATTATTTTTCAATTATTTCTCAATTATTTTTCAATTATTTTTCAATTATTTTTCAATTATTTTTCAATTAGTTTTCAATTATTTTTCAATTATTTTTCAATTATTTTTCAGCTATTCTTCAATTATTTTCCAATTGTTTTTCAATTATTTTTCAATTATTTTTCAATTATTTTTCTATTATTTTTCAATTATTTTTCAATTATTTTTTAATTTTTTTTCAATTATTTTTTAATTATTTTTCAATTATTTTTAATTATTTTTCAATTATTTTTCAATTACTTTTCAATTATTATTCAATTATTTTTCAATTATTTTTCCATTATTTTTCAATTATTTTTCAATTAGTTTTCAATTATTTTTCAATTATTTTTCAACTATTCTTCAATTATTTTTCAATTATTTTTCAATTATTTTTCAATTATTTTTCAATTATTTTTCAATTATTTTTCAATTATTTTTCAATTATTTTTCAATTATTTTTCAATTATTTCTCAATTATTTTTCAATTACTTTTCAATTATTTTTCAATTATTTCTCAATTATTTTTCAATTATTTTTCAATTATTTTTCAATTATTTTTCAATTATTTTCCAATTACTTTTCAATTTTTTTTCAATTATTTTTCAATTATTTTTCCATTATTTTTCAATAATTTTTCTATTATTTTTCTATTATTTTTCAATTGTTTTTCAATTATTTTTCAATTATTTTTCAATTATATTTCAGTTATTTTTCAATACTTTTTCAATTATTTTTCAATTATTTTTCAATTATTTTTCAATTATTATTTTCCAATTATTTTTCAATTATTTTTCAATTATTTTTCCATTATTTTTCAATTATTTTTCTATTATTTTTCAATTCTTTTTCAATTATTTTTCAATTATTTTTCAATTATTTTTCAATTACTTTTCAATTATTTTTCAATTATTTTTCAATTATTTTTCAATTATTTTTCTATTATTTTTCAATTATTTTTCAATTATTTTTCAGTTATTTTTCAATTATTTTTCAATTATTTTCCAATTACTTTTCAATTATTTTTCAATTATTTTTCAATTATTTTTCTATTATTTTTCAATTATTTTTCAATTATTATTCAGTTATTTTTCAATTATTTTTCAATTATTTTTCAATTATTTTTCAATTATTTTTCATTTATTAATCAATTATTTTTCATTTATTTTTCAATTATTTTTCAATTATTTTTCAATTATTTTTCAACTATTCTTCAATTATTTTTCAATTACTTTTCAATTATTTTTCAATAATTTTTCAATTATTTTTCAATTATTTTTCAATTATTTTTCTATTATTTTTCATTTACTTTTCAACTATTCTTCAATTATTTTTCAATTATTTTTCAATTATTTTTCAATTATTTTTCAATTATTTTTCAATTATTTTTCAATTATTTTTCCATTATTTTTCAATTATTTTTAAATTAGTTTTCAATTATTTTTCAACTATTTTTCAATTATTTTTCAATTATATTTAAATAATTTTACAATTATTTTTCAATTATTTTTCAATTATTTTTCAATTATTTTTCAATTATTTTTCAATTATATTTCAATTACTTTTCAATTATTTTTCAATTATTTTTCAATTATTTTTCAATTATTTTCCAATTATTTTTCAATTATATTTCAATAATTTTACAATTATTTTTCAATTATTTTTCAATTATTTTTCAATTATTTCTCAATTATTTTTCAATTATTTTTCAATTATTTTTGAATTATTTCTCAATTATTTTTCAATTATTTTTCAATTATTTTTCAATTATTTTTCATATTACTTTTCAATTATTTTTCAATTATTTTTCAATTATTTTTCAATTATTTTTCAATTATTTTTCAATTATTTTTCAATTACTTTTCAATTATTTTTCAATTATTTTTCAATTATTTTTCAATTATTTTTCAATTATTTTTCAATTATTTTTCAATTACTTTTCAATTATTTTTCAATTATTTTTCAATTATTTTTCAATTATTTTTCAATTATTTTTCAATTATATTTCAATAATTTTACAATTATTTTTCAATTATTTTTCAATTATTTTTCAATTATTTTTCAGTTATTTTTCAATTATTTTTCAATTACTTTTCAATTATTTTTCAATTATTTTTCAATTATTTTTCAATTATTTTTCAATTATTTTTCAATTATATTTCAATAATTTTACAATTATTTTTCAACTATTCTTCAATTAATTTTCAATTATTTTTCAATTATTTATCAATTATTTTTCAATTATTTTTCAATTATTTTACAATTATTTTTCAATTATTTTTCAATTATTTTTCAACTATTTTTCAATTATTTTTCAATTATTTTTCAACTATTCTTCAATTAATTTTCAATTATTTTTCAATTATTTTTCAATTATTTTTCAATTACTTTTCAATTATTTTTAATTATTTTTCAATTATTTTTCAATTATTATATTCCAATTTTTATTCAATTATTTTTCAATTATTTTTCAATTATTTTTCAATTATTTTTCAATTATTTTTCAATTATTTTTCAATTATTTTTCAATTTCTTTTCAATTATTTTTCAATTATTTTTCAATTATTTTTCAATTATTTCTCAATTATTTTTCAATTATTTTTCAATTATTTTTCAATTAGTTTTCAATTATTTTTCAATTATTTTTCAACTATTCTTCAATTAATTTTCAATTATTTTTCAATTATTTTTCAATTATTTTTCAATTATTTTTCAATTATTTTACAATTATTTTCCAATTATTTTTCAATTATTTTTCAACTATTTTTCAATTATTTTTCAATTATTTTTCAATTATTTTTCAATTATTTTTCAATTATTTTTCAATTATTTTTCAATTAGTTTTCAATAATTTTTCAATTATTTTTCAACTATTCTTCAATTAATTTTCAATTATTTTTCAATTATTTTTCAATTATTTTTCAATTATTTTTCAATTATTTTACAATTATTTATCAATTATTTTTCAATTATTTTTCAATTATTTTTCAATTATTTTTCAATTATATTTCAATAATTTTACAATTATTTTTCAATTATTTTTCAATTATTTTTCAGTTATTTTTCAATTATTTTTCAATTACTTTTCAATTATTTTTCAATTATTTTTCAATTATTTTTCAATTATTTTTCAATTATTTTTCAATTATATTTCAATAATTTTACAATTATTTTTCAACTATTCTTCAATTAATTTTCAATTATTTTTCAATTATTTATCAATTATTTTTCAATTATTTTTCAATTATTTTACAATTATTTTTCAATTATTTTTCAATTATTTTTCAACTATTTTTCAATTATTTTTCAATTATTTTTCAACTATTCTTCAATTAATTTTCAATTATTTTTCAATTATTTTTCAATTATTTTTCAATTACTTTTCAATTATTTTTCAATTATTTTACAATTATTTTTCAATTATTTTTCAATTATTTTTCAACTATTTTTCAATTATTTTTCAATTATTTTTCAATTATTTTTCAATTATTTTTCAATTATTTTTCAATTATTTTTCAATTGTTTTTAAATTATTTTTCAATTATTTTTCTATTATTTTCCAATTATTTTTCAATTATTTTTCAATTATTTTTAAATTATTTTTCAATTATTTTTAAATTATTTTTCAATTATTTTTCAATTATTTTTCAATTATTTTTCAATTATTTTTCAATTAGTTTTCAATTATTTTTCAATTATATTTCAATAATTTTACAATTATTTTTCAATTATTTTTCAATTATTTTTCAATTATTTTTCAATTATTTTTCAACTATTCTTCAATTATTTTTCAATTATTTTTCAATTATTTTTCAATTATTTTCCAATTACTTTTCAATTTTTTTCAATTATTTTCAATTATTTTTCAATTATTTTTCAATTATTTTTCAATTATTTTTCAATTATTTTTCAATTATTATTCAATTATTTTTCAATTATTTTTCATTTATTTTTCAATTATTTTTCAATTATTTTTCAATTATTTTTCAATTATTTTTCAACTATTCTTCAATTATTTCTCAATTATTTTTCAATTAGTTTTCAATTATTTTTCAATTATTTTTCAACTATTCTTCAATTATTTTTCAATTATTTTTCAATAATTTTTCAATTATTTTTCAATTATTTTTCAATTATTTTTGAATTATTTTTTAATTATTTTTCAATAATTTTTCCATTATTTTTCAATTATTTTTCAATTATTTTTCAATTATTTTTCATTTATTTTTCAATTATTTTTCAATTATTTTTCAATTATTTTCAATTATTTTTCAACTATTCTTCAATTATTTTTCAATTATTTTTCAATTATTTTTCAATAAGTTTTCAATTATTTTTCAATTCTTTTTCAATTATTTTTCAGCTAATCTTCAATTATTATTCAATTATTTTTCAATTATTTTTCAATTATTTTTCAATTATTTTTCCATTATTTTTCAATTATTTTTCAATTATTTTTTAATTTTTTTTCAATTATTTTTCAATTATTTTTTAATTATTTTTTAATTATTTTTAAATTATTTTTTAATTATTTTTCAATTATTTTTCAATTATTATTATCCAATTATTTTTCAATTATTTTTCAATTATTTTTCAATTATTTTTCAATTATTTTTTAATTATTTTTCAATTATTTTTCAATTATTTTTCAATTACTTTTCAATTTTTTTCAATTATTTTTCAATTATTTTTCAATTATTTTTCAATTATTTTTCAATTATTTTTCAATTATTTTTCAATTATTTTTCAATTAATTTTCAATTATTTTTCAAATATTTTTCATTTATTTTTCAATTATTTTTCAATTATTTTTCAATTATTTTTCAATTATTTTTCAATTATTTTTCAATTATTTTTCAACTATTCTTCAATTATTTTTCAATTATTTTTCAATAAGTTTTCAATTATTTTTCAATTATTTTTCAATTATTTTTCAGCTAATCTTCAATTATTTTTCAATTATTTTTCAATTATTTTTCAATTATTTTTCAATTATTTTTCCATTATTTTTCAATTATTTTTCAATTATTTTTTAATTTTTTTCAATTATTTTTCAATTATTTTTTAATTATTTTTTAATTATTTTTTAATTATTTTTTAATTATTTTTCAATTATTTTTCAATTATTATTATCCAATTATTTTTCAATTATTTTTCAATTATTTTTCAATTATTTTTCAATTATTTTTTAATTATTTTTCAATTATTTTTCAATTATTTTTCAACTATTCTTCAATTATTTTTCTATTATTTTTCAATTATTTTTCAATTAGTTTTCAATTATTTTTCAATTATTTTTCATTTATTTTTCAATTATTTTTCAATTATTTTTCAATTATTTTTCAGCTAATCTTCAATTATTTTTCAATTATTTTTCAATTATTTTTCAATTATTTTTCAATTATTTTTCCATTATTTTTCAATTAGTTTTCAATTATTTTTCAATTATTTTTCAACTATTCTTCAATTAATTTTCAATTATTTTTCAATTATTTTTCAATTATTTTTCAATTATTTTTCAATTATTTTACAATTATTTTCCAATTATTTTTCAATTATTTTTCAACTATTTTTCAATTATTTTTCAATTATTTTTCAATTATTTTTCAATTATTTTTCAATTATTTTTCAATTATTTTTCAATTATTTTTCAATTATTTTTCAATTATTTTTCTATTATTTTTCAATTATTTTTCAATTATTTTTCAATTATTTTTCAATTATTTTTCAATTATTTTTCAACTCCTTTTCAATTATTTTTCAATTATTTTTCAATTATTTTTCTATTATTTTTCAATTATTTTTAAATTATTTTTCAATTATTTTTCAACTATTTTTAAATTATTTTTCAATTATTTTTCAATTATTTTTCAATTATTTTTCAATTATTTTTCAATTGTTTTTCAATTATTTTTCAATTATTTTTCAATTATTTTTCAATTATTTTTCAATTATTTTTCAATTATTTTTCAATTATTTTTCAATTATTTTTCAATTATTTTTCAATTATTTTTCAATTAGTTTTCAATTATTTTTCAATTATATTTCAATAATTTTACAATTATTTTTCAATTATTTTTCAATTATTTTTCAATTATTTTTCAATTATTTTTCAATTATTTTTCAATTATTTCTCAATTATTTTTCAATTACTTTTCAATTATTTTTCAATTATTTCTCAATTATTTTTCAATTATTTTTCAATTATTTTTCAATTATTTTTCAATTATTTTTCAATAATTTTTCAATTATTTTTCAATTATTTTTCAATTATTTTTGAATTATTTTTCAATAATTTTTCTATTATTTTTCTATTATTTTTCAATTGTTTTTCAATTATTTTTCAATTATTTTTCAATTATATTTCAGTTATTTTTCAATACTTTTTCAATTATTTTTCAATTATTTTTCAATTATTATTTTCCAATTATTTTTCAATTATTTTTCAATTATTTTTCCATTATTTTTCAATTATTTTTCTATTATTTTTCAATTCTTTTTCAATTATTTTTCAATTATTTTTCAATTATTTTTCAATTTTTTTTCAATTATTTTTCAATTATTTTTCAATTATTTTTCAATTATTTTTCAATTATTTTTCAATTATTTTTTAATTTTTTTTCAATTATTTTTCAATTATTTTTTAATTATTTTTTAATTATTTTTAAATTATTTTTTAATTATTTTTCAATTATTTTTCAATTATTATTATCCAATTATTTTTCAATTATTTTTCAATTATTTTTCAATTATTTTTCAATTATTTTTTAATTATTTTTCAATTATTTTTCAATTATTTTTCAATTACTTTTCAATTTTTTTCAATTATTTTTCAATTATTTTTCAATTATTTTTCAATTATTTTTCAATTATTTTTCAATTATTTTTCAATTATTTTTCAATTAATTTTCAATTATTTTTCAAATATTTTTCATTTATTTTTCAATTATTTTTCAATTATTTTTCAATTATTTTTCAATTATTTTTCAATTATTTTTCAATTATTTTTCAACTATTCTTCAATTATTTTTCAATTATTTTTCAATAAGTTTTCAATTATTTTTCAATTATTTTTCAATTATTTTTCAGCTAATCTTCAATTATTTTTCAATTATTTTTCAATTATTTTTCAATTATTTTTCAATTATTTTTCCATTATTTTTCAATTATTTTTCAATTATTTTTTAATTTTTTTCAATTATTTTTCAATTATTTTTTAATTATTTTTTAATTATTTTTTAATTATTTTTTAATTATTTTTCAATTATTTTTCAATTATTATTATCCAATTATTTTTCAATTATTTTTCAGCTAATCTTCAATTATTTTTCAATTATTTTTCAATTATTTTTCAATTATTTTTCAATTATTTTTCCATTATTTTTCAATTAGTTTTCAATTATTTTTCAATTATTTTTCAACTATTCTTCAATTAATTTTCAATTATTTTTCAATTATTTTTCAATTATTTTTCAATTATTTTTCAATTATTTTTCAATTATTTTTCAACTCCTTTTCAATTATTTTTCAATTATTTTTCAATTATTTTTCTATTATTTTTCAATTATTTTTAAATTATTTTTCAATTATTTTTCAACTATTTTTAAATTATTTTTCAATTATTTTTCAATTATTTTTCAATTATTTTTCAATTATTTTTCAATTGTTTTTCAATTATTTTTCAATTATTTTTCAATTATTTTTCAATTATTTTTCAATTATTTTTCAATTATTTTTCAATTATTTTTCAATTATTTTTCAATTATTTTTCAATTATTTTTCAATTAGTTTTCAATTATTTTTCAATTATATTTCAATAATTTTACAATTATTTTTCAATTATTTTTCAATTATTTTTCAATTATTTTTCAATTATTTTTCAATTATTTTTCAATTATTTCTCAATTATTTTTCAATTACTTTTCAATTATTTTTCAATTATTTCTCAATTATTTTTCAATTATTTTTCAATTATTTTTCAATTATTTTTCAATTATTTTCCAATTACTTTTCAATTTTTTTTCAATTATTTTTCAATTATTTTTCCATTATTTTTCAATAATTTTTCTATTATTTTTCTATTATTTTTCAATTGTTTTTCAATTATTTTTCAATTATTTTTCAATTATATTTCAGTTATTTTTCAATACTTTTTCAATTATTTTTCAATTATTTTTCAATTATTATTTTCCAATTATTTTTCAATTATTTTTCAATTATTTTTCCATTATTTTTCAATTATTTTTCTATTATTTTTCAATTCTTTTTCAATTATTTTTCAATTATTTTTCAATTATTTTTCAATTATTTTTCAATTATTTTTCAATTATTTTTCAATTATTTTTCAATTATTTTTCTATTATTTTTCAATTATTTTTCAATTATTTTTCAGTTATTTTTCAATTATTTTTCAATTATTTTCCAATTACATTTCAATTATTTTTCAATTATTTTTCAATTATTTTTCTATTATTTTTCAATTATTTTTCAATTATTATTCAGTTATTTTTCAATTATTTTTCAATTATTTTTCAATTATTTTTCAATTATTTTTCAATTATTAATCAATTATTTTTCATTTATTTTTCAATTATTTTTCAATTATTTTTCAATTATTTTTCAACTATTCTTCAATTATTTTTCAATTACTTTTCAATTATTTTTCAATAATTTTTCAATTATTTTTCAATTATTTTTCAATTATTTTTCTATTATTTTTCAATTACTTTTCAACTATTCTTCAATTATTTTTCAATTATTTTTCAATTATTTTTCAATTATTTTTCAATTATTTTTCAATTATTTTTCAATTATTTTTCAATTATTTTTCTATTATTTTTCAATTATTTTTCAATTATTTTTCAGTTATTTTTCAATTATTTTTCAATTATTTTCCAATTACTTTTCAATTATTTTTCAATTATTTTTCAATTATTTTTCTATTATTTTTCAATTATTTTTCAATTATTATTCAGTTATTTTTCAATTATTTTTCAATTATTTTTCAATTATTTTTCAATTATTTTTCAATTATTAATCAATTATTTTTCATTTATTTTTCAATTATTTTTCAATTATTTTTCAATTATTTTTCAACTATTCTTCAATTATTTTTCAATTACTTTTCAATTATTTTTCAATAATTTGTCAATTATTTTTCAATTATTTTTCAATTATTTTTCTATTATTTTTCAATTACTTTTCAACTATTCTTCAATTATTTTTCAATTATTTTTCAATTATTTTTCAATTATTTTTCAATTATTTTTCAATTATTTTTCCATTATTTTTCAATTATTTTTAAATTAGTTTTCAATTATTTTTCAACTATTTTTCAATTATTTTTCAATTATATTTAAATAATTTTACAATTATTTTTCAATTATTTTTCAATTATTTTTCAATTATTTTTCAATTATTTTTCAATTATTTTTCAATTACTTTTCAATTATTTTTCAATTATTTTTCAATTATTTTTCAATTATTTTCCAATTATTTTTCAATTATATTTCAATAATTTTACAATTATTTTTCAATTATTTTTCAATTATTTTTCAATTATTTCTCAATTATTTTTCAATTATTTTTCAATTATTTTTGAATTATTTCTCAATTATTTTTCAATTATTTTTCAATTATTTTTCAATTATTTTTCATATTACTTTTCATATTATTTTTCAATTATTTTTCAATTATTTTTCAATTATTTTTCAATTATTTTTCAATTATTTTTCAATTACTTTTCAATTATTTTTCAATTATTTTTCAATTATTTTTCAATTATTTTTCAATTATTTTTCAATTATTTTTCAATTACTTTTCAATTATTTTTCAATTATTTTTCAATTATTTTTCAATTATTTTTCAATTATTTTTCAATTATATTTCAATAATTTTACAATTATTTTTCAATTATTTTTCAATTATTTTTCAATTATTTTTCAGTTATTTTTCAATTATTTTTCAATTACTTTTCAATTATTTTTCAATTATTTTTCAATTATTTTTCAATTATTTTTCAATTATTTTTCAATTATATTTCAATAATTTTACAATTATTTTTCAACTATTCTTCAATTAATTTTCAATTATTTTTCAATTATTTATCAATTATTTTTCAATTATTTTTCAATTATTTTACAATTATTTTTCAATTATTTTTCAATTATTTTTCAACTATTTTTCAATTATTTTTCAATTATTTTTCAACTATTCTTCAATTAATTTTCAATTATTTTTCAATTATTTTTCAATTATTTTTCAATTACTTTTCAATTATTTTTAATTATTTTTCAATTATTTTTCAATTATTATATTCCAATTTTTATTCAATTATTTTTCAATTATTTTTCAATTATTTTTCAATTATTTTTCAATTATTTTTCAATTATTTTTCCATTATTTTTCAATTATTTTTCAATTATTTTTTAATTTTTTTCAATTATTTTTCAATTATTTCTCAATTATTTTTCAACTATTCTTCAATTCTTTTTAAATTATTTTTCAATAATTTTTCAATTATTTTTCAATAATTTTCATTTATTTTTCAATTATTTTTCAATTATTTTTCAATTATTTTTCAATTATTTTTCAATTATTTTTCAATTATTTTTCAATTATTTTTCAATTATTTTTCAATTATTTTTCAATTATTTTTCAGCTATTCTTCAATTATTTTTCAATTATTTTTCAATTATTTTTCAATTATTTTTCAATTATTTTTCAATTATTTTCAATTATTTTTCAACTATTCTTCAATTATTTTTCAATTATTTTTCAATTATTTTTCAATAAGTTTTCAATTATTTTTCAATTATTTTTCAATTATTTTTCAGCTAATCTTCAATTATTATTCAATTATTTTTCAATTATTTTTCAATTATTTTTCAATTATTTTTCCATTATTTTTCAATTATTTTTCAATTATTTTTTAATTTGTTTTCAATTATTTTTCAATTATTTTTTAATTATTTTTTAATTGTTTTTTAATTATTTTTCCATTATTTTTCAATTATTTTTCAATTATTTTTTAATTTTTTTCAATTATTTTTCAATTATTTCTCAATTATTTTTCAACTATTCTTCAATTCTTTTTAAATTATTTTTCAATAATTTTTCAATTATTTTTCAATAATTTTCATTTATTTTTCAATTATTTTTCAACTATATCAATTATTTTTCAATTATTTTTCAATTATTTTTCAATTATTTTTCAATTATTTTTCAATTATTTTTCAATTATTTTTCAATTATTTTTCAGCTATTCTTCAATTATTTTTCAATTATTTTTCAATTATTTTTCAATTATTTTTCAATTATTTTTCAATTATTTTCAATTATTTTTCAACTATTCTTCAATTATTTTTCAATTATTTTTCAATTATTTTTCAATAAGTTTTCAATTATTTTTCAATTATTTTTCAATTATTTTTCAGCTAATCTTCAATTATTATTCAATTATTTTTCAATTATTTTTCAATTATTTTTCAATTATTTTTCCATTATTTTTCAATTATTTTTCAATTATTTTTTAATTTGTTTTCAATTATTTTTCAATTATTTTTTAATTATTTTTTAATTGTTTTTTAATTATTTTTTAATGATTTTTCAATTATTTTTCAATTATTATTATCCAATTATTTTTCAATTATTTTTCAATTATTTTTCAATTATTTTTCAATTATTTTTTAATTATTTTTCAATTATTTTTCAATTATTTTTCAATTATTTTTTAATTATTTTTCAATTATTTTTCAATTATTTTTCAACTATTCTTCAATTATTTTTCTATTATTTTTCAATTATTTTTCAATTAGTTTTAAATTATTTTTCAATTATTTTTCAATTATTTTTCAATTATTTCTCAATTATTTTTCAAGTATTCTTAAATTATTTTTCAATTATTTTTCAATTATTTTTCAATTATTTTTCAATTATTTTTCAATTATTTTTCTATTATTTTGCAATTACTTTTCAATTATTTTTCAATAATTTTTCAATTATTTTTCAATTATTTTTCAATTATTTTTCAATTATATTTCAATAATTTTACAATTATTTTTCAATTATTTTTCAATTATTTTTCAATTATTTTTCAATTATTTTTCAATAATTTTTCAATTATTTTTCAATTATTTTTCAATTATTTTTCAATTATTTTTCAATTATTTTTCAATTATTTTTCAATTATTTTTCAACTATTCTTAAATTATTTTTCAATTATTTTTCAAGTATTTTTCAATTATTTTTCAATTATTTTTCAATTATTTTTTAACTATTCTTAAATTATTTTTCAATTATTTTTCAATTATTTTTCAATTATTTTTCAATTATTTTTCAATTATTTTTCTATTATTTTTCAATTACTTTTCAATTATTTTTCTATTATTTTTCAATTACTTTTCAACTATTCTTCAATTATTTTCCAATTATTTTTCAATTATTTTTCAATTATTTTTCAATTATATTTCAATAATTTTACAATTATTTTTCAATTATTTTTCAATTATTTTTCAATTATTTTTCAATTATTTTTCAATAATTTTTCAATTATTTTTCAATTATTTTTCAATTATTTTTCAATTATTTTTCAATTATTATTAGCCAATTATTTTTCAATTATTTTTCAATTATTTTTCAATTATTTTTCAATTATTTTTCAATTATTTTTCAATTATTTTTCAATTATTTTTCAATTATTTTTCAATTATTTTTCATTTATTTTTCAATTATTTTTCAATTATTTTTCAATTATTTTTCAACTATTCTTCAATTATTTTTCAATTATTTTTCCATTATTTTTCAATTATTTTTCAATTATTTTTCGATTATTTTTCAATAATTTTTCAATAATTTTTCAATTATTTTTCAATTATTTTTCAACTATTCTTCAATTATTTTTCAATTATTTTTCAATTATTTTTCAATTATTTTTCAATTATTTTCCAATTACTTTTCAATTTTTTTTCAATTATTTTTCAATTATTTTTCAACTATTCTTCAATTATTTTTCAATTATTTTTCAATAATTTTTCAATTATTTTTCAATTATTTTTCAATTATTTTTCAATTATTTTTCAATAATTTTTCAATTATTTTTCAATTATTTTTCAACTATTCTTAAATTATTTTTCAATTATTTTTCAAGTATTTTTCAATTATTTTTCAATTATTTTTCAATTATTTTTTAACTATTCTTAAATTATTTTTCAATTATTTTTCAATTATTTTTCAATTATTTTTCAATTATTTTTCAATTATTTTTCTATTATTTTTCAATTACTTTTCAATTATTTTTCTATTATTTTTCAATTACTTTTCAACTATTCTTCAATTATTTTCCAATTATTTTTCAATTATTTTTCAATTATTTTTCAATTATATTTCAATAATTTTACAATTATTTTTCAATTATTTTTCAATTATTTTTCAATTATTTTTCAATTATTTTTCAATAATTTTTCAATTATTTTTCAATTATTTTTCAATTATTTTTCAATTATTTTTCAATTATTATTAGCCAATTATTTTTCAATTATTTTTTAATTATTTTTCAATTATTTTTCAATTATTTTTCAATTATTTTTCAATTATTTTTCAATTATTTTTCAATTATTTTTCAATTATTTTTCATTTATTTTTCAATTATTTTTCAATTATTTTTCAATTATTTTTCAACTATTCTTCAATTATTTTTCAATTATTTTTCCATTATTTTTCAATTATTTTTCAATTATTTTTCGATTATTTTTCAATAATTTTTCAATAATTTTTCAATTATTTTTCAATTATTTTTCAACTATTCTTCAATTATTTTTCAATTATTTTTCAATTATTTTTCAATTATTTTTCAATTATTTTCCAATTACTTTTCAATTTTTTTTCAATTATTTTTCAATTATTTTTCAATTAATTTTCAATTATTTTTCAATTATTTTTCAACTACTCTTCAATTATTTTTCAATTATTTTTCAATTATTTTTCAATTATTTTTCAATTATTTTTCAATTATTTTTCAATTATTTTTCAATTATTTTTCAATTACTTTTCAATTATTTTTAAATTATTTTTAAATTATTTTTAAATTATTTTTCAATTATTATTCAATTGTTTTTCGTTTATTTTTCAATTATTTTTCAATTACTTTTCAATTATTATTCAATTATTTTGCAATTATTTTTCAATTATTTTTCAATTATTTTTCAATTATTTTTCAATTATTTTTCAATTATTTTTCAACTATTCTTAAATTATTTTTCAATTATTTTTCAACTATTCTTCAATTATTTTTCAATTATTTTTCAATTATTTTTCAATTACTTTTCAATTATTTTTCAATTATTTTTCAATTATACTTCAATAATTTTACAATTATTTTTCAATTATTTTTCAATTATTTTTCAATTATTTTTCAATTATTTTTCAATTATTTTTCAATAATTTTTCAATTATTTTTCAATTATTTTTCAATTATTTTTCAATTATTTTTCAATAATTTTTCAATTATATTTCAATAATTTTACAATTATTTTTCAATTATTTTTCAATTATTTTTCAATTATTTTTCAATTATTTTTCAATTATTTTTCAATTATTTTTCAATAATTTTTCAATTATTTTTCAATTATTTTTCAATTATTTTTCAATTATTTTTCGATTATTTTTCAATAATTTTTCAATAATTTTTCAATTATTTTTCAATTATTTTTCAACTATTCTTCAATTATTTTTCAATTATTTTTCAATTATTTTTCAATTATTTTTCAATTATTTTCCAATTACTTTTCAATTTTTTTTCAATTATTTTTCAATTATTTTTCAACTATTCTTCAATTATTTTTCAATTATTTTTAAATTATTTTTCAATTATTTTTCAATTATTTTTCAATTAGTTTTCAATTATTCTTAAATTATTTTTCAATTATTTTTCAATTATTTTTCAATTATTTTTCATTTATTTTTCAATTATTTTTCAATTATTTTTCAATTCTTTTTCAATTATTTTTCAATTATTTTTCAATTATTTTTCAATTATTTTTCAATTATTTTTCAATTATTTTTCAATTATTTTTCAATTATTTTTCAATAATTTTACAATTATTTTTCAATTATTTTTCAATTAATTTTCAATTATTTTTCAATTATTTTTCAATTATTTTTCAATTATTTTTCAATAATTTTTCAATTATTTTTCAATTATTTTTCAATTATTTTTCAATTATTTTTCGATTATTTTTCAATAATTTTTCAATAATTTTTCAATTATTTTTCAATTATTTTTCAACTATTCTTCAATTATTTTTCAATTATTTTTCAATTATTTTTCAATTATTTTTCAATTATTTTCCAATTACTTTTCAATTTTTTTTTCAATTATTTTTCAATTATTTTTCAACTATTCTTCAATTATTTTTCAATTATTTTTAAATAATTTTTCAATTATTTTTCAATTATTTTTCAATTAGTTTTCAATTATTCTTAAATTATTTTTCAATTTTTTTTCAATTATTTTTCATTTATTTTTCATTTATTTTTCAATTATTTTTCAATTATTTTTCAATTACTTTTCAATTATTTTTCAATTCTTTTTCAATTATTTTTCAATTATTTTTCAATTATTTTTCAATTGTTTTTCGATTATTTTTCAATTATTTTTCAATTACTTTTCAATTATTATTCAATTATTTTGCAATTATTTTTCAATTATTTTTCAATTATTTTTCAATTATTTTTCAATTATTTTTCAATTATTTTTCAATTAGTTTTCAATTATTTTTTAATTATTTTTCAACTATTCTTCAATTATTTTTCAATTATTTTTCAATTATTTTTCAATTACTTTTCAATTATTTTCCAATTATAATTCAATAATTTTACAATTATTTTTCAATTATTTTTCAATTATTTTTCAATTATTTTTCAATTATTTTTCAATTAGTTTTCAATTATTTTTCAATTATTTTTCAACTATTCTTCAATTATTTTTCAATTATTTTTCAATTATTTTTCAATTACTTTTCAATTATTTTCCAATTATAATTCAATAATTTTACAATTATTTTTCAATTATTTTTCAATTATTTTTCAATTATTTTTCAATTATTTTTCAATTATTTTTCAATAATTTTTCAATTATTTTTCAATTATTTTTCAATTATTTTTCAATTATTTTTCAATTATTTTCCAATTACTTTTCAATTTTTTTTCAATTATTTTTCAATTACTTTTCAACTATTCTTCAATTATTTTTCAATTATTTTTAAATTATTTTTCAATTATTTTTCAATTATTTTTCAATTAGTTTTCAATTATTCTTAAATTATTTTTCAATTATTTTTCAATTATTTTTCAATTATTTTTCATTTATTTTTCAATTATTTTTCAATTATTTTTCAATTATTTTTCAATTACTTTTCAATTATTTTTCAATTCTTTTTCAATTATTTTTCAATTATTTTTCAATTATTTTTCAATTGTTTTTCGATTATTTTTCAATTATTTTTCAATTACTTTTCAATTATTATTCAATTATTTTGCAATTATTTTTCAATTATTTTTCAATTATTTTTCAATTAGTTTTCAATTATTTTTCAATTATTTTTCAACTATTCTTCAATTATTTTTCAATTATTTTTCAATTATTTTTCAATTACTTTTCAATTATTTTTCAATTATTTTTCAATTATACTTCAATAATTTTACAATTATTTTTCAATTATTTTTCAATTATTTTTCAATTATTTTTCAATTATTTTTCAATTATTTTTCAATTATTTTTCAATTATTTTTCAATTATTTTTCAATTATTTTTCAATTATTTTTCAATTATTTTTCAATTATTTTTCAATTATTTTTCAATTATTTTTCAATTATTTTTCAATTATTTTTCAATTATTTTTCAAATATATTTCAATAATTTTACAATTATTTTTCAATTTTTTTTCAATTATTTTTCAATTATTTTTCAATTATTTTTCAATTATTTTTCAATTATTTTTCAATAATTTTTCAATTATTTTTCAATTATTTTTCAATTATTTTTCAATTATTTTTCGATTATTTTTCAATAATTTTTCAATAATTTTTGAATTATTTTTCAATTATTTTTCAACTATTCTTCAATTATTTTTCAATTATTTTTCAATTATTTTTCAATTATTTTTCAATTATTTTTCAATTTTTTTCAATTATTTTTCAATTATTTTTCAATTATTTTTCAATTATTTCTCAATTATTTTTCAATTACTTTTCAATTATTTTTCAATTATTTCTCAATTATTTTTCAAATATTTTTCAATTATTTTTCAATTATTTTTCAATTATTTTCCAATTACTTTTCAATTTTTTTCAATTATTTTTCAATTATTTTTCAATTATTTTTCAATTATTTTTCAATTATTTTTCAACTATTCTTCAATAATTTCTCAATTATTTTTCAATTAGTTTTCAATTATTTTTCAATTATTTTTCAACTATTCTTCAATTATTTTTCAATTATTTTTCAATAATTTTTCAAATTATTTTTCAATTATTTTTGAATTATTTTTGAATTATTTTTCAATTATTTTTCAATTATTTTTCAATTATTTTTCAATTATTTTTCAATTATTTTTCAATTATTTTTCATTTATTTTTCAATTATTTTTTAATTATTTTTCAATTATTTTTCAATTATTTTTCAACTATTCTTCAATTATTTTTCTATTATTTTTCAATTATTTTTCAATTAGTTTTAAATTATTTTTCAATTATTTTTCAATTATTTTTCAATTATTTCTCAATTATATTTCAACTATTCTTCAATTCTTTTTAAATTATTTTTCAATAATTTTTCAATTATTTTTCATTAATTTTTCATTTATTTTTCAATTATTTTTCAACTATATCAATTATTTTTCAACTATATCAATTATTTTTCAATTATTATTCAATTATTTTGCAATTATTTTTCAATTATTTTTCAATTATTTTTCAATTATTTTTCAATTAGTTTTCAATTATTTTTCAATTATTTTTCAACTATTCTTCAATTATTTTTCAATTATTTTTAAATTATTTTTCAATTATTTTTCAATTATTTTTCAATTATTTTTCAATTATTTTTCAATTATTTTTCAATTATTTTTCAATTATTTCTCAATTATTTTTCAATTACTTTTCAATTATTTTTCAATTATTTCTCAATTATTTTTCAATTATTTTTCAATTATTTTTCAATTATTTTTCAATTATTTTTCAATTATTTTTCAATTATTTTCCAATTACTTTTCAATTTTTTTTCAATTATTTTTCAACTATTCTTCAATTATTTTTCAATTATTTTTCAATTAGTTTTCAATTATTTTTCAATTATTTTTCAATTATTTTTCAATTATTTTTCAATTATTTTTCAATTATTTTTCAACTATTCTTCAATTATTTTTCAATTATTTTTCAATTATTTTTCAATTATTTTTCTATTATTTTTCAATTACTTTTCAACTATTCTTCAATTATTTTCCAATTATTTTTCAATTATTTTTCAATTATTTTTCAATTATATTTCAATAATTTTACAATTATTTTTCAATTATTTTTCAATTATTTTTCAATTATTTTTCAATTATTTTTCAATAATTTTTCAATTATTTTTCAATTATTTTTCAATTATTTTTCAATTATTTTTCAATTATTATTAGCCAATTATTTTTCAATTATTTTTCAATTATTTTTCAATTATTTTTCAATTATTTTTCAATTATTTTTCAATTATTTTTCAATTATTTTTCAATTATTTTTCAATTATTTTTCATTTATTTTTCAATTATTTTTCAATTATTTTTCAATTATTTTTCAACTATTCTTCAATTATTTTTCAATTATTTTTCCATTATTTTTCAATTATTTTTCAATTATTTTTCGATTATTTTTCAATAATTTTTCAATAATTTTTCAATTATTTTTCAATTATTTTTCAACTATTCTTCAATTATTTTTCAATTATTTTTCAATTATTTTTCAATTATTTTTCAATTATTTTCCAATTACTTTTCAATTTTTTTTCAATTATTTTTCAATTATTTTTCAACTATTCTTCAATTATTTTTCAATTATTTTTCAATAATTTTTCAATTATTTTTCAATTATTTTTCAATTATTTTTCAATTATTTTTCAATAATTTTTCAATTATTTTTCAATTATTTTTCAACTATTCTTAAATTATTTTTCAATTATTTTTCAAGTATTTTTCAATTATTTTTCAATTATTTTTCAATTATTTTTTAACTATTCTTAAATTATTTTTCAATTATTTTTCAATTATTTTTCAATTATTTTTCAATTATTTTTCAATTATTTTTCTATTATTTTTCAATTACTTTTCAATTATTTTTCTATTATTTTTCAATTACTTTTCAACTATTCTTCAATTATTTTCCAATTATTTTTCAATTATTTTTCAATTATTTTTCAATTATATTTCAATAATTTTACAATTATTTTTCAATTATTTTTCAATTATTTTTCAATTATTTTTCAATTATTTTTCAATAATTTTTCAATTATTTTTCAATTATTTTTCAATTATTTTTCAATTATTTTTCAATTATTATTAGCCAATTATTTTTCAATTATTTTTTAATTATTTTTCAATTATTTTTCAATTATTTTTCAATTATTTTTCAATTATTTTTCAATTATTTTTCAATTATTTTTCAATTATTTTTCATTTATTTTTCAATTATTTTTCAATTATTTTTCAATTATTTTTCAACTATTCTTCAATTATTTTTCAATTATTTTTCCATTATTTTTCAATTATTTTTCAATTATTTTTCGATTATTTTTCAATAATTTTTCAATAATTTTTCAATTATTTTTCAATTATTTTTCAACTATTCTTCAATTATTTTTCAATTATTTTTCAATTATTTTTCAATTATTTTTCAATTATTTTCCAATTACTTTTCAATTTTTTTTCAATTATTTTTCAATTATTTTTCAATTAATTTTCAATTATTTTTCAATTATTTTTCAACTACTCTTCAATTATTTTTCAATTATTTTTCAATTATTTTTCAATTATTTTTCAATTATTTTTCAATTATTTTTCAATTATTTTTCAATTATTTTTCAATTACTTTTCAATTATTTTTAAATTATTTTTAAATTATTTTTAAATTATTTTTCAATTATTATTCAATTGTTTTTCGTTTATTTTTCAATTATTTTTCAATTACTTTTCAATTATTATTCAATTATTTTGCAATTATTTTTCAATTATTTTTCAATTATTTTTCAATTATTTTTCAATTATTTTTCAATTATTTTTCAACTATTCTTAAATTATTTTTCAATTATTTTTCAACTATTCTTCAATTATTTTTCAATTATTTTTCAATTATTTTTCAATTACTTTTCAATTATTTTTCAATTATTTTTCAATTATACTTCAATAATTTTACAATTATTTTTCAATTATTTTTCAATTATTTTTCAATTATTTTTCAATTATTTTTCAATTATTTTTCAATAATTTTTCAATTATTTTTCAATTATTTTTCAATTATTTTTCAATTATTTTTCAATAATTTTTCAATTATATTTCAATAATTTTACAATTATTTTTCAATTATTTTTCAATTATTTTTCAATTATTTTTCAATTATTTTTCAATTATTTTTCAATTATTTTTCAATAATTTTTCAATTATTTTTCAATTATTTTTCAATTATTTTTCAATTATTTTTCGATTATTTTTCAATAATTTTTCAATAATTTTTCAATTATTTTTCAATTATTTTTCAACTATTCTTCAATTATTTTTCAATTATTTTTCAATTATTTTTCAATTATTTTTCAATTATTTTCCAATTACTTTTCAATTTTTTTTCAATTATTTTTCAATTATTTTTCAACTATTCTTCAATTATTTTTCAATTATTTTTAAATTATTTTTCAATTATTTTTCAATTATTTTTCAATTAGTTTTCAATTATTCTTAAATTATTTTTCAATTATTTTTCAATTATTTTTCAATTATTTTTCATTTATTTTTCAATTATTTTTCAATTATTTTTCAATTCTTTTTCAATTATTTTTCAATTATTTTTCAATTATTTTTCAATTATTTTTCAATTATTTTTCAATTATTTTTCAATTATTTTTCAATTATTTTTCAATAATTTTACAATTATTTTTCAATTATTTTTCAATTAATTTTCAATTATTTTTCAATTATTTTTCAATTATTTTTCAATTATTTTTCAATAATTTTTCAATTATTTTTCAATTATTTTTCAATTATTTTTCAATTATTTTTCGATTATTTTTCAATAATTTTTCAATAATTTTTCAATTATTTTTCAATTATTTTTCAACTATTCTTCAATTATTTTTCAATTATTTTTCAATTATTTTTCAATTATTTTTCAATTATTTTCCAATTACTTTTCAATTTTTTTTTCAATTATTTTTCAATTATTTTTCAACTATTCTTCAATTATTTTTCAATTATTTTTAAATAATTTTTCAATTATTTTTCAATTATTTTTCAATTAGTTTTCAATTATTCTTAAATTATTTTTCAATTTTTTTTCAATTATTTTTCATTTATTTTTCATTTATTTTTCAATTATTTTTCAATTATTTTTCAATTACTTTTCAATTATTTTTCAATTCTTTTTCAATTATTTTTCAATTATTTTTCAATTATTTTTCAATTGTTTTTCGATTATTTTTCAATTATTTTTCAATTACTTTTCAATTATTATTCAATTATTTTGCAATTATTTTTCAATTATTTTTCAATTATTTTTCAATTATTTTTCAATTATTTTTCAATTATTTTTCAATTAGTTTTCAATTATTTTTTAATTATTTTTCAACTATTCTTCAATTATTTTTCAATTATTTTTCAATTATTTTTCAATTACTTTTCAATTATTTTCCAATTATAATTCAATAATTTTACAATTATTTTTCAATTATTTTTCAATTATTTTTCAATTATTTTTCAATTATTTTTCAATTAGTTTTCAATTATTTTTCAATTATTTTTCAACTATTCTTCAATTATTTTTCAATTATTTTTCAATTATTTTTCAATTACTTTTCAATTATTTTCCAATTATAATTCAATAATTTTACAATTATTTTTCAATTATTTTTCAATTATTTTTCAATTATTTTTCAATTATTTTTCAATTATTTTTCAATAATTTTTCAATTATTTTTCAATTATTTTTCAATTATTTTTCAATTATTTTTCAATTATTTTCCAATTACTTTTCAATTTTTTTTCAATTATTTTTCAATTACTTTTCAACTATTCTTCAATTATTTTTCAATTATTTTTAAATTATTTTTCAATTATTTTTCAATTATTTTTCAATTAGTTTTCAATTATTCTTAAATTATTTTTCAATTATTTTTCAATTATTTTTCAATTATTTTTCATTTATTTTTCAATTATTTTTCAATTATTTTTCAATTATTTTTCAATTACTTTTCAATTATTTTTCAATTCTTTTTCAATTATTTTTCAATTATTTTTCAATTATTTTTCAATTGTTTTTCGATTATTTTTCAATTATTTTTCAATTACTTTTCAATTATTATTCAATTATTTTGCAATTATTTTTCAATTATTTTTCAATTATTTTTCAATTAGTTTTCAATTATTTTTCAATTATTTTTCAACTATTCTTCAATTATTTTTCAATTATTTTTCAATTATTTTTCAATTACTTTTCAATTATTTTTCAATTATTTTTCAATTATACTTCAATAATTTTACAATTATTTTTCAATTATTTTTCAATTATTTTTCAATTATTTTTCAATTATTTTTCAATTATTTTTCAATTATTTTTCAATTATTTTTCAATTATTTTTCAATTATTTTTCAATTATTTTTCAATTATTTTTCAATTATTTTTCAATTATTTTTCAATTATTTTTCAATTATTTTTCAATTATTTTTCAAATATATTTCAATAATTTTACAATTATTTTTCAATTATTTTTCAATTACTTTTCAATTATTTTTCAATTCTTTTTCAATTATTTTTCAATTATTTTTCAATTATTTTTTAATTTGTTTTCAATTATTTTTCAATTATTTTTTAATTATTTTTTAATTGTTTTTTAATTATTTTTTAATGATTTTTCAATTATTTTTCAATTATTATTATCCAATTATTTTTCAATTATTTTTCAATTATTTTTCAATTATTTTTCAATTATTTTTCAATTATTTTTCAATTATTTTTCAATTATTTTTCAATAATTTTTCAATTATTTTTCAATTATTTTTCAATTATTTTTCAATTATTTTTCGATTATTTTTCAATAATTTTTCAATAATTTTTCAATTATTTTTCAATTATTTTTCAACTATTCTTCAATTATTTTTCAATTATTTTTCAATTATTTTTCAATTATTTTTCAATTATTTTTCAATTTTTTTCAATTATTTTTCAATTATTTTTCAATTATTTTTCAATTATTTCTCAATTATTTTTCAATTACTTTTCAATTATTTTTCAATTATTTCTCAATTATTTTTCAAATATTTTTCAATTATTTTTCAATTATTTTTTAATTATTTTCCAATTACTTTTCAATTTTTTTCAATTATTTTTCAATTATTTTTCAATTATTTTTCAATTATTTTTCAATTATTTTTCAACTATTCTTCAATAATTTCTCAATTATTTTTCAATTAGTTTTCAATTATTTTTCAATTATTTTTCAACTATTCTTCAATTATTTTTCAATTATTTTTCAATAATTTTTCAAATTATTTTTCAATTATTTTTGAATTATTTTTGAATTATTTTTCAATTATTTTTCAATTATTTTTCAATTATTTTTCAATTATTTTTCAATTATTTTTCAATTATTTTTCATTTATTTTTCAATTATTTTTTAATTATTTTTCAATTATTTTTCAATTATTTTTCAACTATTCTTCAATTATTTTTCTATTATTTTTCAATTATTTTTCAATTAGTTTTAAATTATTTTTCAATTATTTTTCAATTATTTTTCAATTATTTCTCAATTATATTTCAACTATTCTTCAATTCTTTTTAAATTATTTTTCAATAATTTTTCAATTATTTTTCATTAATTTTTCATTTATTTTTCAATTATTTTTCAACTATATCAATTATTTTTCAACTATATCAATTATTTTTCAATTATTATTCAATTATTTTGCAATTATTTTTCAATTATTTTTCAATTATTTTTCAATTATTTTTCAATTAGTTTTCAATTATTTTTCAATTATTTTTCAACTATTCTTCAATTATTTTTCAATTATTTTTAAATTATTTTTCAATTATTTTTCAATTATTTTTCAATTATTTTTCAATTATTTTTCAATTATTTTTCAATTATTTTTCAATTATTTCTCAATTATTTTTCAATTACTTTTCAATTATTTTTCAATTATTTCTCAATTATTTTTCAATTATTTTTCAATTATTTTTCAATTATTTTTCAATTATTTTTCAATTATTTTTCAATTATTTTCCAATTACTTTTCAATTTTTTTTCAATTATTTTTCAACTATTCTTCAATTATTTTTCAATTATTTTTCAATTAGTTTTCAATTATTTTTCAATTATTTTTCAATTATTTTTCAATTATTTTTCAATTATTTTTCAATTATTTTTCAACTATTCTTCAATTATTTTTCAATTATTTTTCAATTATTTTTCAATTATTTTTCAATTATTTTTCAATTATTTTTCAATTATTTTTCAATTATTTTTCAATTATTTTTCAATTATTTTTCAATTATTTTCCAATTACTTTTCAATTTTTTTTCAATTATTTTTCAATTATTTTTCCATTATTTTTCAATAATTTTTCTATTATTTTTCTATTATTTTTCAATTGTTTTTCAATTATTTTTCAATTATTTTTCAATTATATTTCAGTTATTTTTCAATACTTTTTCAATTATTTTTCAATTATTTTTCAATTATTTTTCAATTATTATTTTCCAATTATTTTTCAATTATTTTTCAATTATTTTTCCATTATTTTTCAATTATTTTTCTATTATTTTTCAATTCTTTTTCAATTATTTTTCAATTATTTTTCAATTATTTTTCAATTATTTTTCAATTATTTTTCAATTATTTTTCAATTATTTTTCAATTATTTTTCTATTATTTTTCAATTATTTTTCAATTATTTTTCAGTTATTTTTCAATTATTTTTCAATTATTTTCCAATTACTTTTCAATTATTTTTCAATTATTTTTCAATTATTTTTCTATTATTTTTCAATTATTTTTCAATTATTATTCAGTTATTTTTCAATTATTTTTCAATTATTTTTCAATTATTTTTCAATTATTTTTCAATTATTAATCAATTATTTTTCATTTATTTTTCAATTATTTTTCAATTATTTTTCAATTATTTTTCAACTATTCTTCAATTATTTTTCAATTACTTTTCAATTATTTTTCAATAATTTTTCAATTATTTTTCAATTATTTTTCAATTATTTTTCTATTATTTTTCAATTACTTTTCACCTATTCTTCAATTATTTTTCAATTATTTTTCAATTATTTTTCAATTATTTTTCAATTATTTTTCAATTATTTTTCAATTATTTTTCCATTATTTTTCAATTATTTTTAAATTAGTTTTCAATTATTTTTCAACTATTTTTCAATTATTTTTCAATTATATTTAAATAATTTTACAATTATTTTTCAATTATTTTTCAATTATTTTTCAATTATTTTTCAATTATTTTTCAATTATTTTTCAATTACTTTTCAATTATTTTTCAATTATTTTTCAATTATTTTTCAATTATTTTCCAATTATTTTTCAATTATATTTCAATAATTTTACAATTATTTTTCAATTATTTTTCAATTATTTTTCAATTATTTCTCAATTATTTTTCAATTATTTTTCAATTATTTTTTAATTATTTCTCAATTATTTTTCAATTATTTTTCAATTATTTTTCAATTATTTTTCATATTACTTTTCAATTATTTTTCAATTATTTTTCAATTATTTTTCAATTATTTTTCAATTATTTTTCAATTATTTTTCAATTACTTTTCAATTATTTTTCAATTATTTTTCAATTATTTTTCAATTATTTTTCAATTATTTTTCAATTATTTTTCAATTACTTTTCAATTATTTTTCAATTATTTTTCAATTATTTTTCAATTATTTTTCAATTATTTTTCAATTATATTTCAATAATTTTACAATTATTTTTCAATTATTTTTCAATTATTTTTCAATTATTTTTCAGTTATTTTTCAATTATTTTTCAATTACTTTTCAATTATTTTTCAATTATTTTTCAATTATTTTTCAATTATTTTTCAATTATTTTTCAATTATATTTCAATAATTTTACAATTATTTTTCAACTATTCTTCAATTAATTTTCAATTATTTTTCAATTATTTATCAATTATTTTTCAATTATTTTTCAATTATTTTACAATTATTTTTCAATTATTTTTCAATTATTTTTCAACTATTTTTCAATTATTTTTCAATTATTTTTCAACTATTCTTCAATTAATTTTCAATTATTTTTCAATTATTTTTCAATTATTTTTCAATTACTTTTCAATTATATTTAATTATTTTTCAATTATTTTTCAATTATTTTTCAATTATTTTTCAATTATTTCTCAATTATTTTTCAATTATTTTTCAATTATTTTTCAATTATTTTTCAATTAGTTTTCAATTATTTTTCAATTATTTTTCAATTATTTTTCAGCTATTCTTCAATTATTTTCCAATTGTTTTTCAATTATTTTTCAATTATTTTTCAATTATTTTTCTATTATTTTTCAATTATTTTTCAATTATTTTTTAATTTTTTTTCAATTATTTTTTAATTATTTTTCAATTATTTTTAATTATTTTTCAATTATTTTTCAATTACTTTTCAATTATTATTCAATTATTTTTCAATTATTTTTCATTTATTTTTCAATTATTTTTCAATTATTTTTCAATTATTTTTCAATTATTTTTCAATTATTTTTCAATTATTTTTCAACTATTCTTCAATTATTTTTCAATTATTTTTCAATTATTTTTCAATTATTTTCCAATTACTTTTCAATTTTTTTCAATTATTTTTCAATTATTTTTCAATTATTTTTCAATTATTTTTCAATTATTTTTCAATTATTTTTCAATTATTTTTCAATTATTTTTCAATTATTTTTCAATTATTTTTCAATTATTTTTCAATTATTTTTCATTTATTTTTCATTATTTTTCAATTATTTTTCAATTATTTTTCAATTATTTTTCAACTATTCTTCAATTATTTCTCAATTCTTTTTCAATTAGTTTTCAATTATTTTTCAATTATTTTTCAACTATTCTTCAATTATTTTTCAATTATTTTTCTATTATTTTTCAATTATTTTTCAATTAGTTTTAAATTATTTTTCAATTATTTTTCAATTATTTTTCAATTATTTCTCAATTATTTTTCAACTATTCTTCAATTCTTTTTAAATTATTTTTCAATAATTTTTCAATTATTTTTCATTAATTTTTCATTTATTTTTCAATTATTTTTCAACTATATCAATTATTTTTCAACTATATCAATTATTTTTCAATTATTTTTCAATTCTTTTTCAATTATTTTTCAATTATTTTTCCATTATTTTTCAATTATTTTTCAATTATTTTTCAATTATTTTTCAATTATTTTTCAATTATTTTTCAATTATTTTTCAACTATTCTTCAATTAATTTTCAACTATTCTTCAATTAATTTTCAATTATTTTTCAATTATTTTTCAATTATTTTTCAATTATATTTCAATAATTTTACAATTATTTTTCAATTATTTTTCAATTATTTTTCAATTATTTTTCAATTATTTTTCAATTATTTCTCAATTATTTTTCAATTATTTTTCAATTATTTTTCAATTATTTTTCAATTAGTTTTCAATTATTTTTCAATTATTTTTCAATTATTTTTCAGCTATTCTTCAATTATTTTCCAATTATTTTTCAATTATTTTTCAATTATTTTTCAATTATTTTTCTATTATTTTTCAATTATTTTTCAATTATTTTTTAATTTTTTTTCAATTATTTTTTAATTATTTTTCAATTATTTTTAATTATTTTTCAATTATTTTTCAATTACTTTTCAATTATTATTCAATTATTTTTCAATTATTTTTCCATTATTTTTCAATTATTTTTCAACTATTCTTCAATTATTTTTCAATTATTTTTCAATTATTTTTCAATTATTTTTCAATTATTTTTCAATTATTTTTCAATTATTTTTCAATTATTTTTCAATTATTTTTCAATTATTTCTCAATTATTTTTCAATTACTTTTCAATTATTTTTCAATTATTTCTCAATTATTTTTCAAATATTTTTCAATTATTTTTCAATTATTTTTCAATTATTTTCCAATTACTTTTCAATTTTTTTCAATTATTTTTCAATTATTTTTCAATTATTTTTCAATTATTTTTCAATTATTTTTCAACTATTCTTCAATAATTTCTCAATTATTTTTCAATTAGTTTTCAATTATTTTTCAATTATTTTTCAACTATTCTTCAATTATTTTTCAATTATTTTTCAATAATTTTTCAAATTATTTTTCAATTATTTTTTAATTATTTTTGAATTATTTTTCAATTATTTTTCAATTATTTTTCAATTATTTTTCAATTATTTTTCAATTATTTTTCAATTATTTTTCATTTATTTTTCAATTATTTTTTAATTATTTTTCAATTATTTTTCAATTATTTTTCAACTATTCTTCAATTATTTTTCTATTATTTTTCAATTATTTTTCAATTAGTTTTAAATTATTTTTCAATTATTTTTCAATTATTTTTCAATTATTTCTCAATTATATTTCAACTATTCTTCAATTCTTTTTAAATTATTTTTCAATAATTTTTCAATTATTTTTCATTAATTTTTCATTTATTTTTCAATTATTTTTCAACTATATCAATTATTTTTCAACTATATCAATTATTTTTCAATTATTATTCAATTATTTTGCAATTATTTTTCAATTATTTTTCAATTATTTTTCAATTATTTTTCAATTAGTTTTCAATTATTTTTCAATTATTTTTCAACTATTCTTCAATTATTTTTCAATTATTTTTCAATTATTTTTCAATTATTTTTCAATTATTTTTCAATTATTTTTCAATTATTTTTCAATTATTTTTCAATTATTTTTCAATTATTTCTCAATTATTTTTCAATTACTTTTCAATTATTTTTCAATTATTTCTCAATTATTTTTCAATTATTTTTCAATTATTTTTCAATTATTTTTCAATTATTTTTCAATTATTTTTCAATTATTTTCCAATTACTTGTCACGTCCCGGGTGTAGGTCTTAGGGGAACAATGACATAGGGGAATTTTTGGGAGTCCAGGCGAGGATCTTGAATCCTGCACGCTGGGGAAGAGGGAATTTTAGGCGAGGATCTTGAATCCTGCACGCTGATTTAGAGGGAATTTTAGGCGAGGATCTTGAATCCTGCACGCTGGGTTGAAAGGAAAGTAGGCGAGGATCTTGAATCCTGCACGCTGGGTCGAAAGGAAAGTAGGCGAGGATCTTGAATCCTGCACGCTGGTTTGAGAGGGAATTTAGGCGAGGATCTTGAATCCTGCACGCTGGGTTGAAAAGAAAGTAGGCGAGGATCTTGAATCCTGCACGCTGGGGTAGAGGGAGGTTTAGGCGAGGATCTTGAATCCTACACGCTGGGGTAGAGGGAAGTTTAGGATATAGATACACTGAGGAGACACCCGTTAGATCACTTGTAGTTTTTACTGAGGTGCGGTAATCGGATTTACCTTTGCTTGAATATAAGAAAGCCGAATGTAACGTTTCTGCGAAATACGTCTAGATTTACGGCTATACGTAGGCTATGCAGAAGAACGTTTGTAAACACTGAGAACACTCGAGCTCGCGAACCGAGATCAGCTGTTGCAGCGGTCCGTTATGTTTGGGATCGTCGTAGCCGAAAGATTAACACAATGACTTGACGGGTGATTTAAATATCCGTTTATTCAGTTAAACATGAATGTTTACCATGTACTGCGTTAATGGTGCAGTAAGCGATGGTTGTTAGCGTATGACATTTATAAATATGTATATATACAGTTTAAGGTTTATGTATGGACGTGAAATACAATAAAAGATAGTAAAATTGTATGTAATAAGCTTTTAGCGTTGACAAGACAAATGGAATGGTTGCAATAAGCGTTAACAAGCAAATAATATGATCGCAATGAGCGTTAATAAGAGGATTAATACGAAAAGCAAATAAGAATAGTAATATGGGATGTGGGTGATATACAATGTTATTAATAATAATGATAATAGCTTACAGTAGCTGCCGTAGATAATCGTTTCGTAGAACACTGATTGTAATGATGCAGTAAGCTAACACAGTAGAAATATCAAAAGCAACGTAACACTTCGCGGGAGTGGTTTCCGTAGAAGAGGACGAGGACCTCTTGGGTCCTCGTATTTATGTAAAATCAAAAGATTGTTAGGGGCGAAGGGCGGTTGCAGTATGCAACCTTGGCCTATATTGACACGTGCCGCGGTAGCATTTCCGGGGTTTTTGCAAGGACCAAAGGTCGGTCTATATTTAGAATTGGAAGACAAGGGAATTTTGTCTTCCGGGGTTTTTATACACGTGGTTTGGAGATGCTCGCCTCCCTGGATGGGTTTTAAGAGTTTTAATGGGAAAGGGGTGATCGTGGTTTTGATTTGGAGGGTCTTAGGGGAGGGGTGAGACGTGGTCTCGATTTAGGAGGTTTTTGGGACGAGGGACTTGCTTAGATTTTGTAATAGGGGGAGTTTGTGCCTCGTAGGGCGAATAATTGAAGGAGGTTTCGTACCAATCGTCATGAGATGGGGACCGCTAAGGTACATCGTCAAGGCGGTCAGTGGTCGGGGACAAAGGGTTAATTGGTTGATTTTGAGGAGCTTTGGTGGAGTGATTTTGATAGTAAGCTTTTATCTCTAAGATAATATTGCGCGAAAATTTGGTGGGACATCACACCTTCCCCCTTATGCGAAGAAATGCACGCATTTCTTAACAATAAGGTTCGGGGTGGATTTGGTTATGATATGGTGTCTTCTTCTCTCTCTTTAACAAGGGATAGAGAAGCAAAAAAAAACAAAATTAAGAGGAAGAAAAAAAAAAGAAAAAATTTTCAAAGAATTTTCTGGCCAAAAGGGCCTTTATGAAAGAAAACTTAAATATATATTAGAAATAAAAATAACTATCTTTAGAGGGATTTATGTACAATGGAACTATATACAGGTTAGGGAGCGGGTGGAAGGAATGGATCTTTAAGGGGGATAAGAATAGGATAGGTTCTGGAAAGTGGGATCCTCCAGGATGAACATGAGGTCCTGACCCCCTTGATAGAGGTCATCGAACCATCTTAAAAACTCCGGCGTCAGCTCCGTGTGGTCGGGGACCTTTGTAGCTGACCCCGTGTTCAAGATATCCACCACTCCTGGCCAAGGTGGGATGGTGGAGGGAACTAGGGTTTGAGAGGATGGAGAACGGTTAGGAGGTGGGGGTGGATACACGAGTTCTCTCTCCTGTAGCCCTGTTCTAGCGGTAGGGTTTTGTGGGGGTGGCGGGGTAACTGCTTCTTGCAGTTCCTCTATGTCCCTTGTTGTTTGTGAGAAGGGGGGTGAATCGTCAATGGTGATGATTTCGGGAGCTGCAGCGGCTTCCCTGATGACTATCGTCGACGTTATTTGGGGGAGGAGGGGTGACAGGCTTCTTCCTGCCCTCGATGCATCCCTGCGCAGCCACTGTATGTGGGAGAGTGTCCCCTTCAAACCCGGTCTTTTTCGCCTGGGCCCGTCAGGGTTGCTGGTTCTCCTATGTGGCATTCTTATGTGCGTTCTTTAACGATCTAAGGTGATAAAGGAACACATATATATATATATATCTTTTCCCTGGGGTCAACCGGGATCTCCGTATACGCGACCAAGACGCGCTTTATTCGCGTGTATAACCTTTGTTTTTCCTTTCCAGGATATTTTTAAATTTTGGGAAGGGATCACCTCCAAAATTGTGTGCGGGCCAGAATACTGGTCACCGAATTTCCCTTTTCGCGGCTCTACTAAAACGAAGATTGAGTCGCCCGGTTTGAAAGTTTCCTCGTTTATATGTCGATCGTAGTACCTTTTATAACGGAGTTTGGATTGGTTTAACTTTTCTGCTGCAGCGGTTTGCAGCTCTTGCACCCTCGTACTCAATTTTGAGAGGTAATGATTGTATGTTTCATTTTCGAAATCCTCGCGCACCCGGTTCCGGCTGGGCACCCTAGCTATTTTCCCGAATACTAGTTCATGTGGAGTATAACCAGTGCCCTCGTGGACGCTGGTATTATAAGAGAACGCGGCCATTTCAGTCCATTCGTCCCAGTCGCTATATTTACTTATGAACATTTTTAAATATTCCGTCAAGACGAGGTGTGATCGCTCTAGAGAACCGTTTGTTTGTGGGTGAAAGGCTGTGGTTCGAAATTGTTCGATTTTAAATTTCCGCGCTATAGCTTTCATGAAATTACCAGTGAGATTCGCTCCTTGGTCTGTGAGGATGGCTCTAGGAGCTCCGAATTGACAAATAAATCTTTTTATAAATGCATCTGCGATTTTTATTGATGTAGATTGTTTAAGGGGTTCGCACACGAAGTATTTCGTTAGTAAATCTTGCATTGTTAATATATACGTATTGCCTGCTCTCGTAGTAGGTAGCGGCCCTACTATATCCAGTGCAACTTTATCAAAGGCGCGTCCAGGCGTGTCGGTAAGGATCATTGGTTGCTTGGTTTTAACACGAACGAGTTTCTTCCGTTGACAATCCGCGCAGCTTCGAACGTAGTCTTCCACGGCTTTCTTCATGCCCTTCCAAAAATAATGGTGACGAATTCTATTGTATGTTTTAGTCACTCCTTTGTGTCCGGCTAATGCAGATGCGTGGTTTTCCGTAATAATATTTTGTCGATCCGATTCCTCTGGTATCCGGACTATTTGTAAACATATGGTAACACTGATGTCTTCTTCGTCGACGGCCTCGAGGACATCCATAATGATATCCTGCCAGTTCAATTGATCAATGTTCGTCGTTTTGGCTATACTGAACGAATATATTATAAGCTCGCGCACTACGTCCTTAAGAGAAGAAAGGGCTTCGCCCCATGTCGTAGTGGTTAAAGGCGTATTTCGAGTTTCTTTAATAACTAACCCGACGAGGATTTGTCCCTTATTATAAGTTACGTGAGCTCTGCCCAGTGTGAGGTTATTTGTTATTGTAAGGGCTCCTGCTTCCTGTAGTTGCTTAGCACCGTCGTCACAAGCCTCCCCATTAGCGCTTAAAAAGAACACGAGTGTTTCCTTTCGTAGAGACAATGGGTCGCGGCTGATTATCGGTATTATCCTGAGGTCCCTATCAGGGTCTGCTTCATAAGCTGTCTCCGGGTGATCGTTCAGCTCGGTTATTGATGATTCTGAGTCGGTTGTTGAGTCAAGTGAAGCGTTGGATCCTACCTCGGAATCCGAGTCGTCTTGTCCTTGCGGTGTTGGCGATCGCGGGAGCGAAATAGCCGAATATGAACTATCGTCAGGTTCTTTTCCCATTTCCTGGTCTTCCTCTTCTATGTTGTCCCTTGGTTCGGGTAGGTTGAGCGGAGCAGGATCCGGTGGCGTTAGTGTAGGTGTTGGAGTTTCGCGTACCTTTCGACGCGGTTGAATCCTCGTAGGCGCCGTCCTTGGGCGGGTTTTGTTTGTGGTTTTTGGTGCGGAGGTGGTTGCCGTGGAGCCACGAGGTCTGCCTGGGCCTCGTTTAGGAGGGGGAAGATCCTTCCAGTCTTCGTCAGCTTCCTCTCGCGGTCGTATGAGGTACGCTTCCGCCATAGGGGGATTACGGGACAAAGCGTCAGCAAGTTTATTGCTTTTTCCCGGCTGATACCGAATTTCATAATCGTATTCAGCTAGTTTTAAGCGCCAACGAATGAGGCGCGATGTTGGATCCTTTACCTTGTGTAACCAAATTAGAGGTCGATGGTCGGTATATAAAACAAATTTCTTTCCATAAAGGTAAGGACGGAAGTACCTAACGCAATAAACAATAGCTAAGAGTTCTTTTTCTATAGTTGAATAGTTGATTTCCGCCTTGTTTAGGAGACGGGATGCGTAAGCAATTGGTAATTCCTTTTCATCGATAGCCTGACTTAATATTCCTCCTATTGCATATTCGGAGGCATCGGTAGTTACATGGAATTCCAGTTCAAAATTTGGGTATTGCAGGATAGGTTCCTTTTGCAATGCTAACCGTAAGTGGTCAAAAGCGGTTTGCTGGGACGATCCCCAGTCGAATGAAATGTCCTTTTTCAGTAGTTGGGTTAATGGGCGAGCAACTTTAGAAAATTCTGGGATAAACCTTCTGTAATAACCGGTTAATCCGAGGAATTCTTTGATTCCTTTGGGCGTGCGAGGGGCTGGGTAGTTCCGAACGGCTTCGATTTTCAGCTGATCCGGTTTTACACCTTCCTCGGTGATCACGTGGCCTAAATATGCAACCTCTTTATGTAAGAATTTACATTTCGAAGGCTGCAGTTTCAGGTTCGCCTCTCGTAGGCGGTTGGCGAGTTTTTTGAATTTTATTAAGTGTTCAGTGAGAGAACTCGCGTAGAGGACGATGTCGTCCAAATACACAAACATTTCCGTGCCCTGGAGCCCCGTAAGGGTGTGATCCATTAAGCGTTGGAAAGTAGCAGGCGCGTTACAAAGCCCAAACGGCATTCTGACAAACTCATAATGTCCATGAGGCGTAGAAAAAGCGGTTTTTGGTGAGTCTTCCGGCTTCATAGGGATTTGGTGGAATCCTGAAGCGAGGTCGAATACTGAAAAGTATTTTGCTCCTCCTAACTGATCCAATATTTCATTGATATTCGGAAGCGGATATGCGTCAGGAACGGTCTTTTTGTTTAGATCCCTAAAGTCAATTACCATCCGCCACAAGAGTTCCCCATCGGGTCCCGGTTTTTTGGATACGATCCAAATAGGCGAATTGTAGGGTGATAATGATGGCTTTATTATTTCCTGGTCTAGTAATTTCCGTACTTGTTTATCGATTTCCTTTTTGTGTACTGGAGGGAAACGATATTGTTTCATATTGACAGGCACTGGGTCAGTTGTCTGGATCCCATGCTGGATAGCGGTTGTATGACCCAACTTCTCATCAGGTAGATGGAAAAGATCATGGTACTTACTTAAAATTCCTTGGACATGAAGCTTTTCTTCCGGATTCATATGTTCCGTTGAAATTAATTCACGCACTTTTTCCACTCTTGTTGCTGGGTTTTCTGAACTTATTGATAAATCCGCACCCGACGCAATAGTAAGAGACTCATGGGAATTTGATCTGGCATAATGCACAGGGGGTAAGAGTGAGTGCACTTTCGCGGGTGCCTCTGTGCGATGGATCGATGGATCCGGGGGTAAGAGGGATTTGTTTAAGTTGGTGATAGGAGTGACGTATTTTGACGTCTTAGTCTCTTTTTGTCGTCTTTGTTTGGGTTCGGGAGTCACAATTTCAAATTCTTCCAGTTCAACAGTAGGTATTGTGATCGTTTTGTCCGTTTCACTAGAATTTATTATTTGTAAATACGCTTGGCCGTCTTGATTACGGACAAGGACGTTACCAGCATGAATCCCAGTGCCTAAGTCCAACCGGGGTAAATACCCGTCCTTTATGTTTGAATTCGATACTTTAACGAAAGAAACGGTTTTCGATCTAGCAGGTAGCACGATTTGAGCGCTGTTTACAAATGGGATAGAGTTTCCGTTGAACTCTAGCCGCTTTTTGGAGTAATGTATTGAGGCATTCTGTTTCATAAAAAATTCTGTACCTAGTATTCCTTGTGGTTTAATCGGGAAATCATTTTCAACTACATTGAACGTGACGTTGTCACCCAAAAGAGTTATCTTCACTGTACCTAGCGTGGTGACGGGGCCCGGAGAGATGCCCCTGAGTGTTAGTAGATTTTTCTTGTCCATCTCCTGTGGTAGCTTTACGGCTTGAATTTTCAATAGATTTACCTGTGACCCGGTATCGATCATTAGTTCCGGTGTAATTTCGAAATCGGGGGAGGGAATTCTTACAGACGGGGCTTCATCGGCAGTCCTTAACCATGCTGTTGAGATCCTAGTTTCGACATTCCTGATTCCGGTTGTATTGTTACTGGATGCGCTCCCGTTTGACCTGTTCCACGGTACGCATCCATGGTTGACCGTAGGGGCGGAGCGTTTCCCGAATCTCGTTCCTGGAAGGTTCTTGGCTTTCTTTCGTTGCGATTAAATATACGTCTCCTGCATTCAGAGATCAGGTGTCCGGGTTTTCTGCAGTATGAGCAGATACTTATTTCCGTAGGTCTCGAAGGAGGGGGTCTAGTTATGTCCCAGTAGGGGAGTAGGGGATTGGGTGCCTGGTTCCCATATCCTGTAACGCGGTTTGGAGGGTATCTCTCGAAGGGTTGTTGAACTATATTTTGATTGCTTCGACAGGATCGTGCGTCGTGTCCTGTTTTGTTGCAGAGTTGGCATGTTGGTCTGGGAGTCTTCTGTTCTGAGAACCTGAGATGGTCCCTCTCAATTTCCTTGTCCACAAGGGCAGCCAAGTTGAACGCGTCGTCGAGCGTTTCGAATTGATTTTGTAGTAGTCTTGTTCTTATAGGGGGTGGAAGACCATCGACGAATGAGTCTAATGTTAGGCGATCTAGGTCTTCGGGGTGAATCCGTGCGAAGTCGCGGTAATTTCCTCTATCTTCTTCCAATATCGCGAATCGGAGATCTTTAACGCGTGAAATATACTCCAATATGTGTTCATTGGTTCCTTTAATAATGTTTGCAAGCTCTCCACGGTAATGGTCAGATGTTTTGACTGGAGAAAAGATGCGTTTGAGTTGCTTAATTAAGTCGTTTACGGAGTCAAGGACCCTATCCTCAACAGCCAAGCATGCATGGTCTTGCAGCTTGTTTCGCAACAACCTCGCCAGCTGGGGTTCGGCTTGCGAGGGAACCAGAGCCTTAGCCCTGTTGCAGGCTCTCGCGAATTGCTCTATAGGTATATTATGCCCGTTAAAATTCGGGACGGTTTCGATGGCGTCTTTCAATGTGATCTGGGGCGTTGGACCTTGGTCCCGGTCTAAAATATCGCCACGATTTGGTAGGTTTGGAACGTTGTTATATTTCAATGGTTCCGGAACGTTGTTACGACTTAACACGGGTTTTCTATCGAAACGGGAGGAACACGGCGTGGCAAAATTATTCGACGAGGGTGCAAGAAGTTTTCCCATCATTTCTTCGAGGTTTTTCATTTTAGCGGAGAGACCTTCCAACGCGTGGTTGCCCGATTTCGTGGCTACGCCCGAATGCATATTAGGTTCGACAAATCTCGTGTGCAAGGTTTCAATTACCTCTCCCTTTTGCTTTAATAACTGTACTCGTTCTAATAATTCGGTAGTCGCGGCATCTGTGGCGTTAACGGTTATACCCGCGTCTTGGTTTATTACTTGAGGATCGCCAGCGTCGCCGTACTCAGACATTTTCTTAGCCGTTATTTAGGTTTATGGTGTTCTATCTCTAGAGGCAAAAACTATCAACCCGTAGTGGTTCCTATTTGAGAGGAGAAAGCGTTCTGTGCACTCGGTGCAACTACTTAGGGGACGTGTTCTGAGTAAGGGGTTTTTGCAACGAGGGCACTTAGGGAATGAATTATTAAATGTATAGTAATGCTCCTGATATATTTCGTCTACTTCAACGGGGTCCAAATCGAAACAGTTTAGACAAATATCGTAACCTTCCGTGGTCGTTGCTACACCGCCCGAAACGCAAGTCAGCTCATTTGTATTTGCCGATAAGTTCTGAAATCTGCGGCACAGATTGGTTAGGTGCCGACGTTGAAATCTATTGCACATACTAACGTTGGGATATTATGGGTACCGTGTGTCAGAGAATCTATTCTCTGACAACGGCAGATGTGTAGCTGACCTTAAATGACCGAAATTGTGTCGCGTCAGGCTATTATTTAGAAGCTTGGATTTTCTATATTTGGGTACTGGTTATCGAATTGATCGTAGCTCTTATTTGAAAGGAGGTACCACTCTGTGCACGCGGCACAATTGCTCGCGGGACACGTTCGAAGTAAAATTGTATTACACCGAGGGCAATTGGGGAATGTATAGGGCGTCTGGCAGTAATGGATTTTGTATACTGTCACCGTGTCCGTTGGATTTAGTTGGGAGCAACTTAAACAAATATCGTCGCCTTCGTTAGTCGTTGCTATGTTCCCTGAAACGCAGACCATCCACTGCGTATATGCCGTCAAACTTTGTAATCTGCGGCTCCTGTATGACAATTCACCTCTATTTGGGTGTTGAATGCACATCCTAAGTATTAGGGACCTTGTGGGTACCGTGTTAAAGAGTCTGTTTTCCTATCGACGGTAGACGCATCCCACCGCTGTCACCAAAATTATGTCACGTCCCGGGTGTAGGTCTTAGGGGAACAATGACATAGGGGGATTTTTGGGAGTCCAGGCGAGGATCTTGAATCCTGCACGCTGATTTAGAGGGAATTTTAGGCGAGGATCTTGAATCCTGCACGCTGGGTTGAAAGGAAAGTAGGCGAGGATCTTGAATCCTGCACGCTGGTTTGAGAGGGAATTTAGGCGAGGATCTTGAATCCTGCACGCTGGTTTGAAAGGAAAGTAGGCGAGGATCTTGAATCCTGCACGCTGGTTTGAGAGGAAAGTAGGCGAGGATCTTGAATCCTGCACGCTGGGGTAGAGGGAGGTTTAGGCGAGGATCTTGAATCCTACACGCTGGGGTAGAGGGAAGTTTAGGATATAGATACACTGAGGAGACACCCGTTAGATCACTTGTAGTTTTTACTGAGGTGCGGTAATCGGATTTACCGTTGCTTGAATATAAGAAAGCCGAATGTAACGTTTCTGCGAAATACGTCTAGATTTACGGCTATACGTAGGCTATGCAGAAGAACGTTTGTAAACACTGAGAACACTCGAGCTCGCGAACCGAGATCAGCTGTTGCAGCGGTCCGTTATGTTTGGGGTCTTCGTAGCCGAAAGATTAACACAATGACTTGACGGGTGATTTAAATATCCGTTTATTCAGTTAAACATGAATGTTTACCATGTACTGCGTTAATGGTGCAGTAAGCGATGGTTGTTAGCGTATGATATTTATAAATATATATATATATACAGTTTAGGGTTTATGTATGGACGTGAAATACAATAAAAGATAGAAAAATAGTATGTAATAAGCTTTTAGCGTTAATAAGACAAATAGAATGGTTGCAATAAGCATTAACAAGTAAATAATATGATCGCAATGAGCGTTAATAAGAGGATTAATACGAAAAGCAAATAAGAATAGTAATATGGGATGTGGGTGATATACAATGTTATTAATAATAATGATAATAGCTTACAGTAGCTGGCGTAGATAATCGTTTCGTAGAACACTGATTGTAATGATGCAGTAAGCTAACACAGTAGAAATATCAAAAGCAACGTAACACTTCGCGGGAGTGGTTTCCGTAGAAGAGGACGAGGACCTCTTGGGTCCTCGTATTTATGTAAAATCAAAAGATTGTTAGGGGCGAAGGGCGGTTGCAGTATGCAACCTTGGCCTATATTGACACGTGCCGCGGTAGCATTTCCGGGGTTTTTGCAAGGACCAAAGGTCGGTCTATATTTAGAATTGGAAGACAAGGGAATTTTGTCTTCCGGGGTTTTTATACACGTGGTTTGGAGATGCTCGCCTCCCTGGATGGGTTTTAAGAGTTTTAATGGGAAAGGGGTGATCGTGGTTTTGATTTGGAGGGTCTTAGGGGAGGGGTGAGACGTGGTCTCGATTTAGGAGGTTTTTGGGACGAGGGACTTGCTTAGATTTTGTAATAGGGGGAGTTTGTGCCTCGTAGGGCGAATAATTGAAGGAGGTTTCGTACCAATCGTCATGAGATGGGGACCGCTAAGGTACATCGTCAAGGCGGTCAGTGGTCGGGGACAAAGGGTTAATTGGTTGATTTTGAGGAGCTTTGGTGGAGTGATTTTGATAGTAAGCTTTTATCTCTAAGATAATATTGCGCGAAAATTTGGTGGGACATCACAAAACCAACTTCGATTTTTCTGGATTATGTAAAGTTTTTTTGATAGAGGAGCTGCATTTGAGTAATTTTAGTTGAAAATAACTTCGAATTTTTGGATTTTTGTACAGATATTTGTCAAATTTTAAAAAATTTTGTTGAAACCATCTTCGATATTTCTGGATTACGTTAGGTTTTTTTGATAGAGGAGCTGCATTTGAGTAATTTTAGATGAAATTAACTTCGAATTTTTGGATTTTTGTACAGATTTTTGTCAAATTTTAAAAAATTTTGTTGAAACCAACTTCGATTTTTCTGGATTACGTTAGGTTTTTTTGGTAGCGGAGCTGCATTTGAGTAATTTTAGTTGAAATTAACTTCGAATTTTTGGATTTTTGTACAGATTTTTGTCAAATTTTAAAAAATTTTGTTGAAACCAACTTCGATTTTTCTGGATTATGTTAGGTTTTTTTGATAGAGGAGCTGCATTTGAGTAATTTTAGTTGAAATTAACTTCGAATTTTTGGATGTTTGTACAGATTTTTGTCAAATTATAAAAAATTGTGTTGAAACCAACTTCGATTTTTCTGGATTACGTTAGATTTTTTTGATATAGGAGCTGCATTTGAGTAATTTTAGTTGAAATTAACTTCGAATTTTTGGATTTTTGTACAGATTTTTGTCAAATTTTAAAAAATTTTGTTGAAACCAACTTCGATTTTTCTGGAATGTGTTAGGTTTTTTTGATAGACGAGCTGCATTTGAGTAATTCTAGTTGAAATTAACTTCGATTTTTTGGATTTTTGTACAGATTTTTGTCAAATTTTAAAAAATTTTGTTGAAACCAACTTCGATTTTTCTGGATTACGTTAGGTTTTTTTGATAGAGGAGCTGCATTTGAGTAATTTTAGTTGAAATTAACTTCGAATTTTTGGATTTTTGTACAGATTTTTGTCAAATTTTAAAAAATTTTGTTGAAACCAACTTCGATTTTTCTGGATTATTTTAGGTTTTTTGGATAGAGGAGCTGCATTTGAGTAATTCTAGTTGAAATTAATTTCGATTTTTTGGATTTTTGTGCAGATTTTTGTCAAATTTTAAAAAATTTTGTTGAAATCAACTTCGATTTTTCTGGATTATGTTAGGTTTTTTTGCTAGACGAGCTGCATTTGAGTAATTCTAGTTGAAATTAACTTCGAATTTTTGGATTTTTGTACAGATTTTTGTCAAATTTTAAAAAATTTTGTTGAAACCAACTTCGATTTTTCTGGATTATGTTAGGTTTTTTTGATAGAAGAGCTGCATTTGAGTAATTTTAGTTGAAAATAACTTCGAATTTTTGGATTTTTGTACAGATTTTTGTCAAATTTTAAAAAATTTTGTTGAAACCAACTTTGATTATTCTGGATTACGTTTGGTTTTTTTGGTAGAGGAGCTGCATTTGAATAATTTTAGTTGAAATTAACTTCGAATTTTTGGATTTTTGTGCAGATTTTTGTCAAATTTTATAAAATTTTGTTGAACCCAACTTCGATTTTTCTGGATTATGTTAGGTTTTTATGATAGAGGAGCTGCATTTGAGTAATTTTAGTTGAAATTAACTTCGAATTTTTGGATTTTTGTACAGATTTTTGTCAAATTTTAAAAAATTTTGTTGAAACCAACTTCGATTTTTCTGGAATATGTTAGGTTTTTCTGATAAAGGAGCTGCATTTGAGTAATTTTAGTTGAAATTAACTTCGAATTTTGGGATTTTTGTACAGATTTTTGGCAAATTTTAAAAAATTTTGTTGAAACCAACTTCGATTTTTCTGAAATATGTTAGGTTTTTTTGATAAAGGAGCTGCATTTGAGTAATTTTAGTTGAAATTAACTTCGAATTTTTGGATTTTTGTACAGATGTTGGTCAAATTTTAAAAAATTTTGTTGATACCAACTTCGATTTTTCTGGAATATGTTAGGTTTTTTTGATAAAGGAGCTGCATTTGAGTAATTTTAGTTGAAATTAGCTTCGAATTTTTGAATTTTTGTACAGATTTTTGTGAAATTTTAAAAAATTTTGTGGAAACCAACTTCGATTTTTCTGGATTACGTTTGGTTTTTTTGATAGAGGAGCTGCATTTGAGTAATTTTAGTTGAAAATAACTTCGAATTCTTGGATTTTTGTACAGATTTTTGTCAAATTTTAAAAAATTTTGTTGAAACCAACTTCGATTTTTCTGGAATATTTTAGGTTTTTTGGATAGAGGAGCTGCATTTGAGTAATTCTAGTTGAAATTAACTTCGAATTTTTGGATTTTTGTGCAGATTTTTGTCAAATTTTAAAAAATTTTGTTGAACCCAACTTCGATTTTTCTGGATTATGTTAGGTTTTTTTGATAGAGGAGCTGCATTTGAGTAATTTTAGTTGAAAATAACTTCGAATTTTTGGATTTTTGTACAGATGTTTGTCAAATTTTAAAAAATTTAGTTTAAACCTACTTCGATTTTTCTGGATTATGTAAAGTTTTTTGTTAGAGGAGCTGCATTTGAGTAATTTTAGTTGAAAATAACTTCGAATTTTTGGATTTTTGTACAGATTTTTGTCAAATTTTAAAAAATTTTGTTGAAACCAACTTCGATTTTTCTGGAATATGTTAGGTTTTTCTGATAAAGGAGCTGCATACGAGTAATTTTAGTTGAAATTAACTTCGAATTTTGGGATTTTTGTACAGATGTTTGTCAAATTTTAAAAAATTTTTGTTGAAACCAACTTCGATTTTTCTGGATTATGTTAGGTTTTTTGGATAGAGGAGCTGCATTTGAGTAATTTTAGTTGTAATTAACTTCGAATTTTTGGATTTTTGTTCAGATTTTTGTCAAATTTTAAAAAATTTTGTTGAACCCAACTTCGATTTTTCTGGATTATGTTAGGTTTTTTTTATAGAGAAGCTGCATTTGAGTAATTTTAGTTGAAATTAACTTCGAATTTTTGGATTTTTGTACAGATTTTTGTCAAATTTTAAAAAATTTTGTTGAAACGAACTTCGATTTTTCTGGATTATGTTAGGTTTTTTGATAGAGGAGCTGCATTTGAGTAATTTTAGTTGAAATTAAATTCGAATTTTTGGATGTTTGTACAGATTTTTGTCAAATTATAAAAAATTGTGTTGAAACCAACTTCGATTTTTCTGGATTACGTTAGGTTTTTTTGATAGAGGAGCTGCATTTGAGTAATTTTAGTTGAAGTGAACTTCGAATTTTTGGATTTTTGTACAGATTTTTGTCAAATTTTAAAAAATTTTGTTGAAACCAACTTCGATTACTCTGGATTATGTTAGGTTTTTTTAATAGAGGAGCTGCATTTGACTAATTTTAGTTGAAAATAACTTCGAATTTTTGGATTTTTGTACCGATTTTTGTCAAATTATAAAAAATTTTGTTGAAACCAACTTCGATTTTTCTGGAATATTTTAGGTTTTTTGGATAGAGGAGCTGCATTTGAGTAATTTTTGTTGACATTAACTTCGAATTTTTGGAATTTTGTACAGTATATATATTGTCTTTATTGGTTCCCCTAGGGGTTACAATCTCCTTACAAAACTCCTCTCACACCCTCTTCTTCCCTTACATCTACCTTATATCTATCTTATATCTACCTTAACCTATATTAACCTATCTTACTCTATCTTAACCTATCTTAACCTACTTCCTCCTACTTCCGCCTCTCCCCCGTCTTCGCTCGCTCGCCCCCCACCGTCCTCCCCGCCGCTCTCACACGCAAAAACCTCAGCGCTTCCCCCTCTCTCCCGGACCTCCGCTTCCGCTCGACTCCCCTTCCACTCTCATCTCCTCATCCATGCTCCACTCCCTCTCTCCTCTCTTCAATTCTCTTCATCCACACCTCCCCCTCCCCCCCATCATCTAGCACCTCCCCTGCCATCTCCTGCCACCCCCTCTCTTCTCCCCACCCCATACAAACCTCCCATACGTGCTCCCACGTCTCTTCCCCCCCTCTACACACCCTGCATATCCTTTTTTCCTCCTCCTCCCAGTACTTCCCCCCCCTCATTTCATTGCCCAGCCTATACCTCGCGACCCTTCTCCATCTGCTTTCCCCCCACCCCTTCTTCAAATACCCCGGCAACCCTTCGCCCTTCACCCTACCATACCAACCGTTGTACCTTGACTCCCCTATCCTTCTCCACCTCGCCTCTTCCTGCATTTTCCTTTCCCTGCTCACTAACTCCTCTCCTCTTATTCCCCCCTTTCCCTTATCCTTTCCATTTCCTCCAAGGTCCACCCCCTTTCCTCGTAAAACCCTTTCCTTTCTTCTTCCCACCCCTCCAAGGCCTTTGCCCTCTTGAGCCTCCCCTTCATTTCTTCCCAACACCTTCTCGCCAGCTCCCCCCCTCGCCCCACCTCCAGCTTCCTTTCAAACCCCCACGCCCTCATCCCTGCCCTTCCCTTCATCATTTCCCTTTGTACCTCCTCCCTCACCATATAACTCGGTGTAGCCCTTTCAACCCCCAGCACCCACTTCAAAAACCTGTCATGCAGGCGTTCTACCTTCTCCCTTTCCCTCCACCCCCACACTTCCGCTCCGTACCCCACCACCGGCCACACCAACTTATCAAACAGCCACAATCTCCTTTCCCAATCATTGCCAAACATCCTTTTCCCAATACCCCATACCTTCCCCATCACCGCCGCCCCTTTTTTCACCCTTTCCCCCACATGCTCCTCCTGCCCCCCGTTCCCCATCACCGTGTACCCCAGATACTTAAAGTTCCTCACCTCCTCAATCTCCTTCCCCTTCCATCTCCATGTTACCTTCTTCCATCTCCCCCCTCCCCTCCTACACCTCATGACCTTCGTTTTCTCCACATTGACCTGCAGTCCTTTCTTATCCACATATTTCTCCAATTTCCCTATCAGCCCCTTCATCCCCTCCTCGTCCTCCGCCAACACCGCCACATCGTCGGCGTATGCCAACGCGTATACCTTTCCCCCCCCTAGCTTCACTCCCCCCCATCCTCCCTTTTTCAATTCCTCTTCCATGTCCGCTATGAGCAGGGTGAAGAGACTCGGGCTCAGCGGGCACCCCTGCCTCACCCCTCTCGCCGTCCAAAACCTCTCCCCCTCCTCATCACCCACCCTCACCCTACACGATGTTTCCTTAAGTATCTCCTCGCACCTCCCCACCAACTCCTCCCTCACCCCCCTCCCTCTCATTGCCCTAACCAATACCTCCCTGTCCACCGAGTCAAACGCCGCTTTCATGTCTATGAACATCACCACCATTTTCCCCCTCTTTCTTCCCACTTGCCTGTTTATCAAATAGTTCAGTACATAGACATTATCCATACAACCCACCCCCCTCCTAAAGCCCGTTTGACCCGGTGGCAACAGTCCCTTCCCCTCCACCTCCACTCTTAATCTCTCCGCTAACACAGACGCGTACACCTTGTACGCCGTCTGTGTTAGGGTTATCCCCCTGTATTCCTCCACCTTCTTCCCCAACCCCTTCTTCACTACTGGCACCACCACCCCCTCTCTCCACCCTTGTGGCCAGCCTTCCCCCCTCCACACTCTCTTACACAACCCCCATAACCAATTCTCCACTTCCGCGCCTCCATATTTCCACACCTCGTTCGGAATCCCATCCCCCCCTCCCGCCTTCCCATCCTTTAGATTCCTTATCACTTTTCCTATTTCCTCCCTCCCTATATCGGCCTCTCCATCCTCCCTCCTTCTCGTCTCCCCACCCCTTCTCACCCACCACTCCACCCCCCCCAGCAACCCCCTGAAATACCCGTCCCATTCCCCCATTGCTATTCCTTCATTAACCCTCCCTCTCCTTTTCCTTCCCCTATTCACCACCTTCCATACTTGCCCCTCCGTTCTTACTCCTTCCACTTCCCTCACCCACCTCTCCACCTCCTTCTTCCTTTTTTCCTCACACAACCTGGCATACTCCCTCTTCTTCTCCTTATATTCTCTCCCATCCCCTCCTTCCCTCCTCCATTTTCTCAACTCTCTCCTTACCTTACTCTTCTCCTCTCTACACTCCTTATCCCACCACCCTCCCTTCTTTACCGTCTCCCCCCCCTTCCCCATCTTACCCATCGCGCCCTTAATCCTTTCCAGCAACTCGCACCATTCCTCCTCTACTCCCCTCTCCCCCTCGCCCCTTTTCCCAAACTTCCTCATAAATTCCCGCCTTCCCTCTTCCGTCCAGTCTCCTCTACCCCCTCCCTTCGCCCCTCCTTTCCTCCCAATTTCCCCCTCCTCCCTCCCCTCCCCTCTTAACCACACTACCACCGGATGGTGATCTGATTCCACCCTTTCCGCTACCTCTAACCTTTCCACTTTCTCCCTAGTATCCTCGTTCCCTACCACGTAATCTATTACCGTATTCCCCCTTCCCCCTGTGAAAGTCCACTCTCCCTCCTCATCCCCCTCTGTATTCCCATTCAATATTCCCCACCCCCTTTCCTCTAACCACTCACACAGCCTCCGCCCTTCCCCATTCTCCTCCTTATCCTTGGATCTCCTTCTGCCTCCCCCTCCTCCTTCATCCTCTTCTTCCCCCCGTATCTCCCCTCCTTCCTCCCCCGTGCGTGCATTAAAGTCCCCCCCTATCATTACTCTTATCCCCACCTCTCTCTCTTCCGTCCACTCCCCTAAAACCTCCAGCTTCTCTTTCAGATCCCCATTAACATACACCCCAACTATTTTCCACCATCCCCCCCCAATTTTCACTTTCTTAGCCATTATCCCCTCCTTCCCCCCCCCCCTCCCCCATCTCCCACTTCCAACTCCTTTCTCACCCCCAACAACATTCCTCCCATCGCTCGTCCCTTCCGACTTTCTCTCCTGGCCCACTGCTTTTCCCATGTATATCCTCTCGGTAGACTCCTTTCTACATACCCCCAATCTTTCTCTTCCACCCACGTCTCACTCAGTACCATCACATCCCATTCCTCGAGTCCCCTCCAAAATCCTTCATCCTTCCTCTTTAACCCTGCTACATTCCAAAACGCCACCCTCCTTATCCCCCCTTCCCTTCCCCCTTTCCTCCTCCCTCCCCCTTCCCAATTCATTCGTTGCCCTGCCCCTCAAACCATTTCTCCCTTAACTCGTCCCATCTTCTTATCTTCCCGTCCACCCACATTTTCAAATACCCCACCTGCACATTCCTTCCCTTCTCCCTCTCCATTTGCGCCTCTCTCTCTATCTTCCATTTCGCCCTCCGTTCCTCCTCGGTAAGGTCGTCCTCTACCCTTTCCCTTCTTCCCCTCAGTTTTTTCTTCGCCTCCATCACCTTCCTCTTTTCCTCCCTCCCCTCCAACCTCACCAGCACCATTCCACTCCCCTCCTTTCCTAAACTTCCTATTCTCACCACCTCCTTTATTCCCTTCGCCCCCAAACCCATCCTTTCCCACAACCTCCCCACCTCCTCCTTCACCTCCTTTCCTTCCAGTCCCAACCCCCTAACCACCACGTTATTTCTCCTCACCTCCCTTTCTTTCTTGTCGTGCATGACCTCCATCCTTCTAATTCTCATCCTCCATTCCTCCTCTTGTCCTTCCCCCCTCAACCCCTCCCCCACCCCCCCACTTCTTTCCTTTTCCCACCTCCCTACCTTCTCCATCACCTCCTCCATCCTCCTATCCCATTCTTCTATCTTCCCTAGCTTCTCTACCAGCCCTCCTCTCCTCACCCTGTCTTCCTTCATCTCCTCCTCCCACCTCCTTCTTTCCTCTCTCCACTCCTCCTCACTTCTTCTTCTCTCTTCCCTTTCCTTCTTCATCTCCTCCCTCTCTCTCCTTATCTCCTCCTCCATCATCCTTCTCTCCTCCCTATCCCTTCTCATTTCCTCCCTCATCCTCCTCATTTCCAACAACATTTCCCTTATCATTCCCTCCAGCGATCCCTCTTCTTCTCCTCCCTCCTTCCTACCCCCTTTCCCACCATTTTCTGGAGACCTCCGCGTCTTGGAGCTTCTCTTAAACCCTCCTGTTTTCGCTAGCTCCATTGCCCCAGCGTCCTCCTCTCTCTCCCTCTTCTTTCCCCACAAACTATCCAAACTTCCCGCGCTACTCCCCACGCTGTTCTCACTGTCCTTTCTAATCCTACCTTCGTCTACCGTCTTTCCTACTTCTTTTCCACCTTTTTTTGTCTCCATCTCTTCCTTACTTCTCTAACCCCTTTCTCTTGCCTTATCTCTTTTTCAAACTTCCCGCCTTCCCACCAGCTCTTCTCTCCTGTTTCACTCTTCTCTCACCTGCGCCACTACCTGTCACACTCTACGTTCCTTCCCGCCTTTCTTCGTCTGTCTCTACCACCTAACCTCCAAAGCTTCCCTTATCCCTCTCGCACTTCTGCTACCCCCTATCACCGTCCCTTGTCCTTTATCCTCCGTCCCTTCTTCAACTCCCCTCTACCTTTCCCTCCACTTTTCACTCTCCCTCCCCACCTCACTCGCCTTTCGCTCCAAACACAAACTTCACTCACTCTACACCCAGCTATCACACACGCGACCGGAAACGGAAGTCCTGGAATTTTGTACAGATTTTTCTCAAATTTTAAAAAATTTTGTTGAAACCAACTTTGATTATTCTGGATTACGTTTGGTTTTTTTGGTAGAGGAGCTGCATTTGAATAATTTTAGTTGAAATTAACTTCGAATTTTTGGATTTTGGTACAGATTTTTGTCAAATTTTAAAAAATTTTGTTGAAATCAACTTCGATTTTTCTGGATTATGTTAGGTTTTTTTGCTAGACGAGCTGCATTTGAGTAATTCTAGTTGAAATTAACTTCGAATTTTTGGATTTTTGTACAGATTTTTGTCAAATTTTAAAAAATTTTGTTGAAACCAACTTCGATTTTTCTGGATTATGTTAGGTTTTTTTGATAGAGGAGCTGCATTTGAGTAATTTTAGTTGAAAATAACTTCGAATTTTTGGATTTTTGTACAGATTTTTGTCAAATTTTAAAAAATTTTGTTGAAACCAACTTTGATTATTCTGGATTACGTTTGGTTTTTTTGGTAGAGGAGCTGCATTTGAATAATTTTAGTTGAAATTAACTTCGAATTTTTGGATTTTTGTGCAGATTTTTGTCAAATTTTATAAAATTTTGTTGAACCCAACTTCGATTTTTCTGGATTATGTTAGGTTTTTATGATAGAGGAGCTGCATTTGAGTTATTTTAGTTGAAATTAACTTCGAATTTTTGGATTTTTGTACAGATTTTTGTGAAATTTTAAAAAATTTTGTTGAAACCAACTTCGATTTTTCTGGATTATGTTAGGTTTTTTGGATAGAGGAGCTGCATTTGAGTAATTTTAGTTGAAATTAACTTCGAATTTTTGGATTCTTGTACAGATTTTAGTCAAATTTTAAAAAATTTTGTTGAAACCAACTTCGATTTTTCTGGATTATGTTAGGTTTTTTTGATAGACGAGCTGCATTTGAGTAATTCTAGTTGAAATTAACTTCGATTTTTTGGATTTTTGTACAGATTTTTGTCAAACTTTAAAAAATTTTGTTGAAACCAACTTCGATTTTTCTGGATTATTTTAGGTTTTGTGGATAGAGGAGCTGCATTTGAGTAATTTTAGTTGTAATTAACTGCGAATTTTTGGATGTTTGTACAGATTTTTGTCAAATTATAAAAAATTGTGTTGAAACCAACTTCGATTTTTCTGGATTACGTTAGGTTTTTTTGATATAGGAGCTGCATTTGAGTAATTTTAGTTGAAATTAACTTCGAATTTTTGGATTTTTGTACAGATTTTTGTCAAATTTTAAAAAATTTCGTTGAAACCAACTGCGATTTTTCTGGAATGAGTTAGGTTTTTTTGATAGACGAGCTGCATTTGAGTAATTCTAGTTGAAATTAACTACGATTTTTTGGATTTTTGTACAGATTTTTGTCAAATTTTAAATAATTTTGTTGAAACCAACTTCGATATTTCTGGATTACGTTAGGTTTTTTTGATAGAGGAGCTGCATTTGAGTAATTTTAGATGAAATTAACTTCGAATTTTTGGATTTTTGTACAGATTTTTGTCAAATTTTAAAAAATTTTGTTGAAACCAACTTCGATTTTTCTGGATTACGTTAGGGTTTTTTGGTAGCGGAGCTGCATTTGAGTAATTTTAGTTGAAATTAACTTCGAATTTTTGGATTTTTGTACAGATTTTTGTCAAATTTTAAAAAATTTTGTTGAAACCAACTTCGATTTTTCTGGATTATGTTAGGTTTTTTTGATAGAGGCGCTGCATTTGAGTAATTTTAGTTGAAATTAACTTCGAATTTTTGGATGTTTGTACAGATTTTTGTCAAATTATAAAAAATTGTTTTGAAACCAACTTCGATTTTTCTGGATTACGTTAGGTTTTTTTGATATAGGAGCTGCATTTGAGTAATTTTAGTTGAAATTAACTTCGAATTTTTGGATTTTTGTACAGATTTTTGTCAAATTTTAAAAAATTTGTTGAAACCAACTTCGATTTTTCTGGAATGTGTTAGGTTTTTTTGATAGACGAGCTGCATTTGAGTAATTCTAGTTGAAATTAACTTCGATTTTTTGGATTTTTGTACAGATTTTTGTCAAATTTTAAAAAATTTTGTTGAAACCAACTTCGATTTTTCTGGATTACGTTAGGTTTTTTTGATAGAGGAGCTGCATTTGAGTAATTTTAGTTGAAATTAACTTCGAATTTTTGGATTTTTGTACAGATTTTTGTCAAATTTTAAAAAATTTTGTTGAAACCAACTTCGATTTTTCTGGATTATTTTAGGTTTTTTGGATAGAGGAGCTGCATTTGAGTAATTCTAGTTGAAATTAATTTCGATTTTTTGGATTTTTGTGCAGATTTTTGTCAAATTTTAAAAAATTTTGTTGAAATCAACTTCGATTTTTCTGGATTATGTTAGGTTTTTTTGCTAGACGAGCTGCATTTGAGTAATTCTAGTTGAAATTAACTTCGAATTTTTGGATTTTTGTACAGATTTTTGTCAAATTTTAAAAAATTTTGTTGAAACCAACTTCGATTTTTCTGGATTATGTTAGGTTTTTTTGATAGAGGAGCTGCATTTGAGTAATTCTAGTTGAAATTAACTTCGATTTTTTGGATTTTTGTACAGATTTTTGTCTAATTTTGAAAAATTTTGTTGAAACCAACTTCGATTTTTCTGGATTATTTTAGGTTTCTTGGATAGAGGAGCTGCATTTGAGTAATTTTAATTGAAAATAATTTCGAATTTTGGGATTTTTGTACAGATTTTTGTCCAATTTTAAAAAATTTAGTTGAATCCAACTTCGATTTTTCTGGATTATGTTAGGTTTTTTTTATAAAGGAGCTGCATTTGAGTAACTTTAGTTGAAATTAACTTCGATTTTTTGGATTTTTGTACAGATTTTTGTCAAATTTTAAAAAATTTTGTTGAAACCAACTTCGATTTTTCTGGAATATGTTAGGTTTTTTTGATAGAGGAGCTGCATTTGAGTAATTCTAGTTGAAATTAACTTCGATTTTTTGGATTTTTGTACAGATTTTTGTCTAATTTTGAAAAATTTTGTTGAAACCAACTTCGATTTTTCTGGATTATTTTAGGTTTCTTGGATAGAGGAGCTGCATTTGAGTAATTTTAATTGAAAATAACTTCGAATTTTTGGATTTTTGTACACATATTTGTCAAATTTTAAAAAATTTTGTTGAAACCAACTTCGATTTCTCTGGATTATGTTAGGATTTTTTGATAGAGGAGCTGTATTTTAGAAATTTTAGTTGAAATTAACTTCGAATTTTTGAATTTTTGTACAGATTTTTGTCAAATTTTAAAAAATTTTGTTGAAACCAACTTCGATTTTTCTGGATTATGTTAGGTTTTTTTGATAGAGGAGCTGCATTTGAGTAATTTTAGTTGAAATTAACTTCGAATTTTTGGATTTTTGTACAGATTTCTGTCAAATTTTAAAAAATTTTGTTGAAACCAACTTCGATTTTTCTGGATTATGTTAGGTTTTTTTGATAGAGGGCTGCATTTGAGTAATTCTAGTTGATAATTAACTTCGAATTTTTGGATTTTTGTACAGATTTTTGCCAATTTTAAAAAATTTTGTTGAAACCAACTTCGATTTCTCTGGATTATGTTAGGATTTTTTGATAGAGGAGCTGTATTTGAGAAATTTTAGTTGAAATTAACTTCGAATTTTTGGATTTTTGTACAGATTTTTGTCAAATTTTAAAAAAATTTGTTGAAACCAACTTCGATTTCTCTGGATTATGTTAGGATTTTTTGATAGAGGAGCTGCATTTGAGTAATTGTAGTTGAAATTAACTTCGAATTTTTGGATTTTTGTACAGATTTATGTCAAATTTTAAAAAATTTTGTTGAAACCAACTTCGATTTTTCTGGATTATGTTAGGTTTTTTGGAGAGAGGAGCTGCATTTGAGTAATTTTAGTTGTAATTAACTTCGAATTTTTCGATTTTTGTACAGATTTTTGTCAAATTTTATAAAATTTTGTTGAAACCAACTTCGATTTTTCTGGATTATGTTAGGTTTTTTTGATAGAGGAGCTGCATTTGAGTAATTTTAGTTGAAAATAATTTCGAATTTTTGGATTTTTGTACAGATTTTTGTCAAATTTTAAAAAATTTTGTTGAAACCAACTTCGATTTCTCTGGATTATGTTAGGATTTTTTGATAGAGGAGCTGTATTTGAGAAATTTTAGTTGAAATTAACTTCGAATTTTTGAATTTTTGTACAGAATTTTGTCAAATTTTAAAAAATTTTGTTGTAACCAACTTCGATTTTTCTGGATTATGTTAGGTTTTTTGGATAGAGGAGCTGCATTTGAGTAATTCTAGTTGAAATTAACTTCGAATTTTTGGATTTTTGTACAGATTTTTGTCAAATTTTTAAAAATTTTGATGAAACCAACTTTGATTTTTCAGGATATGGTAGGTTTTTTTGATAGAGGAGCTGCATTTGAGTAATTTTAGTTGAAAATAATTTCGAATTTTGGGATTTTTGTACAGATTTTTGTCCAATTTTAAAAAATTTAGTTGAATCCAACTTCGATTTTTCTGGATTATGTTAGGTTTTTTTGATAAAGGAGCTGCATTTGAGTAACTTTAGTTGAAATTAACTTCGAATTTTTGGATTTTTGTACAGATTTTTGTCCAATTTTAAAAAATTTTCTTGAAACCAACTTCGATTTTTCTGGATTATGTTAGGTTTTTTGGAGAGAGGAGCTGCATTTGAGTAATTTTAGTTGTAATTAACTTCGAATTTTTCGATTTTTGTACAGATTTTTGTCAAATTTTATAAAATTTTGTTGAAACCAACTTCGATTTTTCTGGATTATGTTAGGTTTTTTTGATAGAGGAGCTGCATTTGAGTAATTCTAGTTGAAATTAACTTCGATTTTTTGGATTTTTGTACAGATTCTTGTCTAATTTTGAAAAATTTTGTTGAAACCAACTTCGATTTTTCTGGATATGGAAGGTTTTTTGGATAGAGGAGCTGCATTTGAGTAATTTTAGTTGTAATTAACTTCGAATTTTTGGATTTTTGTACAGATTTTTGTCAAATTTTAAAAAATTTTGTTGAAACCAACTTCGATTTCTCTGGATTATGTTAGGATTTTTTGATAGAGGAGCTGTATTTTAGAAATTTTAGTTGAAATTAACTTCGAATTTTTGAATTTTTGTACAGATTTTTGTCAAATTTTAAAAAATTTTGTTGTAACCAACTTCGATTTTTCTGGATTATGTTAGGTTTTTTGGATAGAGGAGCTGCATTTGAGTAATTCTAGTTGAAATTAACTTCGAATTTTTGGATTTTTGTACAGATTTTTGTCAAATTTTAAAAAATTTTGTTGAAACCAACTTCGATTTTTCAGGATATGGTAGGTTTTTTTGATAGAGGAGCTGAATTTGAGTAATTTTAGTTGAAAATAATTTCGAATTTTGGGATTTTTGTACAGATTTTTGTCCAATTTTAAAAAATTTTGTTGAACCAACTTCGATTTTTCTGGATTATGTTAGGTTTTTTTGATAGAGGGCTGCATTTGAGTAATTTTAGTTGTAATTAACTTCGATTTTTTGGATTTTTGTACAGATTTTTGTCAAATTTTAAAAAATTTTGTTGAAACCAACTTCGATTTTTCTGGAATATGTTAGGTTTTTTTGATAGAGGAGCTGCATTTGAGTAATTCTAGTTGAAATTAACTTCGATTTTTTGGATTTTTGTACAGATTTTTGTCTAATTTTGAAAAATTTTGTTGAAACCAACTTCGATTTTTCTGGATTATTTTAGGTTTCTTGGATAGAGGAGCTGCATTTGAGTAATTTTAATTGAAAATAACTTCGAATTTTTGGATTTTTGTACACATATTTGTCAAATTTTAAAAAATTTTGTTGAAACCAACTTCGATTTCTCTGGATTATGTTAGGATTTTTTGATAGAGGAGCTGTATTTTAGAAATTTTAGTTGAAATTAACTTCGAATTTTTGAATTTTTGTACAGATTTTTGTCAAATTTTATAAAATTTTGTTGAAACCAACTTCGATTTTTCTGGATTATGTTAGGTTTTTTTGATAGAGGAGCTGCATTTGAGTAATTTTAGTTGAAAATAATTTCGAATTTTTGGATTTTTGTACAGATTTTTGTCAAATTTTAAAAAATTTTGTTGAAACCAACTTCGATTTCTCTGGATTATGTTAGGATTTTTTGATAGAGGAGCTGTATTTGAGAAATTTTGTTGAAACCAACTTCGATTTTTCTGGATTATGTTAGGTTTTTTTGATAGAGGAGCTGCATTTGAGTAATTCTAGTTGAAATTAACTTCGATTTTTTGGATTTTTGTACAGATTCTTGTCTAATTTTGAAAAATTTTGTTGAAACCAACTTCGATTTTTCTGGATATGGAAGGTTTTTTGGATAGAGGAGCTGCATTTGAGTAATTTTAGTTGTAATTAACTTCGAATTTTTGGATTTTTGTACAGATTTTTGTCAAATTTTAAAAAATTTTGTTGAAACCAACTTCGATTTCTCTGGATTATGTTAGGATTTTTTGATAGAGGAGCTGTATTTTAGAAATTTTAGTTGAAATTAACTTCGAATTTTTGAATTTTTGTACAGATTTTTGTCAAATTTTAAAAAATTTTGTTGTAACCAACTTCGATTTTTCTGGATTATGTTAGGTTTTTTGGATAGAGGAGCTGCATTTGAGTAATTCTAGTTGAAATTAACTTCGAATTTTTGGATTTTTGTACAGATTTTTGTCAAATTTTAAAAAATTTTGTTGAAACCAACTTCGATTTTTCAGGATATGGTAGGTTTTTTTGATAGAGGAGCTGCATTTGAGTAATTTTAGTTGAAAATAATTTCGAATTTTGGGATTTTTGTACAGATTTTTGTCCAATTTTAAAAAATTTTGTTGAACCAACTTCGATTTTTCTGGATTATGTTAGGTTTTTTTGATAGAGGGCTGCATTTGAGTAATTTTAGTTGTAATTAACTTCGAATTTTTGGATTCTTGTACAGATTTTTGTCCAATTTTAAAAAATTTTGTTGAAAGCAACTTCGATTTTTCTGGATTATGTTAGGTTTTTTGGATAGAGGAGCTGCATTTCAGTAATTTTAGTTGTAATTAACTTCGAATTTTTGGATTTTTGTCAAATTTTAAAAAATTTTGTTGAAACCAACTTCGATTTTTCGGGAATATGTTAGGTTTTTTTGATAGAGGAGCTGCATTTGAGTAATTTTAGTTGAAAATAACTTCGAAATTTTGGATTTTTGTACAGATTTTTGTCAAATTTTAAAAAATTTTGTTGAAACCAACTTCGATTTTTCTGGATTATGTTAGGTTTTTTTGATAGAGGAGCTGCATTTGAGTAATTCTAGTTGAAATTAACTTCGATTTTTTGGATTTTTGTACAGATTTTTGTCTAATTTTGAAAAATTTTGTTGAAACCAACTTCGATTTTTCTGGATTATTTTAGGTTTCTTGGATAGAGGAGCTGCATTTGAGTAATTTTAATTGAAAATAACTTCGAATTTTTGGATTTTTGTACACATATTTGTCAAATTTTAAAAAATTTTGTTGAAACCAACTTCGATATTTCTGGATTATGTTAGGTTTTTTTGATAGAGGAGCTGCATTTGAGTAATTTTAGTTGAAAATAATTTCGAATTTTGGGATTTTTGTACAGATTTTTGTCCAATTTTAAAAAATTTAGTTGAATCCAACTTCGATTTTTCTGGATTATGTTAGGTTTTTTTTATAAAGGAGCTGCATTTGAGTAACTTTAGTTGAAATTAACTTCGATTTTTTGGATTTTTGTACAGATTTTTGTCCAATTTTAAAAAATTTTGTTGAAACCAACTTCGATTTTTCTGGATTATGTAAAGTTTTTTTGATAGAGGAGCTGCATTTAAATAATTTTAGTTGTAATTAACTTCGAATTTTTGGATGTTTGTACAGATTTTTGTCAAATTATAAAAAATTTTGTTGAAACCAACTTCGATTTTTCTGGATTATGTTAGGTTTTTTTGATAGAGGGCTGCATTTGAGTAATTTTAGTTGTAATTTACTTCGAATTTTTGGGTTTTTGTACAGATTTTTGTCAAATTTTAAAAAATTTTGTTGAAACCTACTTCGATTTCTCTGGATTATGTAAAGTTTTTTTGATAGAGGAGCTGCATTTGAGTAATTTTAGTTGAAATTAACTTCGAATTTTTGGATGTTTGTACAGATTTTTGTCAAATTATAAAAAATTTTGTTGAAACCAACTTCGATTTTTCTGGATTATGTTAGGTTTTTTTGATAGAGGGCTGCATTTGAGTAATTTTAGTTGTAATTTACTTCGAATTTTTGGGTTTTTGTACAGATTTTTGTCAAATTTTAAAAAATTTTGTTGAAACCTACTTCGATTTTTCTGGATTATGTTAGGTTTTTTTGATAGAGGAGCTGCATTTGAGTAATTTTAGTTGAAATTAACTTCGAATTTTTGGATGTTTGTACAGATTTTTGTCAAATTATAAAAAATTTTGTTGAACCAACTTCGATTTTTCTGGATTATGTTAGGTTTTTTTGATAGGGGGCTGCATTTGAGTAATTTTAGTTGTAATTAACTTCGAATTTTTGGATTCTTGTACAGATTTTTGTCAAATTTTTAAAAATTTTGTTGAAACCAACTTCGATTTCTCTGGATTATGTTAGGTTTTTTTGATAGAGGAGCTGCATTTGAGTAATTTTAGTTGAAATTAACTTCGAATTTTTGGATTCTTGTACAGATTTTTGTCAAATTTTAAAAAATTTTGTTGAAACCAACTTCGATTTCTCTGGATTAAGTTAGGTTTTTTTGATAGAGGAGCAGCATTCGAGTAATTTTAGTTGTAATTTACTTCGAATATTTGGATATTTGTACAGATATTTGTCAAATTTTTAAAAATTTGGTTGAAACCAACTTCGATTTTTCTGGATTGTTGTGCCCAGGCAACGCCCAAGCCCACGTGTTAGACATATTACACATATTATATTACGTTATATAAACGTTCGAGATGTTTCGAAGCTAAGACAGCCGCTAGCGACCAATCTTACAATGTCAGCAACACGTGAACGCCTCGCTGCGACCGAGCATAGTAACGCGTACCACGCCCAAGAAGGATATAAAACCAATGCGATTCCAAAAAGAGGAGGATTCTAGACTTGAAACTCGACCTGTTAACACGGCTGACACTTCTGTAAACCTCAGTCTAGTATTAATTAGTCTCTGAATAAAGACTTAGTCTCTAAATTTAACCAACTTGGTGTAGTTCACCCAGTAGATCCTAATCTTTTGTTCACTCCCGAACCTACGATATCACTAAATCCCGTACCAGCCTTGCGAGCCATCACGCAGGGCACAACAAATTGGTGGCAGCGGTGGGATAGTGCATCGTAAAAAATTTTACCAAGCCTTGACGCAACCGATTGATCAACGTCGACAGAGGTTGAACTACCTCCGACAATATTATTTGATCATCGCAATCGAACAGGCTAGAACTGGCAATCGTCTCTACCGAGGTAGTACAGAGGACCGAGGAACGGCCTTTGAGAAAAACGTTCGACGCAGTCCGAACGCCGACGAGCCTAGTGACGAGTAAAATCAGCCTGAGAGTGAACGGGTGAATTGACCATTTGACTAACACCAAACCCATCTTCGAGGACGTCGCAAATCCGAGGACCAGGACGCACGAGAAGTACTTTGGGGACCGAGGAACGAGTCGAAGCCGCACCTGAAGGACGGACGGAGAGCCGTGCGAAGGAAGCAGCCGTCGGAGCACGCAGTGAACAGCTGTACGGATCGACCTTGCTGGATCCGATTCGTCTCTTATCACCTATCTGTACCTGCTCATCGTACGGTCAAATTTACGGCATCTTTCTCTTATTTGTCATCCCTCTATTATAATTCTCTTCCCTTAGATATTCGTTCTTTGACCTCTATGTCCGCTTTTAAATGTGTTGCCCGTTCTTTTATTCTTGTTCACTATCCTTAACTCCCCTTGTCATGTGGTCCTCTCTCTTACTCATCTGTTGTTTTGATTAGCTTTATTTCTGTTCGATATTGTTTTTGGGTTAGGTTGCAAAACGGCATGTATGCTGAACCTCGCCTATTTATCACATAAGTTTTTTTTTTTTTTTTTTCTCTTTTTTTTTCTCTTTTGTTGTTTATAATATTATGTGATGAATAAAGACGAATTATTATTATTATTATTATTATCTACGGTTCACGGACGAGAGGACGCCTGACCGAGCCGTCGACATGTGGAAAAGAGTAGCGTTGTGAGTAACCGAATACCGTGAAACTAATTATTGTAAACCAGAGTCCTATCAAAATATAGAAACGGTACATGCATGTCTATAGAAGACGAACGCGCAAATCAATTCAAACTTCCGGGTCAGAAAAGCTTGTCAAGATCGTTCGAATCATTTTTTGATAAAAAACTAACCTTCATACGAGAGGAACTAGATCTCCTACCTTCTATAGACTATTCACGACCGTCTCGCCGAACATGACGACCGTCGCCGTTACGATTAAGCGTTAAGAAAAACGACGATTCAAGTGCCGAATCGTCCCCAGAAAACTTTGTAACGCCGAATAGAGAATTCCCGATAGTGCTAGCGGACTTTAGCTTGTTAGATATAGAAGAAACAGAAGATAGAAAAATGTCACTAAATGCTGGAAGCAGCCTCTTGGTTCCACTACCGGACGTAAAAAGATTATCCACCGCGCTGTCGTTAGTAGATAAATTCATAGGAAAATCGTCGGACGAGCTAGCAGAATTTCTGAAGTCTTATACAAGTGCCGCAGAATTTGTGCCCGAGAATGATCTGCCAAGATTCTTGAAAACGGTGATAGGTACGAAAATTAAAGGCAAAGCAGCCAAGGTACTAGAGTACAAAGAAGTAGATACTTTTGATAAATTAAAAGACATCCTAACTTCCTTATTCGTAGACAAAAGGTCCATAGGAGCAGTTGGGGCAGAATTCCATGCCTGCCACCAACGAGAAGGCGAAAGCGTAAAATTATTCGCGTGTAGAGTAGAAGAATTAGCTGGAGAACTATCTGAATTATCGGTAAAACCAGGGAACAGCGATGAAGTAAATAACGCGTTAACAGAATCAGTACAAGAGCGCGCCCTAGACGTTTTCACCCTCGGGTTAAATGTAAAACTGAGAACGATCATAAGGTCTCGTAACTATGCAACGTTGAACGCAGCAATAGCCGCCGCTATAGAAGAGGAACAAGCGATGGGTTTAAACACCTCGCGAAATTACAGGAAATTCGGTAATCACCCCAAGGGAAGGGAAGGATCAAACGTACCGCGCTGTGATCGATGTAATAAATTGGGACATTTAGCAAGAAATTGCTATACGCGATTAAGTATGCCTCGAGAAAACTCCCCGACGCAACAGACGACAGTAAAAAGGGAAGTTCAGCGCGTCACCATGGTCTGCCATTACTGTAAAAAACCGGGACATCTAATCAAAGAATGCAGAGCTAGGGAAAGAGCAAACGGACGAGACTACAGACCGCGCTATACGAATACGAATTACAGACGCGAAGATACCAGACAGAATTTCAATAGAACTCCGGGTCGAGAACCATCTAACGAAAATCAAAATTCCCCTACCACGAGCCGCGGGACAGCCGATGACAGACAAACAAACGCAGGATCTAGGGTAGAATCGTACCGAGCAAATATGGTAGTGACATCCCAACTCGAAAATACGATCGAAATTAGAGCGCCGGAACTAGAAAAGGAAAGAGCGAATATGTTAGTAGACACAGGAGCCGATATTACATTAATAAAGATAGGTAAAGTAAAGGGCGATGTTCAAGCCGAAGACGAAATAGTATCCTTGCGAGGAATAGCCCCTATGGAAATCAAAACGCTGTGTCTAGTACAATTAAACATAGAAATCGGAAATAAGACAGTAACGCATCCTTGCCGATTAGTTAAAGACGACTTCCCATTAGAAGCAGACGGAATCCTAGGACAAGATTTTATGGCCAAACACGAAGTATGCATCCGGGCAAACCTAGGAATAGAGATATACGGAATACAATTCCCCTACTCAGGAAGGAACGTAGTTTTAAAACCGCGATCTGAAACCATTCTCCTAGCTAGAACAACTGATAAAGGCGAAGGTATAGTGGAAAGACAATCTATTAAACCAGGAGTATTTATAGGAAACTCGTTAACAGTGGGCCAGAACGGGAAATGTGCAATAAGCGTAATGAACACTACCGCGGACGAAGTCCTTATCAATATGCCAACAGTGACGTTACAAACACTGACGAGCTATGAAACTGACCCGACTGACGCGAATTGCGACAAGGAGCGCGACACACCGACGTACGTAGTACACGCAGTACACGGGAGAAATAGGATGCAAACCCTGCGCGAAAACCTTAGAACAGATCACCTAAATAAAGAAGAAGAAACCAGCTTACTCGAGCTATGTGAGAAGTATAATGAAATATTCTGCCTAGAAGGAGACAAATTAGGATACACCACGATGGCAGAGCATTCGATTACTCTAATCCCAGATACTAAACCTATATACGTAAAACCGTATAGATTACCTCAAGCGCATAAAGAGGAAGTAAATAGACAAGTTCAGGAAATGGTAGAAGAAGGAATAATTAGTCCAAGCGTCAGCCAGTGGAACGTCCCATTGCTAGTAGTTCCTAAAAAACCAGACGCTTCAGGAAAACGCAAACTCAGAGTAGTAGCAGATTTGAGGCAAGTGAACGACGCGACGGTAGGCGACTCATACCCCTTACCGAATATAACGGACATTCTAGATCAATTAGGAGGAGCAAAATATTTCTCAACCTTAGATTTAGCGTCAGGATTCCATCAAATAGCCATGAAAAAGGAAGATCGTGAGAAAACGGCATTTTCGACACCATACGGCCATTTTGAATATAACAGAATGCCGTTCGGGCTTAAAAACGCTCCCGCGACATTCCAAAGACTAATGAATACCGTATTATCTGGATTACAAGGAATAAAATGTTTCGTGTATTTAGACGATATTGTCGTCTATGGACGTTCACTGAAAGAACACCAAGATCGTCTAGAACTAGTATTCGAACGTATACGCGAGAGTGGCCTGAAACTTCAACCCAACAAATGCGAATTTCTACGAAAGGAAACGATATACCTTGGTCACGTGATAAGTGAGAGCGGTATCAAACCAGACCCTACGAAACTCGACGCGGTAAAAAACTTTCCGATACCCAAAAGAACTAAAGATATACAATCCTTCTTAGGTTTAGCCGGATATTATAGGAGATTCATAGAACATTTTTCACAAATCGCGAAACCTTTGACGCAATTATTAAAGAAAGACCAAGCTTACAGATGGACTGCACAAGAGCAGGAAGCCTTCGAGATATTAAAGGAAAAGTTAACAACAGCACCGATACTGCAATACCCCGATTTCACGAAACCATTCGTTCTTACAACAGACGCTTCCGGAAAAGCAATAGGAGCAGTATTATCACAGGGAAAGATAGATCAAGACCTACCCATAGCATACGCAAGTAGAATACTAAATAAGGCAGAAGAAAATTATAGCACCATAGAAAAAGAATTGTTGGCCATAGTATGGGCAACGCAACATTTTAGACCTTATGTATACGGCACAAAATTTAAAATCGTAACAGACCATAAACCTCTTACTTGGCTTTTTAACGTAAAGGATCCCGGCTCAAGATTAATGAGATGGAAATTGAAGCTAGCAGAATACGATTACACCATAGAATACAAAGCGGGAAAGACAAATAAAAACGCAGACGCCCTCAGTAGAATGTTCGCGATTACGCGAGGAACGAAGCGAAAACTCAACACAGAAACACTAGCCGTCGCCAGCGAAAACGCCGACGAAGAAAACGAATCCCAGTCAGAAGAAGAAAAGAGCGATATAACATATACGGAGGACGACAAAAATCAAATACTGCGCGAATTTCATGACACTCCCTTAGGCGGACATTTAGGAATAAAACGAACCCTGGAACGTATAAAATTAAATCATTCGTGGCCAGGAATGCGCCAAGACGTTGAAAAATACATCTCCAAATGCGAAAAATGTCAGAAAAATAAATTAACAAGAATAACCAAAGCTCCCATGGTAATTACAGACACTCCCACAGAACCATTCGAAAAATGCGCACTGGACATAGTAGGACCTTTACCCGAGACAAGTAGACGAAACAAATACATACTAACCTTTCAAGACTTGTTAACCAAATTCAGCAAAGCTATACCCCTCGAAGATCAGGAAGCAAACACAGTAGCAAAAGAATTCGTCACAAGAATAATCTGCGAATACGGAATTCCACAACGAGTGTTAACCGATCAAGGAACCAATTTCCTTAGCCAAGTGTTCAAAAACGTATGTAAATTGCTTAAAATCGAAAAAATACAAACCACGGCATATCACCCTCAATCAAACGGAGCCCTAGAAAGGAGCCATCGTACGGTAGCAGAATACCTAAAGAACTTTATCACAGAAGACCAGACCGATTGGGACGAATGGCTACCGTATGCAATGTTTACTTACAACACAACCCCACACTCGTCTACTGGCTACACACCCTACGAACTCGTATTCGGGAGACAAGCAACGTTGCCGACCTCACTAAACCAGGCACCGCAACTAACGTATACGTATGACAAATACGCTGAAGAACTACGCGAAAGACTACGGTCCACAAATAACATCGCGCGCGAAACCTTAGAGATCAACAAAGACAAATCTAAAAGGCAATACGATAAAAAGACAGCAGAAAAATCCTTCAAGATAGGAGACCAAATACTATTACACGACGAGACCGTGAGACGCGGAAGATCAAAGAAATTAACCCCCGCTTGGATCGGTCCTTACACGATCCAAGGCGTACATGATAATAATAACTATACCATAATTAAAGGACGACGAACGCTTCGCGTACACGCAAACAGACTAAAACACTTTATCGAATAGTGAGCAGAGGAAAAGGACGCAATCGTGAAGGGAAGTAACGATACACGAACAACTAATTACAGTAAAAATTTAAAAAAATTTATTTAAGTATAAAACTATATATATATAGCAATCACAAAAAAAAGAAAAATAAGTAGAGAAAATAAGTACTATTCCCCGAAGTAGGACCAAAACTCGGGCGGAGAGTCCGACCGTATAAAAGAATCCCCATGACGTTCTGGAACAACAACCAGATATAAATAAAAACGGAGAATTCCACAAAGCAAAAAAAAAAAAAAAAAATTTTAATTTTATAATTTATATATTATATTTTAATCTAAGAAACTCACCAAACATGGAACGAATCCCCCAAGAGTCCTCGCAGTCTAGCCATTGCAAAAACTCCGCACGGTACCGCCGAAGGTCTGAACGGTACTCGCGCACCGCATTCCTGAAGGAAAAATTAAGAAAACCGGGCGGGGCCGGATACTCCAAGCTCTAAAAGTTAAAGATAATACTATAAGGAAAAACACAAATTGACGTCCGCACATACGTCAAAAAAAAAAAAAAAAAAAAAAAAAAAGAAAAAAAAAAAATCAAAACAATATAAACACACCAGTAAAAATATCACAATTTCTCTTGGCACGTCCATGATCGAAAGCATGGTGACGAATGAAACGAAATAAGAAGCGACGAGAAAATCGAGTCCTATGCACTTCACCCCCACTTAAACCTAAGAGAGATAGGAAAGACATTCAGTCCACGCGGCAAAAACTAATCTCGCTCACGCATGAAGAAGACGTCGCAAACAACAAAACGTAACGCCAACTACACCTCAACATTATATTTTACAGAATTACCGCCCTACAAATGACGATACTAGTAATAGGAGGGACGACCCCCGACTCAGACTTCGCTATAAAAGAATTCCAAGATCACCCAGGCATTTACTTCGAAAACATAGGCGACCTACAAATCTACCGAGATAGTTGGAAACTAATACTACACATAGATATATCCCACATTTACCGACGAGAAGCAAACCTCCAGGAAACACTACACGACATACTGTCTCAATGTAAAACACCTTCTACGGACAACCTACAAAAATTCTGTAAAACATTCGGTACAAAAATTCAAGGCAAGGTAGACCGAGTAGCTAAGCTCATAACTTACGTCCAACAGACCATAAGCTCCGCACCAAAACAGCGTCGCGGACTGATAGACGGATTAGGTTACATAGGTAAATCACTCTTCGGATTAATGGATTCCGAAGATAGAAAGAAAATCAATGACCAAATAGAATTCCTCAAACGACAAGACATTAGATTGAAAAATACGATCAAAGGACAAATGCAAATTGTAAGAGCTAACACCGAACTCTTAAACGAGACTATATACAACATACAGGAAAACGAAAAAACCCTTTTAAACGCGACCTGGCAAATTCAATACTTACTACAACAGACGACCGACATAACTAGATTTCGAGAAACCATAGACGAAAACCTCATATTAATAAATAGCGTGGCCGAAACACTCCTACGCGACACACAAGACCTACTAGAATTCATAATGGATATAAAGAAAGGGATTTTAAACCCCCGATTAATACCACCAGCGCAAATCATAACCTACCTCACTTCTGCACTAGCTTATATACCGCAAGGACTAGACTTCCCCATAAGTATAAAATTAGAAAACATGCACGTTTTATATGAAATCCTTACACTTTCTGCCTTTTCGGACACTAAATCAATTACTGTAATACTAGATATCCCACTACTAAACGCGAAAAAATTCAAATTAAGCAAAGTACACCCAGTACCCACTAAGATAAACGAATCATTCTACGCGTACATAGAATCCCTCAATTCCTACGTAGTACTTGACACCTCGGTGCAAGATTATATACAGTTAAGCGAACAGGACTTATCGAAATGTAAAACGATAAACGATTTATACCTCTGCACATCTAACCACCCGATATTCAAAGCGATACCATACGGACCCTGCGAAGTACAGTTGTATACCAAACTAACAGAAAAACCGAACAATTGTAAGATACGAATCATGACTTTGAACCATACAATCCTAATAGAATTACAACAACCAGGCGCATGGATTTACGTCACACCAAAACCGATACAATTAGCAGCGACTTGCGACGATAAAGGCACAAATATGTATAGTATTAAGGACTCTGGTATAATAACAATAAGAAATAAATGTACTATCACTACGGCCGAATTTACGATAGAAACCGGAAAACAATACGGTATAGAAAAAATATGGAACTACTTACCTGGTTACAATTTATCACTAGACGAATTCACACTGCCACAAACCACTGTAAATTCATATCGTAACACAAATTTCGAGCTAAAAAGAATAATCAAACACCCAGAAGAATTGAATAAAGTTAGCAAAAAATTAGACGACTTACAAAACGACCTAGAAAAACCCGAGATTATACCAACCGAGTATCACTACAGCTTCTTTACGCTATCGTCGATAACGGGATTCATAACAATTACATTATGTATCATTGCACTCTATAAATGTATTGTACACTTCAAAGCGAGAACACCGCAACATTGTACAACGGAAAACACAAGTCACGACAAAACCACGCAAAAACCCGAAGCGATAATTAATATAGTTAGTAAGGAAGGAACTTCTTCCACCAGTTCCCTTTGACACATCATAACCATTGTATACAAATATATTATAGTCAAATGTAGACAAATATTGTTAAGACGTATCGTAAGAAAAAGCTATGGCTTTTCCTCCCTTAGGGGGAAGGGATGTTGTGCCCAGGCAACGCCCAAGCCCACGTGTTAGACATATTACACATATTATATTACGTTATATAAACGTTCGAGATGTTTCGAAGCTAAGACAGCCGCTAGCGACCAATCTTACAATGTCAGCAACACGTGAACGCCTCGCTGCGACCGAGCATAGTAACGCGTACCACGCCCAAGAAGGATATAAAACCAATGCGATTCCAAAAAGAGGAGGATTCTAGACTTGAAACTCGACCTGTTAACACGGCTGACACTTCTGTAAACCTCAGTCTAGTATTAATTAGTCTCTGAATAAAGACTTAGTCTCTAAATTTAACCAACTTGGTGTAGTTCACCCAGTAGATCCTAATCTTTTGTTCACTCCCGAACCTACGATATCACTAAATCCCGTACCAGCCTTGCGAGCCATCACGCAGGGCACAACAGGATTATATAAAGTTTTTTTGATAGAGGAGCTGCATTTGAGTAATTTTAGTTGTAATTAACTTCGAATTTTTGGATGTTTGTACAGATTTTTGTCAAATTATAAAAAATTTTGTTGAACCAACTTCGATTTTTCTGGATTATGTTAGTTTTTTTGATAGAGGGCTGCATTTGAGTAATTTTAGTTGTAATTAACTTCGAATTTTTGGATTCGTGTACAGATATTTGTCAAATTTTAAAAAATTTTGTTGAAACCAACTTCGATTTCTCTGGATTATGTTAGGTTTTTTTGATAGAGGAGCAGCATTCGAGTAATTTTAGTTGAAATTAACTTCGAATATTTGGATATTTGTACAGATATTTGTCAAATTTTAAAAAATTTGGTTGAAACCAACTTCGATTTCTCTGGATTATGTAAAGTTTTTTTGATAGAGGAGCTGCATTTGAGTAATTTTAGTTGAAATTAACTTCGAATTTTTGGATTCTTGTACAGATTTTTGTCAAATTTTAAAAAATTTTGTTGAAACCAACTTCGATTTCTCTGGATTATGTTAGGTTTTTTTGATAGAGGGCTGCATTTGCGTAATTTTAGTTGTAATTAACTTCGAATTTTTGGATGTTTGTACAGATTTTTGTCAAATTATAAAAAATTTTGTTGAAACCAACTTCGATTTTTCTGGATTATGTTAGGTTTTTTTGATAGAGGAGCTGCATTTGAGTAATTCTAGTTGAAATTAACTTCGAATTTTTGGATTTTTGTACAGATTTTTGTCAAATTTTAAAAAATTTTGTTGAAACCAACTTCGATTACTCTGGATTACGTTAGGTTTTCCTGATAGAGGAGCTGCATTTGAGTAATTTTAGTTGAAATTAACTTCGAATTTTTGGATTTTTGTACAGATGTTTGTCAAATTTTAAAAAATTTTGTTGAAACCAACTTCGATTTTTCTGGATTATGTTGGGGTTTTTTGATAGAGGAGCTGCATTTGAGTAATTCTAGTTGAAATTAACTTCGAATTTTTGGATTTTTGTACAGATTTTTGTCAAATTTTAAAAAATTTTGTTGAAACCAACTTCGATTACTCTGGATTACGTTAGGTTTTTTTGGTAGCGGAGCTCCATTTGAGTAATTTTAGTTGAAATTAACTTCGAATTTTTGGATTTTTGTACAGATTTTTGTCAAATTTTAAAAAATTTTGTTGAAACCAACTTCGATTTTTCTGGATTATGTAAAGTTTTTTTGATAGAGGAGCTGCATTTGAGTAATTTTAGTTGAAATTAACTTCGAATTTTTGGATTTTTGTACAGGTGTTTGTCAAATTTTAAAAAATTTTTGTTGAAACCAACTTCGATTTTTCTGGATTATGTTAGGTTTTTTTGATAGAGGAGCTGCATTTGAGTAATTTTAGTTGAAAATAACTTCGAATTTTTGGATTTTTGTACAGATTTTTGTCAAATTTTAAAAAATTCTGTTTAAACCTACTTCGATTTTTCTGGATTATGTTAGATTTTTTTTGATAGAGGAGCAGCATTTGAGTAATTTTAGTTGAAATTAACTTCGAATTTTTGGATTTTTGTACAGATTTTTGTCAAATTTTAAAATATTTTGTTGAAACAAACTTCGATTTTTCTGGATTATGTTAGGTTTTTTTGATAGAGGAGCTGCATTTGAGTAATTTTAGTTCAAATTAACTTCGAATTTTTGGATGTTTGTACAGATTTTTGTCAAATTATAAAAAATTTTGTTGAAACCAACTTCGATTTTTCTGGATTATGTTAGGTTTTTTTGATAGAGGAGCTGCATTTGAGTAATTCTAGTTGAAATTAACTTCGAATTTTTGGATTTTTGTACAGATTTTTGTCAAATTTTAAAAAATTTTGTTGAAACCAACTTCGATTACTCTGGATTACGTTAGGTTTTCCTGATAGAGGAGCTGCATTTGAGTAATTTTAGTTGAAATTAACTTCGAATTTTTGGATTTTTGTACAGATGTTTGTCAAATTTTAAAAAATTTTGTTGAAACCAACTTCGATTTTTCTGGATTATGTTGGGGTTTTTTGATAGAGGAGCTGCATTTGAGTAATTCTAGTTGAAATTAACTTCGAATTTTTGGATTTTTGTACAGATTTTTGTCAAATTTTAAAAAATTTTGTTGAAACCAACTTCGATTACTCTGGATTACGTTAGGTTTTTTTGGTAGCGGAGCTCCATTTGAGTAATTTTAGTTGAAATTAACTTCGAATTTTTGGATTTTTGTACAGATTTTTGTCAAATTTTAAAAAATTTTGTTGAAACCAACTTCGATTTTTCTGGATTATGTAAAGTTTTTTTGATAGAGGAGCTGCATTTGAGTAATTTTAGTTGAAATTAACTTCGAATTTTTGGATTTTTGTACAGGTGTTTGTCAAATTTTAAAAAATTTTTGTTGAAACCAACTTCGATTTTTCTGGATTATGTTAGGTTTTTTTGATAGAGGAGCTGCATTTGAGTAATTTTAGTTGAAAATAACTTCGAATTTTTGGATTTTTGTACAGATTTTTGTCAAATTTTAAAAAATTCTGTTTAAACCTACTTCGATTTTTCTGGATTATGTTAGATTTTTTTTGATAGAGGAGCAGCATTTGAGTAATTTTAGTTGAAATTAACTTCGAATTTTTGGATTTTTGTACAGATTTTTGTCAAATTTTAAAATATTTTGTTGAAACAAACTTCGATTTTTCTGGATTATGTTAGGTTTTTTTGATAGAGGAGCTGCATTTGAGTAATTTTAGTTCAAATTAACTTCGAATTTTTGGATGTTTGTACAGATTTTTTCAAATTATAAAAAATTTTGTTGAAACCAACTTCGATTTGTCTGGATTATGTTAGGTTTTTTGATAGAGGAGCTGCATTTGAGTAATTTTAGTTGAAATTAACTTCGAATTTTGGGATTTTTGTACTGTTTGTTTGTCAAATTTTAAAAATTTTGTTGAAACCAACTTCGATTTTTCTGGATTATGTAAAGTTTTTTTGATAGAGGAGCTGCATTTGAGTAATTTTAGTTGAAAATAACTTCGAATTTTTGGATTTTTGTACAGATTTTTGTCAAATTTTAAAATTTTGTTGAAACCAACTTCGATTTTTCTGGAATATGTTAGGTTTTTTTGATAGAGGAGCTGCATTTGAGTAATTCTACTTGAAATTAACTTCGAATTTTTGGATTTTTGTACAGATTTTGTCAAATTTTAAAAAATTTTGTTGAAACCAACTTCGATTTTTCTGGATTATGTTAGGTTTTTTTGATAGAGGAGCTGCATTTGAGTAATTTTAGTTGAAATTAACTTCGAATTTTTGGATTTTTGTACAGGTGTTTGTCAAATTTTAAAAAATTTTTGTTGAAACCAACTTCGATTTTTCTGGATTATGTTAGGTTTTTTTGATAGAGGAGCTGCATTTGAGTAATTTTAGTTGAAAATAACTTCGAATTTTTGGATTTTTGTACAGATTTTTGTCAAATTTTAAAAAATTCTGTTTAAACCTACTTCGATTTTTCTGGATTATGTTAGATTTTTTTTGATAGAGGAGCAGCATTTGAGTAATTTTAGTTGAAATTAACTTCGAATTTTTGGATTTTTGTACAGATTTTTGTCAAATTTTAAAATATTTTGTTGAAACAAACTTCGATTTTTCTGGATTATGTTAGGTTTTTTTGATAGAGGAGCTGCATTTGAGTAATTTTAGTTCAAATTAACTTCGAATTTTTGGATGTTTGTACAGATTTTTTCAAATTATAAAAAATTTTGTTGAAACCAACTTCGATTTGTCTGGATTATGTTAGGTTTTTTGATAGAGGAGCTGCATTTGAGTAATTTTAGTTGAAATTAACTTCGAATTTTGGGATTTTTGTACTGTTTGTTTGTCAAATTTTAAAAATTTTGTTGAAACCAACTTCGATTTTTCTGGATTATGTAAAGTTTTTTTGATAGAGGAGCTGCATTTGAGTAATTTTAGTTGAAAATAACTTCGAATTTTTGGATTTTTGTACAGATATTTGTCAAATTTTAAAATTTTGTTGAAACCAACTTCGATTTTTCTGGAATATGTTAGGTTTTTTTGATAGAGGAGCTGCATTTGAGTAATTCTACTTGAAATTAACTTCGAATTTTTGGATTTTTGTACAGATTTTGTCAAATTTTAAAAAATTTTGTTGAAACCAACTTCGATTTTTCTGGATTATGTTAGGTTTTTTTGATAGAGGAGCTGCATTTGAGTAATTTTAGTTGAAATTAACTTCGAATTTTGGGATTTTTGTACAGATGTTTGTCAAATTTTAAAAAATTTTGTTGAAACCAACTTCGATTTTTCTGGATCATGTAAAGTTTTTTTGATAGAGGAGCTGCATTGGAGTAATTTTAGTTGAAAATAACTTCGAATTTTTGGATTTTTGTACAGATTTTTGTCAAATTTTAAAAAATTTTGTTGAAACCAACTTCGATTTTTCAGGAATATGTTAGGTTTTTTTGATAAAGGAGCTGCATTTGAGTAATTTTAGTTGAAATTAACTTCGAATTTTTGGATTTTTGTACAAATTTTTGTCAAATTTTAAAAAATTCTGTTGAAACCAACTTCGATTTTTCTGGATTATTTTAGGTTTTTTTGATAGAGGAGCTGCATTTGAGTAATTTTAGTTGAAATTAACTTCGAATTTTTGAATTTTTGTACAGATTTTTGTCAAATTTTAAAAAATTTTGTTGAAACCAACTTCGATTACTCTGGATTACGTTAGGTTTATTTGGTAGCGGAGCTGCATTTGAGTAATTTTAGTTGAAAATAACTTCGAATTTTTGGATTTTTGTACAGATTTTTGTCAAATTTTAAAAAATTTTGTTGAAACCAACTTCGAATTTTTTGATTTTTGTACAGATTTTTGTCAAATTTTAAAAAATTTTGTTGAAACCAACTTCGATTTTTCTGGATTATGTTAGGTTTTTTGGATAGAGGAGCTGCATTTGAGTAATTTTAGTTGTAATTAACTTCGAATTTTTGGATGTTTGTGCAGATTTTTGTCAAATTTTATAAAATTTTGTTGAACCCATCTTCGATTTTTCTGGATTATGTTAGGTTTTTTTGATAGAGGAGCTGCATTTGAGTAATTCTAGTTGAAATTAACTTCGAATTTTTGGATTTTTGTACAGATTTTTGTCAAATTTTAAAAAATTTTGTTGAAACCAACTTCGATTTTTCTGGATTATGTTAGGTTTTTTTGATAGAGGAGCTGCATTTGAGTAATTTTAGTTGAAATTAACTTCGAATTTTTGGATGTTTGTACAGATTTTTTTCAAATTATAAAAAATTTTGTTGAAACCAACTTCGATTTTTCTGGATTATGTAAAGTTTTTTTGATAGAGGAGCTGCATTTGAGTAATTTTAGTTGAAATTAACTTCGAATTTTTGGATTTTTGTACAGGTGTTTGTCAAATTTTAAAAAATTTTTGTTGAAACCAACTTCGATTTTTCTGGATTATGTTAGGTTTTTTTGATAGAGGAGCTGCATTTGAGTAATTTTAGTTGAAAATAACTTCGAATTTTTGGATTTTTGTACAGATTTTTGTCAAATTTTAAAAAATTCTGTTTAAACCTACTTCGATTTTTCTGGATTATGTTAGATTTTTTTTGATAGAGGAGCAGCATTTGAGTAATTTTAGTTGAAATTAACTTCGAATTTTTGGATTTTTGTACAGATTTTTGTCAAATTTTAAAATATTTTGTTGAAACAAACTTCGATTTTTCTGGATTATGTTAGGTTTTTTTGATAGAGGAGCTGCATTTGAGTAATTTTAGTTCAAATTAACTTCGAATTTTTGGATGTTTGTACAGATTTTTTCAAATTATAAAAAATTTTGTTGAAACCAACTTCGATTTGTCTGGATTATGTTAGGTTTTTTGATAGAGGAGCTGCATTTGAGTAATTTTAGTTGAAATTAACTTCGAATTTTGGGATTTTTGTACTGTTTGTTTGTCAAATTTTAAAAATTTTGTTGAAACCAACTTCGATTTTTCTGGATTATGTAAAGTTTTTTTGATAGAGGAGCTGCATTTGAGTAATTTTAGTTGAAAATAACTTCGAATTTTTGGATTTTTGTACAGATTTTTGTCAAATTTTAAAATTTTGTTGAAACCAACTTCGATTTTTCTGGAATATGTTAGGTTTTTTTGATAGAGGAGCTGCATTTGAGTAATTCTACTTGAAATTAACTTCGAATTTTTGGATTTTTGTACAGATTTTGTCAAATTTTAAAAAATTTTGTTGAAACCAACTTCGATTTTTCTGGATTATGTTAGGTTTTTTTGATAGAGGAGCTGCATTTGAGTAATTTTAGTTGAAATTAACTTCGAATTTTTGGATTTTTGTACAGGTGTTTGTCAAATTTTAAAAAATTTTTGTTGAAACCAACTTCGATTTTTCTGGATTATGTTAGGTTTTTTTGATAGAGGAGCTGCATTTGAGTAATTTTAGTTGAAAATAACTTCGAATTTTTGGATTTTTGTACAGATTTTTGTCAAATTTTAAAAAATTCTGTTTAAACCTACTTCGATTTTTCTGGATTATGTTAGATTTTTTTTGATAGAGGAGCAGCATTTGAGTAATTTTAGTTGAAATTAACTTCGAATTTTTGGATTTTTGTACAGATTTTTGTCAAATTTTAAAATATTTTGTTGAAACAAACTTCGATTTTTCTGGATTATGTTAGGTTTTTTTGATAGAGGAGCTGCATTTGAGTAATTTTAGTTCAAATTAACTTCGAATTTTTGGATGTTTGTACAGATTTTTTCAAATTATAAAAAATTTTGTTGAAACCAACTTCGATTTGTCTGGATTATGTTAGGTTTTTTGATAGAGGAGCTGCATTTGAGTAATTTTAGTTGAAATTAACTTCGAATTTTGGGATTTTTGTACTGTTTGTTTGTCAAATTTTAAAAATTTTGTTGAAACCAACTTCGATTTTTCTGGATTATGTAAAGTTTTTTTGATAGAGGAGCTGCATTTGAGTAATTTTAGTTGAAAATAACTTCGAATTTTTGGATTTTTGTACAGATATTTGTCAAATTTTAAAATTTTGTTGAAACCAACTTCGATTTTTCTGGAATATGTTAGGTTTTTTTGATAGAGGAGCTGCATTTGAGTAATTCTACTTGAAATTAACTTCGAATTTTTGGATTTTTGTACAGATTTTGTCAAATTTTAAAAAATTTTGTTGAAACCAACTTCGATTTTTCTGGATTATGTTAGGTTTTTTTGATAGAGGAGCTGCATTTGAGTAATTTTAGTTGAAATTAACTTCGAATTTTGGGATTTTTGTACAGATGTTTGTCAAATTTTAAAAAATTTTGTTGAAACCAACTTCGATTTTTCTGGATCATGTAAAGTTTTTTTGATAGAGGAGCTGCATTGGAGTAATTTTAGTTGAAAATAACTTCGAATTTTTGGATTTTTGTACAGATTTTTGTCAAATTTTAAAAAATTTTGTTGAAACCAACTTCGATTTTTCAGGAATATGTTAGGTTTTTTTGATAAAGGAGCTGCATTTGAGTAATTTTAGTTGAAATTAACTTCGAATTTTTGGATTTTTGTACAAATTTTTGTCAAATTTTAAAAAATTCTGTTGAAACCAACTTCGATTTTTCTGGATTATTTTAGGTTTTTTTGATAGAGGAGCTGCATTTGAGTAATTTTAGTTGAAATTAACTTCGAATTTTTGAATTTTTGTACAGATTTTTGTCAAATTTTAAAAAATTTTGTTGAAACCAACTTCGATTACTCTGGATTACGTTAGGTTTATTTGGTAGCGGAGCTGCATTTGAGTAATTTTAGTTGAAAATAACTTCGAATTTTTGGATTTTTGTACAGATTTTTGTCAAATTTTAAAAAATTTTGTTGAAACCAACTTCGAATTTTTTGATTTTTGTACAGATTTTTGTCAAATTTTAAAAAATTTTGTTGAAACCAACTTCGATTTTTCTGGATTATGTTAGGTTTTTTGGATAGAGGAGCTGCATTTGAGTAATTTTAGTTGTAATTAACTTCGAATTTTTGGATGTTTGTGCAGATTTTTGTCAAATTTTATAAAATTTTGTTGAACCCATCTTCGATTTTTCTGGATTATGTTAGGTTTTTTTGATAGAGGAGCTGCATTTGAGTAATTCTAGTTGAAATTAACTTCGAATTTTTGGATTTTTGTACAGATTTTTGTCAAATTTTAAAAAATTTTGTTGAAACCAACTTCGATTTTTCTGGATTATGTTAGGTTTTTTTGATAGAGGAGCTGCATTTGAGTAATTTTAGTTGAAATTAACTTCGAATTTTTGGATGTTTGTACAGATTTTTTTCAAATTATAAAAAATTTTGTTGAAACCAACTTCGATTTTTCTGGATTATGTTAGGTTTTTTGGATAGAGGAGCTGCATTTGAGTAATTCTATTTGAAATTAACTTCGAATTTTTGGATTTTTGTACAAATTTTTGTCAAATTTTAAAAAATTTTGTTGAAACCAACTTCGATTTTTCTGGATTATGTTAGGTTTTTTGGATAGAGGAGCTGCATTGGAGTAATTTTAGTTGAAAATAACTTCGAATTTTTGGATTTTTGTACAGATTTTTGTCAAATTTTAAAAAATTTTGTTGAAACCAACTTCGATTTTTCAGGAATATGTTAGGTTTTTTTGATAAAGGAGCTGCATTTGAGTAATTTTAGTTGAATTTAACTACGAATTTTTGGATTTTTGTACAAATTTTTGTCAAATTTTAAAAAATTTTGTTGAAACCAACTTCGATTTTTCTGGATTATTTTAGGTTTTTTTGATAGAGGAGCTGCATTTGAGTAATTTTAGTTGAAATTAACTTCGAATTTTTGAATTTTTGTACAGATTTTTGTCAAATTTTAAAAAATTTTGTTGAAACCAACTTCGATTACTCTGGATTACGTTAGGTTTATTTGGTAGCGGAGCTGCATTTGAGTAATTTTAGTTGAAAATAACTTCGAATTTTTGGATTTTTGTACAGATTTTTGTCAAATTTTAAAAAATTTTGTTGAAACCAACTTCGAATTTTTTGATTTTTGTACAGATTTTTGTCAAATTTTAAAAAATTTTGTTGAAACCAACTTCGATTTTTCTGGATTATGTTAGGTTTTTTGGATAGAGGAGCTGCATTTGAGTAATTTTAGTTGTAATTAACTTCGAATTTTTGGATGTTTGTGCAGATTTTTGTCAAATTTTATAAAATTTTGTTGAACCCATCTTCGATTTTTCTGGATTATGTTAGGTTTTTTTGATAGAGGAGCTGCATTTGAGTAATTCTAGTTGAAATTAACTTCGAATTTTTGGATTTTTGTACAGATTTTTGTCAAATTTTAAAAAATTTTGTTGAAACCAACTTCGATTTTTCTGGATTATGTTAGGTTTTTTTGATAGAGGAGCTGCATTTGAGTAATTTTAGTTGAAATTAACTTCGAATTTTTGGATGTTTGTACAAATTTTTGTCAAATTTTAAAAAATTTTGTTGAAACCAACTTCGATTTTTCTGGATTATGTTAGGTTTTTTGGATAGAGGAGCTGCATTTGAGTAATTTTAGTTGAAATTAACTTCGAATTTTGGGATTTTTGTACAGACGTTTGTCAAATTTTAAAAAATTTTGTTGAAACCAACTTCGATTTTTCTGGATTATGTTAGGTTTTTTTGATAGAGGAGCTGCATTTGAGTAATTTTAGTAGAAATTAACTTCGAATTTTGGGATTTTTGTACAGATTTTTGTCAAATTTTAAAAAATTTTGTTGAAACCAACTTCTATTACTCTGGATTACGTTAGGTTTTTTTGGTAGCGGAGCTGCATTTGAGTAATTTTAGTTGAAATTAACTTCGAATTTTGGGATTTTTGTACAGATGTTTGTCAAATTTTAAAAAATTTTGTTGAAACCAACTTCGATTTTTATGGATTACGTTAGGTTTTTTGATAGAGGAGCTGCATTTGAGTAATTTTAGTTGAAATTAACTTCGAATTTTGGGATTTTTGTACAGATTTTTGTCACATTTTAAAAAATTTTGTTGAAACCAACTTCGATTTTTCTGGATTATGTTAGGTTTTTTGATAGAGGAGCTGCATTTGAGTAATTTTAGTTGAAATTAACTTCGAATTTTTGGATTTTTGTACAGATTTTTGTCAAATTTTAAAAAATTTTGTTGAAACCAACTTCGATTTTTCTGGATTATGTTAGGTTTTTTTGATAGAGGAGCTGCATTTGAGTAATTTTAGTTGAAATTAACTTCGAATTTTTGGATGTTTGTACAGATTTTTTTCAAGTTATAAAAAATTTTGTTGAAACCAACTTCGATTTTTCGGGATTATGTTAGGTTTTTTGATAGAGGAGCTGCATTTGAGTAATTTTAGTTGAAATTAACTTCGAATTTTGGGATTTTTGTATAGATTTTTGCCAAAAATTTAAAAAATTTTGTTGAAACCAACTCCGATTTTTCTGGATTATGTTAGGTTTTTTGGATAGAGGAGCTGCATTTGAGTAATTCTATTTGAAATTAACTTCGAATTTTTGGATTTTTGTATAGATTTTTGTCAAATTTTAAAAAATTTTATTGAAACCAACTTCGATTTTTCTGGATTATGTTAGGTTTTTTGGATAGAGGAGCTGCATTTGAGTAATTTTAGTTGAAATTAACTTCGAATTTTGGGATTTTTGTACAGAAGTTTGTCAAATTATAAAAAATTTTGTTGAAACCAACTTCGATTTTTCTGGATTATGTTAGGATTTTTTGATAGAGGAGCTGCATTTGAGTAATTTTAGTTGAAATTAACTTCGAATTTTTGGATTTTTGTACAGATTTTTGTCAAATTTTAAAAAATTTTGTTGAAACCAACTTCGATTACTCTGGAATACGTTAGCTTTTTTTTGATAGAGGAGCTGCATTTGAGTAATTTTAGTTGAAATTAACTTCGAATTTTTGGATTTTTGTACAGATTTTTGTCAAATTTTAAAAAATTTTGTTGAAACCAACTTCGATATTTCTGGATTATGTAAAGTTTTTTTGATAGAGGAGCTGCATTAGAGTAATTTTAGATGAAGATAACTACGAATTTTTGGATTTTTGTACAGATTTTTGTCAAATTTTAAAAAATTTTGTTGAAACCAACTTCGATTTTTCTGGATTATGTTACGTTTTTTTGATAAAGGAGCTGCATTTGAGTAATTTTAGTTGAAATTAACTTCGAATTTTTGGATTTTTGTACAGATTTTTGTCAAATTTTAAAAAGTTTTGTTGAAACCAACTTCGATTTTTCTGGATTATGTTAGGTTTTTTGGATAGAGGAGCTGCATTTGAGTAATTTTAGTTGAAATTAACTTCGAATTTTGGGATTTTTGTACAGAAGTTTGTCAAATTATAAAAAATTTTGTTGAAACCAACTTCGATTTTTCTGGATTATGTTAGGATTTTTTGATAGAGGAGCTGCATTTGAGTAATTTTAGTTGAAATTAACTTCGAATTTTTGGATTTTTGTACAGATTTTTGTCAAATTTTAAAAAATTTTGTTGAAACCAACTTCGATTACTCTGGAATACGTTAGCTTTTTTTTGATAGAGGAGCTGCATTTGAGTAATTTTAGTTGAAATTAACTTCGAATTTTTGGATTTTTGTACAGATTTTTGTCAAATTTTAAAAAATTTTGTTGAAACCAACTTCGATATTTCTGGATTATGTAAAGTTTTTTTGATAGAGGAGCTGCATTAGAGTAATTTTAGTTGAAATTAACTTCGAATTTTTGGATTTTTGTACAGATTTTTGTCAAATTTTAAAAAGTTTTGTTGAAACCAACTTCGATTTTTCTGGATTATGTTAGGTTTTTTGGATAGAGGAGCTGCATTTGAGTAATTTTAGTTGAAATTAACTTCGAATTTTGGGATTTTTGTACAGAAGTTTGTCAAATTATAAAAAATTTTGTTGAAACCAACTTCGATTTTTCTGGATTATGTTAGGATTTTTTGATAGAGGAGCTGCATTTGAGTAATTTTAGTTGAAATTAACTTCGAATTTTTGGATTTTTGTACAGATTTTTGTCAAATTTTAAAAAATTTTGTTGAAACCAAGTTCGATTACTCTGGAATACGTTAGCTTTTTTTTGATAGAGGAGCTGCATTTGAGTAATTTTAGTTGAAATTAACTTCGAATTTTTGGATTTTTGTACAGATTTTTGTCAAATTTTAAAAAATTTTGTTGAAACCAACTTCGATATTTCTGGATTATGTAAAGTTTTTTTGATAGAGGAGCTGCATTTGAGTAATTTTAGTTTAAAATAACTTCGAATTTTTGGATTTTTGTACAGATATTTGTCAAATTTTAAAAAATTTTGTTGAAACCAACTTCGATTTTTCTGGAATATGTTAGGTTTTTTTGATAAAGGAGCTGCATTTGAGTAATTTTAGTTGAAATTAACTTCGAATTTTTGGATTTTTTGCAGATTTTTGTTAAATTTTATAAAATTTTGTTGAACCCAACTTCGACTTTTCTGGATTATGTTAGGTTTTTTTGATAGAGGAGCTGCATTTGAGTAATTCTAGTTGAAATTAACTTCGAATTTTTGGATTTTTGTCAAATTTTAAAAAATTTTGTTGTAACCAACTTCGATTTTTCTGGATTATGTAAAGTTTTTTTGTTAGAGGAGCTGCATTTGAGTATTTTTAGTTGAAAATAACTTCGAATTTTTGGATTTTTGTACAGATTTTTGTCAAATTTTAAAAAATTTTGATTAAACCTACTTCGATTTTTCTGGATTATGTTAGGTTTTTTTGATAGAGGAGCTGCATTTGAGTAATTTTAGTTGAAATTAACTTCGAATTTTTGGATGTTTGTACAGATTTTTGTCAAATTATAAAAAATTGTGTTGAAACCAACTTCGATTTTTCTGGATTACGTTAGGTTTTTTTGATAGAGGAGCTGCATTTGAGTAATTTTAGTTGAAAATAACTTCGAATTTTTGGATTTTTGTGCAGATTTTTGTTAAATTTTAAAAAATTTTGTAGAACCCAACTTCGACTTTCCTGGATTATGTTAGGTTTTTTTTGATAGAGGAGCTGCATTTGAGTAATTTTAGTTGAAATTAACTTCGAATTTTTGGATTTTTGTACAGATTTTTGTCAAATTTTAAAAATTTTGTTGAAACCAACATCGATTTTTCTGGATTATGTTAGGTTTTTTTGATAGAGGAGCTGCTTTTGAGTAATTTTAGTTGAAATTAACTTCGAATTTTTGGATGTTTGTACAGATTTTTGTCAAATTATAAAAAATTGTGTTGAAACCAACTTCGATTTTTCAGGATTACGTTAGGTTTTTTTGATAGAGCAGCTGCATTTGAGTAATTTTAGTTGAAATTAACTTCGAATTTTTGGATTTTTGTACAGATTTTTGTCAAATTTTAAAAAATTTTGTTGAAACCAACTTCGATTTTTCTGGATTATGTTAGGTTTTTTTGATAGAGGAGCTGCATTTGAGTAATTTTAGTTGAAATTAACATCGAATTTTGGGATTTTTGTACAGATTTTTGTCAAATTTTAAAAAATTTTGTTGAAACCAACTTCGATTACTCTGGATTACGTTAGGTTTTTTTGGTAGCGGAGCTGCATTTGAGTAATTTTAGTTGAAATTAACTTCGAATTTTTGGATTATTGTACAGATTTTAGTCAAATTTTAAAAAATTTTGTTTAAACCTACTTCGATTTTTCTGGATTATGTCAGGTTTTTTTGATAGAGGAGCTGCATTTGAGTAATTTTAGTTGAAATTAACTTCGAATTTTGGGATTTTTGTACAGATGTTTGTCAAATTTTAAAAAATTGTGTTGAAACCAACTTCGATTTTTCTGGATTATGTTAGGTTTTTTGATAGAGGAGCTGCATTTGAGTAATTTTAGTTGAAAATAACTTCGAATTTTTGGATTTTTGTGCAGATTTATTTTAAATTTTAAAAAATTTTGTTGAAACCAACTTCGATTTTTCTGAATTATGTTAGGTTTTTTTGATAGAGGAGCTGCATTTGAGTAATTTTAGTTGAAATTAACTTCGAATTTTCGGATTTTTGTACAGATTTTTGTCAAATTTTAAAAAATTTTGTTGAAACCAACTTCGATTTTTCTGGATTATGTTAGGTTTTTTTGATAGAGGAGCTGCATTTGAGTAATTTTTTGTTGAAATTAGCTTCGAATTTTTGGATTTTTGTACAGATTTTTGTAAAATTTTAAAAAATTTTGTTGAAACCAACTTCGATTTTTCTGGATTTGGTTAGGTTTTTTTGATAGAGGAGCTGCATTTGAGTAATTTTAGTTGAAAATAGAGAAAAATCTGTACAAAAATCCAAAAATTCGAAGTTAATTACAACTAAAATTTCTCAAATGCAGCTCCTCTATCCAAAAAACCTAACATAATGCAGAAAAATCGAAGTTGGTTTCAACAAAATTTTTTAAAATTTGACAAAAATCTGTACAAAAATCCAAAAATTCGAAGTTAATTTCAACTAAAATTACTCGAATGCAGCTCCTCTATCCAAAAAACCTAACATAATCCAGAAAAATCGAAGTTGGTTTCAGCAAAATTTTTTAAAATTTGGCAAAAATCTGTACAAAAATCCAAAAATGCGAAGTTAATTTCAACTAAAATTACTCAAATGCAGCTCCTCTATCAAAAAAACCTAACATAATCCAGAAAAATGGAAGTTGGTTTCAACAAAATTTTTTAAAATTTGACAAAAATCTGTACAAAAATCCAAAAATTCGAAGTTATTTTCAACTAAAATTACTCAAATGCAGCTCCTCTATCAAAAAAACCTAACATAATCCAGAAAAATGGAAGTTCGTTTCAGCAAAATTTTTTAAAATTTGACAAAAATCTGTACAAACTTCCAAAAATTCGAAGTTAATTTCAACTAAAATTACTCAAATGCAGCTCCTCTATCAAAAAAACCTAACATAATCCAGAAAAATCGAAGTTGGTTTCAGCAAAATTTTTTAAAATTTGACAAAAATCTGTACAATCATCCAAAAATTCGAAGTTAATTTCAACTAAAATTACTCAAATGCAGCTCCTCTATCAAAAAAACCTAACATAATCCAGAGAAATCGAAGTTGGGTTCAACAAAATTTTATACAATTTGACAAAAATCTGGACAAGAATCCAAAAATTCGAAGTTAATTACAACTAAAATTACTGAAATGCAGCTCCTCTATCCAAAAAACCTACCATATCCAGAAAAATCGAAGTTGGTTTCAACAAAATTTTTTAAAATTTGACAAAAATCTGTACAAAAATCCAAAAATTCGAAGTTAATTACAACTAAAATTACTCAAATGCAGCTCCTCTATCCAAAAACCTAACATAATCCAGAAAAATCGAAGTTGGTTTCAACAAAATTTTTTAAAATTTGACAAAAATCTGTACAAAAATCCAAAAATTCGAAGTTAATTTCAACTAAAATTAATCGAATGCTGCTCCTCTATCAAAAAAACCTAACATAATCCAGAGAAATCGAAGTTGGTTTCAACAAAAGTTTTTAAAATTTGACAATAATCTGTACAAGAATACAAAAATTCGAAGTTAATTTCAACTAAAATTACTCAAATGCAGCTCCTCTATCAAAAAAACTTTACATAATCCAGAGAAATCGAAGTTGGTTTCAACAAAATTTTTAAAATTTGACAAAAATCTGATCAAAAATCCAAAAATTCGAAGTTAATTTCAACTAAAATTACTCAAGTGCAGCTCCTCTATCAAAAAAACCTAACATAATCCAGAAAAATCGAAGTTGGTTTCAACAAAACTTTTTAAAATTTGACAAATATCCAAAAATTCGAAGTTAATTTCAACTAACATTACTCGAATGCTGCTCCTCTATCAAAAAAACCTAACATAATCCAGAGAAATCGAAGTTGGTTTCAACAAAATTTTTTAATATTTGACAAAAATCTGTACAAAAATCCAAAAATTCGAAGTTAATTTCAACTCAAATTACTCAAATGCAGCTCCTCTATCAAAAAAAACTAACATAATCCAGAAAAATCGAAGTTGGTTTCAACAAAATTTTTTATAATTTGACAGAAATCTGTACAAAAATCCAAAAATGCGAAGTTATTTTCAACTAAAATTACTCAAATGCAGCTCCTCTATCAAAAAAACCTAACATAATCCAGAAAAATCGAAGTTGGGTTCAACAAAATTTTTTAAAATTTGACAAAAATCTGAACAAAAATCCAAAAATTCGAAGTTAATTTAAACTAAAATTAATCAAATGCAGCTCCTCTATCAAAAAAAACCTAACATAATCCAGAAAAATCGAAGTTGGTTTCAACAAAATTTTTTAAAATTTGACAAAAATCTGGACAAAAATCCAAAAATTCGAAGTTAATTTCAACTAAAATTACTCAAATGCAGCTCCTCTATCAAAAAAACCTAACATAATCCAGAAAAATCGAAGTTGGGTTCAAAAAAATTTTATAAAATTTGACAAAAATCTGGACAAAAATCCAAAAATTCGAAGTTACATACAACTAAAATTACTTAAATGCAGCTCCTCTATCCAAAAAACCTAACATAATCCAGAAAAATCGAAGTTGGTTTCAACACAATTTTTTAATATTTGACAAAAATCTGTACAAAAATCCAAAAATTCGAAGTTAATTTCAACTCGAATTACTCAAATGCAGCTCCTCTATCAAAAAAACCTAACATAATCCTGTTACGTATGTGGAATTTTCCCATACGTTGCTCTCAAGCATTTTTCGAGCTCGCGTCTGCGAAGGGAAAACGCCCTAAAATCCTTTCGTTTATCAAACACACTAAGGGGGGTCATGATCTCGGCCATCTGGATCACGACCATGGGAACGGGAGTGACACGACGACGACCCCGAAGGATTTCCTTATATGGAAATTTCTAATGCATCCCCACTCATTTTTGGGACTATATAAACCCTTTGGTTTCTACCCTCGTTGGTTAAAAGCTATAGAGTCACGCGTAGAGTAACGTCGTGTCACGCTCGTACAGAGTTGGGTAAGATCGAGCTAAAGTCTCCCTCAGAATCAAAGTTAACCTTATAGGATCCGCGAGTTCGGTTTATATTCTATTTGGCACTTTGAAATAGCCACTCGTACGTCCCCGCATCGCCAGTGCGTCAACACCGTGCAAACTAGTGGTAACTACACACCTTTATTTATTACTTCATCGCGACACTTACATTTGTACCACAATTGATTATGCAATATATGAATGGTGTTCACGTATAAATCGAGTAGATTCGTTAAACCCATCTTTACCCAGCGATCCTTATAATATTAGTAGCACTCACCCACTGATACAGCTTTACCGCTCGAGTTGTATCAAACATAAAATAAGAGTTACGAGGCATTACTAACATTTCCCGCGACTCCCTGATCAAGCATCAGGTTCGTTCGCAACCCTTTAACCAAAACAAAGCATCTTCTCCAACCCAGTGGCTCCCCGATTTCGCATCGGGTTCGTCCACGAAACCTTACCCTCCTACGGCTCCCTGATTTCGCATCAGGTTCGTCCGTATCCTACAGCTCCCTGGTTTCGCATCAGGTTCGTCTGTAAATCTACCAACTTCCGAACAGCTCCCTGGTTTCGCACCAGGTTCGTCTGTGAATAATCCAACCTCCTAACAGCTCCCTGGTTTCGCACCAGGTTCGTCTGTGAACTCTATCCTAGTGACTCCCCGATTTCGCATCGGGTTCGTTCACGACGTTTTACCCTCCTGCGGCTCCCTGATTTCGCATCAGGTTCGTCCGCGTGTGACTCCATTCCTAGAGGCTCCCTGATTTCGCATCAGGTTCGTCCTCGCCGTCAACAATCCTAGCGGCTCCCTGATTTCGCATCAGGTTCGTCCGCGCACCTAACTAACAAACTCATAAACCATATTCCCTGGGAAATACCCTTCTCGCCGGCCTCTCGCGTTGCTGCAGCCCCGGCTTGTAACAGAACTGGTGACAGCGGTGGGATGTTACTGCATTAGAATCGCCGTAAAATTTGGGTTTTTAAATACGTTAAAATCACTCGTAATTTAGTATTGACAATATACTAGTTTTCTCTAGTCAAGTCACTTAGTAATTTTCAAAATGACAAACACACAGGCGAACATCTCTTCTAACGACATTATGAACCTGACAGTTTCAATTGCAAACTCAATGTCACTCTTGACACAACGGACATGTATACAAAACATTACTATGTCAATTCCAACCTTCGACGGTGAAAGTCCACCCTTATCGCGCTTTGCACAAAATGTGGAAGACGGGTTAACTTTGATTCCTGAGGGTACGGAAGCTGAGTATCTTGCGATAATTCTAACGAAACTGGTCGGTCCGGCACGCAGGTGCACGTTAGAGCATAAATTCGATTCTGTTAAGAAATTAGTTCAACATTTGAAAAAGAGATTCGCGCCGGGAAGAAGTTTATCATATTTTCAAGTCGAAATCGCGAAACTAAGCATTCGCGAAGGAGAAAGTCTGCGACAGTACGTCGACAGAACTAGCCATCTCGTTTATTGTGCGCGCGGAGCTATCCGGGAAAGATATCTGGATCACGCTGAAGATTTCGTCAAAGAAATGGAAAAGGACGTTAAAGTTTACCGGATCGAATTTCCTGGAAAGTGTCGGCTCAGACTCAAGACATTAATACACTTGAACAAGCTTACGACGCCGTGCTACAGATAGACAGAAAATTAAGGAATCGGCGACAGTCGCCCCGTAATGATTCACCCTCCAGGTGGTCTCGCAGAGATCATTACACCAAAGATTCTCGCAATCACGACCGTGAAGTGTCGTACCCACTTTCTCCGAGTAGATACGACCAAAACAGGGATCGGTCTACACGAACATCTGGTTTTGAAGAGGACCGAGAAGGACGGACACGCACGACGGCCTGGACCTTGCGTCACCGGAGCCCCTCGAAATCCCCTTCTTATCGCTCCGACTCATCGTTTCCAGATGATGGAGAAAAACAATATTCCATTTTAAAAAATCACGATAAAGATCGCAAGCCAAGTTTGTATTGTTGGCATTGCGGTATAACCGGACATGACGGAAAATCCTGTAGGAAATGTCCGCGTAGCCCGAGATATCAACGAGACTCGCGAGATTCGTCTGCCGAATCAAACAAGTCTTTAAACTTCGATCGCGCTCAACGTATAGGCGACACGATGAGCGGAAACAAAGAAGCTCGCCAAAGGACAGTCCGCTTCGAAGAGGAACCCTCATCAAGGAAGCACCTGCCCCACGCATCAAAATCAAGGTTCCAGAACTAGAGTCAGGAACGGGAGAATTCTTAATCGATGGTGGAGCATCCGTTAATTTAGTAGTCATTAGCGCCCTGGGAGAAAAAGCCGCGATAATCTCTCGGGAAGAAATCGAATTAACCGGAATTACTACTAATCCAATTCATACTCTAGGAACAACAATTCTACATATCCACGAAGCTCCCGCACTTTTCTATGTGGTAAAAGAGCTTGCAATAGAAGCAGACGGACTTATAGGAAGCCCATTTTTAAAACAAGAGGAGGCCGAAATTTCCTATTATCATGGGACTTTGGTGCTAAAAAATGAACCAACCCGACCTATACGTTTTTCAAATTATCAGGACCTACCTCAAACGAAAGAACTACCGACGTCAACCAAACATCGTATCGAACCTAGGACGTTGCAACAGATTGCTATAACAATAACAAACTCGAGGATTAAGGAAGGATATTTACCGCGTATCAAGACCCTCGAACATCTTTACATAGGGGAAGCAGTAGTAAAGAACAATAAAGGGAAGTGCTACGTTATGGCAACAAATACCAGCGATGTACCCTTAGACGTGGAGATAGAACCACAAACATTGAAGCCGTTCGAAATCTTCGGTTCATCAGACGAAGATTTTTACCCAGCTGCAGAACACCCGTCAAAATTCAAAACACGCGAAGATAGAATACAAAAAATCTTAGAAGCCCTAAACACTAAACATTTGAACAAGGAGGAACTAGATTTCGTTACTAATTTAGTTAGAGATTTTCCCGACCGATTTTATCATCCTGGAGATAAACTTGGGAAGGCCCGCGACTTTAAACATTCAATCCATATATCCAACGATATTCCAATCAACACAAGACAATATCGCTATCCTCTCATACATCAAAAGGAAATTCAAAAACAAATCAACGCGCTATTGTCAAATGGTATAATTACACCTTCAAAATCTCCATACAATTCACCTTTGTGGATCGTCCCGAAGAAAGAAGACGAAAACGGAGTGAAACGTTGGCGTCTGGTAATAGATTTCCGCGGCCTCAATGAAATAACAATTTCTGATAAATATCCATTACCTCAAATCACGGAGATTTTAGATCGATTAGGAGGAGCTAAATATTTTTCAGTCTTTGATCTCGCCAGTGGATTTCATCGAATAGAGATGGATCCGAAGGATAAAGCAAAAACAGCATTCACTACTCCAAATGGACATTACGAATTCTCTCGAATGCCTTTCGGATTAAAGAATGCACCACCCACCTTTCAACGCCTGATGGATCAAGCACTCACTGGACTTCAAGGAACAGACCTCTTTGTCTACTTGGACGACATAGTGATCTACGCATCATCGTTACAGGAACACAATATCAAGGTCAAAAAGTTATTAAACCGCCTTCGAGAACATGGATTAACCCTCCAAACCAACAAGTGCCAATTCCTGCGAAAGGAAGTCGCGTACCTTGGACACATTATTTCAAAGGAAGGAGTAAGACCTTTTTTTTTTTTTTTTTTTTTTTATAGAGGGGGAAAATGCTTTATGCATACCCCGGCGCAAGAAATACCGGGGTTATGTGGGACTCCCCGGGATATCCCGGGCTACCCACTAAAAACCCACCTCTAGGTGCCGCCTTGCTACAGCCCCTAAGCTGGGGGGGGGGGCTTAATATATTACTGCCCCCCCAGCCTCCCATCCGCGGATGGGAGGGGTTCGCACCTTTACCGGTAATGGACACACCGATATTTCGCCTTAATCCCACCGTCGTCCATATAGGGGAGCGACGGGGGGTACCACCATGGTGCGTAGGGGAATACCCACCGCACTGAAATATAAATAAATAAATACAAATAAAACACCATAAAAAGCGGTGACGGAATAAATACGCGGATAAAAAGTAAAGTAATAAATAGAAAAATGAATAAGTAAATAAAATACTCCACCAAAAGCGGTGGCGGAATAAATACGCGGATAAAATAGAGTAGTCACAGGGTAAAAATAAAACACCAAAACGGTGGCGTGAAAAATACGCGGATAAAAGTAGGAATAAGTAAGTAAATAAATAACATAAAATAAAATAAGTAAATAAATAAACACAAACACCCGGACACGACGGAATAAATACGCGGAAACACATCGGTCGGGACCTACTAAGACACTAAAGAATAGGGAGAGGATAAAATCATGCCCCACGGCCATGGGTCACCGACCACTGGCCGTGAGCCAGGGCACCAAAGACCCCCCGGGGGGGGGTTGTCCTCCTCGCCTTAGCCGGCCTGGGGTTTCCACCCGCCGCTGGAGGGCCGTTCTTTCTTTTCCTGGCCCTCCGCCTATTCAGGAGCGCCCTGGCAGCCGCCTCCTCCCGGGCCCGTCTGCCCTGCTCCTCACGAGTCCTCTTTTCAAGCTCGACCTCCTTATGGGCCCTATCGCCCATAACTTTCTCGGCAAAGGCCCGGAAGGCCGTCCATTTCTCGGCCGAGCCCGCGGCCAACCCTATCACCGTGGCGACCGCCACCGGGGCACCCGGGGCCCCCTCCAACTCCGCACGTTCGGAGTTATAGGAGGGGCAGACGACCAGAACGTGCTCCGCATCGTCCCGGGCTGCCCCACAGTCGCCACACGCCGCGCAACTGGCCTTGCCGAGTCGGACCCGGAAGGAGGCGAAGGACCCGTGCGAGGTGAGCAGCTGCATGGTCCAGTAATCCATCTGGAGCAGCACACTCGCCCCGCAAAAGGTACGGACGGAGGCTACCAGCCTCCGGGTCCAGTTCTCTCTGTCGAATCCGTCCCAGAGAGTCTGCCACTCGATCATGGCATCCTCCAGGGCACTCCTTTTGAGGGCCGTGATCCTCGCACGAGCCTCCGCATCCACGGGAGGACCCCTACTAGCCGGGTCCCCAGCGGAGGCAAGGAACACAGCCCTCATCATTACGGCCCTGACGTCCAGGGGCATTCTGCCAGCCAGGACGCAGACCGCCTGGTGCGCCACGGTCCTATAAGCGGTGGTGGTCCTGATCAGGGCCGACCTCTGAGAACGCCTCAGAATGGCCCTGTTCACTTTAACGTTCAGGGCCCCGGCCCACGCCGGGGCGGCGTACAGAACCACCGACTCCCAGACCGCGTAGTACAGGCGCCTGGCGTGTCTCGAGGGACCCCTGGTGTTGGGCAGGAGGGACGCGAGCGCTCCCACGAGTTTATCGGCTCGCATAGTCGCGTCAACTAGATGTAATTTAAAACGCCTCCTGCAATCCAACGTCACCCCAAGGTACCGGAGTGACCTCCCCGAGACACATTTTGCCCCCAGGACGTCAAAGTCCATAATTTTTGCCGATCTTAGGCCAGCCAGCAGTACCACTTCGGTCTTCTGCGTGGCAATTTCCAGGCCGGCCGTCCCGAACCAATGCCTGACCTTGCCCATCGCGGCCCCCATCATCGCCTCCAATTGTGGAACGTCCCTCGCCGAGAAAAGCAGGGCAAGGTCATCCGCGTAGGCTACCGCCTTCATAAACCGCCCCGTGTTGAGGTCGGTTAAAACTCCGTCGTAAACGATGTTCCATAAAAATGGGCCGAGGACCGATCCCTGCGGGACACCCGCCAGGATCTCCCTGTCCACGCGTGCCATAGGGGTGTAGGCCGTCACCCATCTGTCAGAGAGATAGTCCTTCATGACTCTAAGGACGGCCCTCGACACCCCTCTCCTGTCCAATTCCGCAAGGATCAGGTCCCAGCCCAGGGTGTTGAACGCGTTTTTAACATCGAGGGTGACCATGGCACAAATCCGTTTCTTCGTTTTCGCCACGCAGCCTTCCGCGAAGCTGGTGACCTCCAGGATCGCGTTGACCGTGCCACGGCCCCTCCTGAAACCAAACTGGCTAGGGTGGAACGAGTCACTGCCAATTTGACACTCGATCACCGCCTTCATGATGTGCTCCCACACCTTACTCAAGGCGGGGAGCACACTTATGGGTCTAAAAGCCCCGGGAGTCATAGGGTCCTTGCCCGGCTTCGGGATCAGGACCAGTCTTGCCCGTTTCCAAGACGGGGGAATCGTCCCCCGCCTCAGCGTGTCGTGGACCATCTCCTTGATCTCCGAGGGGAACGCCTTCGCGATGCAGGCGACCACCTCGGACGGGACCGCGTCCATGCCGGGGGCCTTATTGGGTTTGATCCGCCCCACGGCATCCCACACCATCGCATCGTCGACGTCCCCGATGGTCTCCTCGATATCGGGCTCAACTACCCCCCGGCTAGGCACACCCCCCGTCCCAAAAAGGGGATAGGGGGGGGATATTGGTAGTGCGGGGGGGGGTTACAAACAGGGTCCCGATCGCTTCCCGGACCTGCGCTGGTGACATCACGTGCCTCTGGGGGGGCCCCTTCAGACGGGACATGACGCACTTATAGGGCTTCCCCCAGGGATCGACGTCCACCAGCGCGTGGAGGTCCCTCCATTGGGCCTCTTTGGCCCTCCAAATCTTATACTGGACCTCTTTGCAGGCGCCGAGGTATGCCAGCCTGGCCACCTCGACGTCCGCGGCCTTCCTCTTCCTCTTCTTTTGATAGGCCCTACGTTTCCGGAATGACTCCCTCCGGGCTTCGGCGATGTCCTCGTTCCACCAGCCGTTGGGTTTCCTCGAACCCCGCGGAACGGACTTTAGCGGCAAGGTGGAACGAGTTACCTCCTCGAGGGTCCTTTGTAGCTTCGCAGCCCTCGGCTCGTCGGCGGGCACCAGTACCCCCTGATCGTGCGACCCGTGGTCGTTTAGGTGTCCGAACACCCGGGCCACCACGTCAGGATCCATACCCTTCGTCGAATACCGCCGACAGACCACAGCCCGTGCAGGACCTCTCGTCCTCCTGATGCTGTGGAGCACGTAGCTGTGGTCCGAGTACGAGGGCTGACTGAGGACCTCGCTCTTAAGTCCCCGGGCAGTGACCCGATCCATCGACATAATGTCGATGAACGACTTACGGCCATTGCGTTCAAACGTATGTTTGAATCTGTCGGGGACCCTTACAGGCACCAGCCCGTGCCTCCCCAACAGATCCAGGATTGCCGTCCCCTTTCTATCCAGACGGCAACCCCCCCAGGCGGGGGACCTCGCGTTCCAGTCCCCCGCCAGCACAGCTCCTATACCCGCCGCTCTCTTCTCGACGAGAATCCCCTCGATCGTGTCGAGGAAACTCCCAAACTCCGGGAGCTTGGTCTTCGGGGAGCAGTAGCAGCTTATGAGGACCTTACCCTCCCAGCTGACAGCCGCTACTCCATTTGCGACCACTGGGCGCCACATCGTCGGAAAGTGGTCATTAAAGCCCGTGACCCAGATGGCCGCATCCCCGCTCGCGTCATTAAACCAATACTTCTGCTGGCGGTAGGGCTCAGAAATGATAACCACGTCTACCGCCAGCTCAGACATGGTGTGCTCCATCAGGTCTTGCGCAAGGCGGCACCTGTTGAGATTAATCTGGGCGATCCTAAGGGCCATCCCCAGGGCCATTACCGCCATAACCCCTCGGCTCCGTCCTGGGTTTACTAATACCGCTTGACGGCCTGTTAAAAGGGCACGCCAGGGACGCCGTAACATGGGCAATCCTGGGCCCAGTCAGCCCCTCCTTCGAACATATACCGCACTTGGGGGGGTTGGAGCACCGGGCTATTAGGTGGTCGGTCGCCCCACACCTCCTACATAGCTCCTTCCCCTCATCCACGGTGGGGCACTCCCTCGCCATGTGCCCGACCATGGCAACGGAAGCATCTGGTAATGCGAGGGAGAACTCTGGCCCTTGCCCACGTGAGGCCAGACCTGAAGCGAACCCCGCCCCGCGGAGGTTGCTCAGGTCATTAAGGGCGGCCTCCACCACCGCTGTCTGGGTGCCCCTCGGGCCCAATCTCAGGGTCCTCACCTAGGTCTTGTAAAATCTCGGGGCCCTCAACCATAGGGTCCAAGTCCCTTAATTCGAGGGACACCCTATTCTGCAGCGGGGTGCAGACCAACCCCGCCCCAATCTTTCCTCTGATATTCTGGGCCAGAGTCTCCGCATTCGTGCCCTTCTCTATTTCCAACAGGATGTGGCCCTGGTGGGATTTCTTGACACCTTTAACCCCCATCAGGGTCTCCCTACCCTTCGAAAGGAGGAGCTTGTAGGTGTCAAGATACGACGCCGTTGGAGGGACCCTTACTAGGACAGCCTCAGGTCTCTTTCTCGCTTGGGGGGGGGGGGGGCTTCGGGGGAGGAGGGGGAATCTTCTTCCCCTCCTGTCCGCCCCTAGAGTTAGCCCCCCTGGGCTTGCCGGGGGTCCCGGGAGACCCCACCTGCCCCCCCTGCGCCTGCCGCGGTTGTTGCTTGCGGGACAGCGCCGGTGGCGGCCGCTGCTGCTGCAGCAGCTGCTGTTGCTGCTGGAGCTGCAGCAGCTGTTGTTGTTGCTGCTGCAGCCGCTGTTGTTGCTGCAGATGTTGCCGCAGCTGCTGCTGCTGCTGCTTCTGGCCCTGCTGAAGTTGCGGCCGCAGCAGCGGCTGTTGATGTTGCTGCTGCTGTCCCGGCAGGGGGAGCCACTGGAGTTGCCGCACGACCCGATCAGGCCCCTGGGGGGGAGAGGGCCACTGCGGCCACAGCTGCGACTGCACAGACGCCAGAGTCGGTCGCAGCAGCGGCCACTGATGGGGGGGCAGGCCCTTCCCTAGCCCCCACTGCCCCATAGATGGGCCAGCGGCGAGCTTCTGGGCCTGGAGGTCCCTAGCTCTGGCCTCCTTGCGCTCCCTCCTAATCTGGCCCTTTGACCTGACCACGGCCATGGGCCCCTCGCTCTCCATCTCACTCCCCAGGAGTGTCCCCACCTCCTCGAGGGGAGGCAGAGGCGCGGCTCCCTCCGGTGGGGGTATACCAGCCCCGGCTCTATCCGCCGGGGGGCCCGGTCCCACCGGCAAGCCCTCTCCGGCCTCCGTCAAGGCCCTCTTCTTGTTCGCCTCCTGCGGCGGCGACGGGGAGTCCCTGGACCTCTTGCTTACCCCCGCTCCAGGGGGCCTCGGTACCACGCCGCCAGGGACTGTGGATTGGGGGATACTCCCCCCCGTGTCCATAACTCGGCCCATCTGGGGGGAGCTCTGGGTACCCCGCTCCATCGTATGCTTCCTGGGGGCCTCCTTCCACCTGGAGACCTCTCCCGCGGTGGCCACCTCCGTAACCGTGGCCACCGCCCCCGATCTGGGTAGCGACGACCGTGGCCTTCACACCTTGCATGGGCGGCGCCGCCGAGTTCGTCACGACGGCAGCCGCCCCATCCCGCTCGCACGGGTTAACACCCAGGCCCTCGCCAACTTCGTCGGCCCCCGAGGTCGAGCTGTCCTTCCCCTCCACTACTGGGTTCTTGGGGGCCAACTCCTTGGTTCCGCTACCGGACGGGGTCGAGGGCGGAGGGGTCCTTGTCAGGCCCCTCCCCTTGAAGATTCCCGTAGGCGGGTCCTCCGAGGCACCACCCAGGGGGAGCTGTACCGGGTCAGACAGACCCACCCTCCCCACCGCTTTCTCCTTGGGTGAGGGGGTCTCCGGGATGAGGCACGGCCCCAAATCCCTCACTGATTTGGTCCTCTGCAGCCATGCCTCAACCCCACCTATCGCATCAATCCGAACAGTATCCTTCTCGAGATCCGTAAAAGACTTGCCTTGGTCCACAGCTGTGACTTTTTCCGGGGAGGCCTCCCCGGTGGCACCGGCCCGCTGCGTCAGCACGGTGTCAATGGCAACCATACCTCCCATCACGCTACCATCATTGCGCGAGGGCCCCGCCATTATTTCAGGGATCACCGAGTTTTTAACATCCGAGGCTCGGTTTTTCTCTGACATAACTTCATAGGGTATGTCTTAAGGGCGACGGCCCTACCGCCCAGCGGATTTCGCCAAACACTCGGACCCGATGAACGGTCATAGCAGCAAACAAGACGGCCGGACCCCTAGTGCTGCAAAGGGTCCCAACCCAGGCCGTGTGGGTCACTCGTTCTCCCATCCAATAAGGAATCCGCACTCCGGTCAACAAAAGTCGGGACCCCAACGGAGGGCCCCACCCGTCCCATCGCAACAGCGAAAGGAGGGGAGGGAACCACCCGAGGGGAAGTACTACTCCCGAAGATAATAATCTATTTCTATGTTTCGGGTACAAAAGGCACACAGGCCGTACCCGGCACGACGCGTGGCGTACACTCACCGTCAGGTAAGACCGAACAGGAGTTGGGCTCGGAATACTTTGTGCCGGAATCTCGTTCTTCTTCCAGGCACCGCCACCGCACCCGGATGGGGGACTCCCGCCCGCGGGCACCCACAAGGCGTCCACGGCGCCCACAAAATTGAAGTCCGGGGGAGATAAGGGCAACAGGGGGGAAACACCCCCGGACACACCAAACAAGAGACGAACACACAAGGACCCCGTCCCGCATACGTCACATGACGCGCATGGGACGGGGGGGAGGGGGGGTAAGGAAACGGGGGCCCACCCCACCACGTCCCGCATACGCCGAAGCGCGCATAGGGCGGGGGAGCAGGGGGGAAGGGGGGGAAACACACACCCATCCCGCATACGCCAGAGGCGCGCATAGGGCAGGAAGGGGGGGAAGGGGGGCAGAGACAAAATACAAAGGGGGGAGGGGGGAAGGCACGACACACAAGGGGGGGCGAGCATCCCGCATACGCCCGGTGGCGCGCATGGGATGCAGGGGGGACCCGACTGGGTAACGACGCCCACCTCGTATACTGCGTGGGATCCGGCCCACGTCTGCTTTTGGCCAACCCTTAGCCAGGAAGGCAGCATCCCCCATCAGCAACTGCGCGAGGAACAGTTACCTCGCGCAGCGTCCGAAGGGGAACATAGCCGCCTTCCCAGAGCCCCCTCACCACGCTCAAGGCGGTTGACCCTGGAGGGGGAGGAAGGAGTAAGACCTGACCCTAGAAAATTAAAAGCTGTTCAAGATTTTCCCACACCCACAACGCAGAAGAACATTCAACAATTCTTGGGACTTGTAGGATATTACCGAAGATTCGTGCCTGATTTCACCACAAAAGCAAAACGATTAATTAACTTACTAGGAAAAGGCATCAAATTCAAATGGACAGAAGAACAAGGCCAGAGTTTTAAGCAATTACGTAACGAACTTTGTCAACAGCCCATATTGCAATACCCTGATTTCAGTAAACCTTTCATTGTAACAACAGATGCATCTGATTACGCTATTGGAGCTGTACTTAGCCAAGGGGAGATAGGAAACGACCTGCCGATTGCCTACGCCTCCCGTAGCCTAAATAAACCTGAGAAAAATTATTCGGCCACGGAAAAGGAATGTTTGGCCATGGTTTACGCCGTAAGATACTTCAGGCCCTACATCTACGGAACCCCATTCACCCTCGTTACAGATCACAGACCACTTGTCTGGTTACATTCTGTCAAGGACCCAACTTCTAGGCTTATGAAGTGGAAGCTCCGACTTTTAGAGTACGAGTATCGGGTTGTCCATAAATCCGGAAAGACGAATAAGAACGCAGACGCATTATCGCGCAACACTACGTCTGCCTGCCTACCACTTATTCCACGAGAGCTGAAGGATCCCGACTTCAAAGCCCAGATACCGAAAACAGACGCCAACATCGATACAATCGGACACCGCATACGACAGTTACGACGCGATAGGGAAAACCGACCCAAGTACCGAGAGACAAGCAGCAGCTCAGATGAAATAGAAGAAACCGCACGTGGGAACGTTCAACATTCTCCAATAATACACAAAAACCGATCTTTTCCCAGCTTATCTCAAGAGGTAACCATGCCAGATGAACGCCAGGAAACCATAAACAGTTTTTCGCCCGCAGCAAATCCTACACAAATTGTCCCGTTAGATAAGGACCAGACCTTATTTGACAATCTGATATCCTTTGAGGAGCCGCTCGAAAATACGGTAATAGAAAATGCAAGAAACATTCAACTAGATTTGCTCAATACCCCACAAGTACCATCGGAAGTCATGGAAGAACCTTTACAACCCTCAATAAACCAGCTACCTGCAGGAACTATGACCGAAGCAAGTGTGGGACAACCACCTGACAGCAGGTCAACTCAACCTAGGGTCCTTGACCGCACGCTTGACCCTTACCCATTCTTCACTACCGACATCGAGAATTCAAACGACCTTGACGATTTGGAAGAAATCCCATTAGACCAACCACATAAAATTATTGTTTCTTCGAATACCTTTACCGCTGAAGAAGGACATTACGTACATTTCATTTCTGCGGACTGCAATTTAGTAAACCCCGTGGGTAAATTATTGCTGGACACCGAAATGATTAATAAACCAAATCTTCTAGCAGCACAACCAAAAAAGGGACAGGTGATAACTACAGACAATGGACTATTTAAAACTTTCAGTATAATAATCTCAGATAACTTCTTTGAAAATATTAAAAGAGTAGATGTGCTCGACGGATTGAAAACTCTTCGACACACCTTGGATCAAAATCAGATTAAATCATTTCGAATTTCTGCCACGGGGGACCTTCACAAAATACCATCTAACGAATTCGTCAAGATTTTAGAAGAGGTTTTCATAGGAACAGCCCTGCAGATTATCCTATGCAACTGTACCATTACAACACCATCCGAGGAAGATAGACAGTACATCATCTGCGAGGCTCATGATAGTTTAATTGGAGGACATAAAGGAGTAACGAAGACATATAAACGCATCCGATCAAAATTCCATTGGCCACAAATGCGCAACGACATTCAAGACTACATCCGAAGATGTCAAAGCTGTCAAGAACAAAAATTAGTACGAGCGAAAACTCGTCAGCCGATGTTGATCACTGATACACCTATAGGAGCCTTTGACAAAATTTCCTTGGATACAGTAGGACCTTTACCAATTACACCCAGTGGGAACAGACACATTCTCACCATCCAAGATAATTTAACGAAATATTGCGTAGCCGTAGCAATACCCAACACTCGAGCTGCTACAATTGCAGATGCTTTCGCTAGATACTTCATCTCAATTTATGGTACACCTCGCGCAATACTAACAGACAAGGGAACTAGCTTCATCGGAACACTTATGACCGATCTCTCTGAAATATTCAAAATCAAGCAAATCACAACCTCGGGATATAGACCACAAACCAATGGATCTCTGGAACGAAGTCACATCGTCCTCACCGAATACCTCAAGCATTACATGGATAATTATGAGGACTGGGATTTGTTGATACCGTTCGCAATGTTCTCTTACAATACATCCGTTCACGAAGCAACAAATTTCAATCCATACGAATTAATCTTTGGAAAGCCAGCGCGAGAACCAAGCTCTTTTCCAACCGGTGAAAAATTAAAGTCATATGGAGACTACTTAATAGAATTAATAACGCATATGACTAATATTCGCAATATAGCTTCCGATAATCTAAATAAAGCAAAACCCCGCTCGAAAGGCTATTATGACGCTCGCGCAAAACCAGCAACATTTAACATAGGCGACTCTGTCTACGTACTCAAGGAACCGCGTAAATTTAGTTTAGGAAATAGTAAATTTGACCCACATTACATTGGACCGTACCAAATAGTAGACGTGACAGACCTGAATAACGTAGTATTAAGAACGCACAATAAGTTAATCACAAAACATCAGAACAAATTAAAACATGCCTACTCTCCATTCACAGCGGAAAACCAACCATGATTTTCGCATATTTGCTCCTGTTGCCACTCGCTGTCATTAGCGATGATCAAATCATAACACCACTCGAAGGAGACACCGGACTCTTTTACGAAAAATTACCTGACATAAGGACCTTCCAATCACAATGGCGCCTAGTCACCTCTCTGGATGTTACTCGGTACCTCAGCAATGCTCCACATGTAAAGCATCATATCTCAATAATGAATCAACTCTGCAACCGTCATGATTCCATCAACTGCCTCAGCAAGGAATTAGGACCTCGATTAATCAAGAAAGAAGAAAACACCATGCACTACAGTAATTTGATACGCACTGCAATAGGTGACACAACACATCTTAAAACGTCGTCCCCACGACGTAGCATACCTTTTGGATTCATCGGCACTCTCAGTAAAATCCTATTTGGAACCTTATCACAAGAAGATGCAGAATACTATAACCACGAATTAAACAAAATCTACAAAGATCAGCGTGAAATTACCGAAATCATAGCAAACCAGACGCATATCATAAAGGTAGAATTTTCAATCACGCATGCAAGGTTAGTTAATCTAACTCAAGCCATGTCTCAACTAACAAAAACAATGGTCGAACACTTCGAAGCATTACGAGAGACGCAATCAGACATCAGTAAACTACGCTTCGAAGCAATCATCAGAGACTCTGTAATCGAAATCGAAAGAGGTTTAGACGATTATAACACCAATCTACTGTTACTAATAGACGCAATATTGCTAGCAAAACAAGGCATTCTGCACCCTGCTATTCTTTCACCAGAGCAACTATTGAGATCAGCTCAGAAAATTAAGGAAACACTTGCGTACGAATTTCCTTTAACACCCGAAGAATTACTCACGGAACAAATTGAAAAAATAACAAACTTAAACGTAATTTTCACCAGAGGAAGGATACTCTTTGAACTCACCATACCTCTTTTAGAGCGAAAAACGTACAGCTTATATAAAATTTACCCATGTCCATCGACACACAACCTTGGAACAAAAAAGGTAATTTCGTATATCCAGCCGCAAATCCAGTTTATTGCAGTCTCACCAGACGAACAACAATATTTTTCCCCAACGGAAGAATACTTGAAAACTTGTCGGTTTCATCACAATCAATTTTTGGGACCTGCTACACTGCCGGTATATCAAGCAGATCGACAACCAACCTGCGAATCTACGTTATTATTAAACCCCGCTTCGATAAATTGGAGCACCTGTAACATTAAAATGACCACCCAAGTAAGACCGTACTGGCAGACCTTAAATACACCAACTACATGGCTTTATTTCATGCCAGAGAATAAAAAAGCACAAATTTATTGTAAAGGAAAGAAACCTGTAACACAAAATATCACTGCCATCGGAATCTTTAAATTAAAACCCGGTTGCCAAGCGACAATAGACTCTGTGCAACTAAAATCATTGGAAACCCTCCATACACCGCAAAACATTGAATATTACCCCTCTAAATCTTATAATTTATCAATAATTATACCAGAGGTCACCGAGCATCACTTCGAAGCTTTGAAAGTGAACGAGCAGAAACCTACAAAATGGGAGGATCTGCCAACAGCACTATCACTTACCGAAATAGAACAACGAGCTAGGAATTTCGGAACTCATCAAACATCCATTTGACAAGTACAGATCTCAATCTTTTCTTCTATTGGAGGCATCGTAATAATACTGGTCATTGTAAACAGGATATTGGTCATGAAATGCAAACCTCGTCAGGCCAAAACAGAATCTCCTAAAGAGAACCAAGAAATAACAATAAATATACCAAGTGCATCCGAAAACCACAGCCCGTGCGCCACAGTTTTCTGAGGGGATGAAACCACTCCCACGAGAATCCCTCCTCTAGGACATGTATAGTTTCGGAGTGGGGGGCGCGATAAGGGTTTCTTCCCTATAAAAGCTGGGCATCAGGCCCCTTAACCCAGTACGAACCCAGCTTCCATGTCTAAGAACATTGCCACACAAACCACACCAAACGAAGGTACAAGGACCGTCGCAGTACAGACAGGATACCACGGTTCCTGGGAATCATTACCCCGAGTGGGTACTGTATTAACTCCAAGGCCATACAGCTGCAGCACTAGAGGGCTCGTCCGAAAAGGCCGAAGCTGTTCGACCCGCAAGATCACATCTAAGACAGTGGGGACCCAAGAATCTAGTAGAAGCGCCCCAAAGCGAATTCCGGATTGGCTGGATATCAAGGAGGTGACGGACGAAAATATCAGGGATTGGATACCGGGAGAGCAGATCATCAAGAAAAAACACAAACATGAGGACCCTCTCGGTGCGCGACCTCGGTAGATCATGCCGCTGCCTGGTAATGTACGTGGAGGACCCTACTACCTTCTGGGTCTGTTTAGATAAATATGCGGAGGCAGCGAAAGTTATGTTACGCGAGTTGAACAACTTTATGACGTACAGACAGCATTTATGCTTGCCAAAGAGAGACAGTGTTAAGCCGGGACGTCTTGTAACGGTGAAGTTCGACAGGAAGGGATGGCTCCGCGGCGAAATCATTGAGGTTAACGGAGCCACATGTACGACCTTCCTGGGTGACTATGGCATAGCCATGGACGGACCCATCTCGGAATTGCGATCTCTGCCACCCCGGTTTCACGTCCTCCCCTGGCAGACAGTGAGGATTCGCCTGAGGGGCGTCAAACTCCGTTCCCGCCGAAATTGCAGAGGTGGTCATGGCAAGGAGGAAGGGCCTCCTCGCCAACGTCCAGTCAACCCTGGACGACCTCACAGCCACGCTGACGCTCGATCGGCTACCAGGGCAACCATCATTGGACGTCATCGAGCACTGGTTGGAGATCGGCTACGTGGTGCTCAGCGACGTATAAATTATTACACCCTCAACATCTAGCGATAAGTACACTAATTACACTACACCCGACAATTTTCTTTCACACCTTTGCTTATGAAAGGATTTGTGGGGCGTTTTCCCTTCTTTTGAAAAGCATCACGAGAATCGCGATGTTTTGTCTTAGGGGGGAGATGTTACGTATGTGGAATTTTCCCATACGCTGCTCTCAAGCATTTTTCGAGCTCGCGTCTGCGAAGGGAAAACGCCCTAAAATCCTTTCGTTTATCAAACACACTAAGGGGGGTCATGATCTCGGCCATCTGGATCACGACCATGGGAACGGGAGTGACACGACGACGACCCCGAAGGATTTCCTTATATGGAAATTTCTAATGCATCCCCACTCATTTTTGGGACTATATAAACCCTTTGGTTTCTACCCTCGTTGGTTAAAAGCTATAGAGTCACGCGTAGAGTAACGTCGTGTCACGCTCGTACAGAGTTGGGTAAGATCGAGCTAAAGTCTCCCTCAGAATCAAAGTTAACCTTATAGGATCCGCGAGTTCGGTTTATATTCTATTTGGCACTTTGAAATAGCCACTCGTACGTCCCCGCATCGCCAGTGCGTCAACACCGTGCAAACTAGTGGTAACTACACACCTTTATTTATTACTTCATCGCGACACTTACATTTGTACCACAATTGATTATGCAATATATGAATGGTGTTCACGTATAAATCGAGTAGATTCGTTAAACCCATCTTTACCCAGCGATCCTTATAATATTAGTAGCACTCACCCACTGATACAGCTTTACCGCTCGAGTTGTATCAAACATAAAATAAGAGTTACGAGGCATTATTAACATTTCCCGCGACTCCCTGATCAAGCATCAGGTTCGTTCGCAACCCTTTAACCAAAACAAAGCATCTTCTCCAACCCAGTGGCTCCCCGATTTCGCATCGGGTTCGTCCACGAAACCTTACCCTCCTACGGCTCCCTGATTTCGCATCAGGTTCGTCCGTATCCTACAGCTCCCTGGTTTCGCATCAGGTTCGTCTGTAAATCTACCAACTTCCGAACAGCTCCCTGGTTTCGCACCAGGTTCGTCTGTAAATAATCCAACCTCCTAACAGCTCCCTGGTTTCGCACCAGGTTCGTCTGTGAACTCTATCCTAGTGACTCCCCGATTTCGCATCGGGTTCGTTCACGACGTTTTACCCTCCTGCGGCTCCCTGATTTCGCATCAGGTTCGTCCGCGTGTGACTCCATTCCTAGAGGCTCCCCGATTTCGCATCAGGTTCGTCCTCGCCATCAACAATCCTAGCGGCTCCCTGATTTCGCATCAGGTTCGTCCGCGCACCTAACTAACAAACTCATAAACCATATTCCCTGGGAAATACCCTTCTCGCCGGCCTCTCGCGTTGCTGCAGCCCCGGCTCGTAACAATCCAGAAAAATCGAAGTTGGTTTCAACAAAATTTTTTAAAATTCGACAAAAATCAGTACAAAAATCCAAAAATTCGAAGTTAATTTCAACTAAAATTACTCAAATGCAGCTCCGCTACCAAAAAAACCTATCGTAATCCAGAATAATCGAAGTTGGTTTCAACAAAATTTTTAAAATTTGACAAAAATCTGTACAAAAATCCAAAAATTCGAAGTTAATTTCAACTCAAATTACTCAAATGCAGCTCCTCTATCAAAAAAACCTAACATAATCCAGAAAAATCGAAGTAGGTTTCAACATAATTTTTTAAAATTGGACAAAAATCTGAACAAAAATCCAACATTTCGAAGTTAATTTCAACTAAAATTACTCAAATGCAGCTCCTCTATCCAAAAAACCTACCATATCCAGAAAAATCGAAGTTGGTTTCAACAAAATTTTTTAAAATTTGACAAAAATCTGGACAAAAATCCAAACATTCGAAGTTAATTTCAACTAGAATTACTCAAATGCAGCTCCGCTACCAAACAAACCTAACGTAATCCAGAATAATCGAAGATGGTTTCAACAAAATTTTTTAAAATTTGGCAAAAATCTGTTCAAAAATCCAAAAATTCGAAGTTAATTTCAACTAGAATTACTCAAATGCAGCTCCTCTATCAAAAAAACCTACCATATCCAGAAAAATCGAAGTTGGTTTCAACAAACTTTTTTAAAATTTGACAAAAGTCTGGACAAAAATCCAAAAATTCGAAGTTAATTTCAACTAGAATTACTCAAATGCAGCTCGTCTATCAAAAAAAACTAACATAATCCAGAAAAATCGAAATAGGCTTCAACAAATTTTTTAAAATTTGAGAAAAATCTGTTCAAAAATCCAAAAATTCGAAGTTAATTTCAACTAAAATTACTCACATGCAGCTCCGCTACCAAACAAACCTAACGTAATCCAGAATAATCGAAGTTGGTTTCAACAAAATTTTTTAAAATTTGGCAAAAATCTGTTCAAAAATCCAAAAATTCCAAGTTAATTTCAACTAGAATTACTCAAATGCAGCTCCTCTATCAAAAAAACCTAACATAATCCAGAAAAATGGAAGTAGGTTTCAACATAATTTTTTAAAATTGGACAAAAATCTGAACAAAAATCCAAAAATTCGAAGTTAATTACAACTAAAATTACTCAAATGCAGCTCCTCTATCCAAAAAACCTAACATAATGCAGAAAAATCGAAGTTGGTTTCAACAAAATTTTTTAAAATTTGACAAAAATCTGTACAAAAATCCAAAAATTCGAAGTTAATTTCAACTAAAATTACTCGAATGCAGCTCGTCTATCAAAAAAACCTAACATAATCCAGAAAAATCGAAATAGGCTTCAACAAAATTTTTTAAAATTTGACAAAAATCTGTACAAAAATCCAAATATTCGAAGTTAATTTCAACTCAAATTACTCAAATGCAGCTCCTCTACCAAAAAAACTTTACATAATCCAGAAAAATCTAAGTTGGTTTCAACAAAATTTTTTATAATTTGACAAAAATCTGTACAAACATCCAAAAATTCGAAGTTAATTTCAACTAACATTACTCGAATGCTGCTCCTCTATCAAAAAAACCTAACATAATCCAGAGAAATCGAAGTTGGTTTCAACAAAATTTTTTAAAATTTGACAAAAATCTGTACAAAAATCCAAAAATGCGAAGTTAATTTCAACTAAAATTACTCAAATGCAGCTCCTGTATCCAAAAAACCTACCATATCCAGAAAAATCGAAGTTGGTTTCAACAAAATTTTTTAAAATTTGACAAAAATCTGGACAAAAATCCAAACATTCGAAGTTAATTTCAGCTAGAATTACTCAAATGCAGCTCGTCTATCAAAAAAAACTAACATAATCCAGAAAAATCGAAATAGGCTTCAACAAATTTTTTAAAATTTGTGAAAAATCTGTTCAAAAATCCAAAAATTCGAAGTTAATTTCAACTAAAATTACTCAAATGCAGCTCCGCTACCAAACAAACCTAACGTAATCCAGAATAATCGAAGATGGTTTCAACAAAATTTTTTAAAATTTGACAAAAATCTGTTCAAAAATCCAAAAATTCGAAGTTAATTTCAACTAGAATTACTCAAATGCAGCTCCTCTATCAAAAAAACCTAACATAATCCAGAAAAATCGAAGTAGGTTTCAACATAATTTTTTAAAATTTGACAAAAATCTGTACAAAAATCCAAAAATTCGAAGTTAATTTCAACTAAAATTACTCAAATGCAGCTCCTCTATCCAAAAAACCTACCAAATCCAGAAAAATCGAAGTTGGTTTCAACAAAATTTTTTAAAATTTGACAAAAATCTGTACAAAAATCCAAAAATTCGAAGTTAATTTCAACTAGAATTACACAAATGCAGCTCCTCTATCAAAAAAACCTAACATATTCCAGAAAAATCGAAGTTGGGTTCAACAAAATTTTTTAAAATTTGACAAAAATCTGTACAAAAACCCAAAAATTCGAAGTTAATTACAACTAAAATTACTCGAATGCAGCTCCTCTATCCAAAAAACCTAACATAATCCACAAAAATCGAAGTTGGTTTCAACAAAATTTTTTAAAATTTGACAAAAATCTGTACAAAAAACCTAAAATTCGAAGTTAATTTCAACTAGAATTACTCAAATGCAGCTGCTCTATCAAAAAAACTTTACATAATCCAGAAAAATCGAAGTTGCTTTCCACAAAATTTTTTTAAATTTGCAATAATCTGTACAAAAATCCAAAAATCCGAAGTTAATTTCAACTAAAATTACTCAAATGCAGCTCCTCTTTCAAAAAAACCTAACATATTCCTGAAAAATCGAAGTTGGTTTCAACAAAATTTTATAAAATTTGACAAAAATCTGTACAAAAACCCAAAAATTCGAAGTTAATTACAACTAAAATTACTCAAATGCAGCTCCTCTATCCAAAAAACCTAACATAATCCAGAAAAATCGAAGTTGGTTTCAACAAAATTTTTTAAAATTTGTCAAAAATCTGTACAAAAATCCAAAAATTCGAAGTTAATTTCAACTAAAATTACTCGAATGCAGCTCCTCTACCAAAAAAACCTATCGTAATCCAGAATAATCGAAGTTGGTTTCAAAATAATTTTTTAAAATTTGACAAAAATCTGTACAAACATCCAAAAATCCGAAGTTAATTTCAACTAAAATTACTCAAATGCAGCTCCTCTATCCAAAAAACCTACCATATCCAGAAAAATCGAAGTTGGTTTCAACAAACTTTTTTAAAATTTGACAAAGGTCTGGACAAAAATCCAAAAATTCGAAGTTAATTTCAACTAGAATTACTCAAATGCAGCTCGTCTATCAAAAAAACTAACATAATCCAGAAAAATCGAAATAGGCTTCAACAAATTTTTTAAAATTTGAGAAATATCTGTTCAAAAATCCAAAAATTCGAAGTTAATTTCAACTAAAATTACTCGAATGCAGCTCCTCTACCAAAAAAACCTGTCGTAATCCAGAATAATCGAAGTTGGTTTCAAAATAATTTTTTAAAATTTGACAAAAATCTGTACAAACATCCAAAAATCCGAAGTTAATTTCAACTAAAATTACTCAAATGCAGCTCCTCTATCCAAAAAACCTACCATATCCAGAAAAATCGAAGTTGGTTTCAACAAACTTTTTTAAAATTTGACAAAAGTCTGGACAAACATCCAAAAATCCGAAGTTAATTTCAACTAAAATTACTCAAATGCAGCTCCTCTATCCAAAAAACCTACCATATCCAGAAAAATCGAAGTTGGTTTCAACAAAATTTTTTAAAATTTGACAAAAATCTGGACAAAAATCCAAACATTCGAAGTTAATTTCAACTAGAATTACTCAAATGCAGCTCCGCTACCAAACAAACCTAACGTAATCCAGAATAATCGAAGATGGTTTCAACAAAATTTTTTAAAATTTGGCAAAAATCTGTTCAAAAATCCAAAAATTCGAAGTTAATTTCAACTAGAATTACTCAAATGCAGCTCCTCTATCAAAAAAACCTACCATATCCAGAAAAATCGAAGTTGGTTTCAACAAACTTTTTTAAAATTTGACAAAAGTCTGGACAAAAATCCAAAAATTCGAAGTTAATTTCAACTAGAATTACTCAAATGCAGCTCGTCTATCAAAAAAAACTAACATAATCCAGAAAAATCGAAATAGGCTTCAACAAATTTTTTAAAATTTGAGAAAAATCTGTTCAAAAATCCAAAAATTCGAAGTTAATTTCAACTAAAATTACTCACATGCAGCTCCGCTACCAAACAAACCTAACGTAATCCAGAATAATCGAAGTTGGTTTCAACAAAATTTTTTAAAATTTGGCAAAAATCTGTTCAAAAATCCAAAAATTCCAAGTTAATTTCAACTAGAATTACTCAAATGCAGCTCCTCTATCAAAAAAACCTAACATAATCCAGAAAAATGGAAGTAGGTTTCAACATAATTTTTTAAAATTGGACAAAAATCTGAACAAAAATCCAAAAATTCGAAGTTAATTACAACTAAAATTACTCAAATGCAGCTCCTCTATCCAAAAAACCTAACATAATGCAGAAAAATCGAAGTTGGTTTCAACAAAATTTTTTAAAATTTGACAAAAATCTGTACAAAAATCCAAAAATTCGAAGTTAATTTCAACTAAAATTACTCGAATGCAGCTCGTCTATCAAAAAAACCTAACATAATCCAGAAAAATCGAAATAGGCTTCAACAAAATTTTTTAAAATTTGACAAAAATCTGTACAAAAATCCAAATATTCGAAGTTAATTTCAACTCAAATTACTCAAATGCAGCTCCTCTACCAAAAAAACTTTACATAATCCAGAAAAATCTAAGTTGGTTTCAACAAAATTTTTTATAATTTGACAAAAATCTGTACAAACATCCAAAAATTCGAAGTTAATTTCAACTAACATTACTCGAATGCTGCTCCTCTATCAAAAAAACCTAACATAATCCAGAGAAATCGAAGTTGGTTTCAACAAAATTTTTTAAAATTTGACAAAAATCTGTACAAAAATCCAAAAATGCGAAGTTAATTTCAACTAAAATTACTCAAATGCAGCTCCTGTATCCAAAAAACCTACCATATCCAGAAAAATCGAAGTTGGTTTCAACAAAATTTTTTAAAATTTGACAAAAATCTGGACAAAAATCCAAACATTCGAAGTTAATTTCAGCTAGAATTACTCAAATGCAGCTCGTCTATCAAAAAAAACTAACATAATCCAGAAAAATCGAAATAGGCTTCAACAAATTTTTTAAAATTTGTGAAAAATCTGTTCAAAAATCCAAAAATTCGAAGTTAATTTCAACTAAAATTACTCAAATGCAGCTCCGCTACCAAACAAACCTAACGTAATCCAGAATAATCGAAGATGGTTTCAACAAAATTTTTTAAAATTTGACAAAAATCTGTTCAAAAATCCAAAAATTCGAAGTTAATTTCAACTAGAATTACTCAAATGCAGCTCCTCTATCAAAAAAACCTAACATAATCCAGAAAAATCGAAGTAGGTTTCAACATAATTTTTTAAAATTTGACAAAAATCTGTACAAAAATCCAAAAATTCGAAGTTAATTTCAACTAAAATTACTCAAGTGCAGCTCCTCTATCCAAAAAACCTAACATAATCCAGAAAAATCGAAGTTGGGTTCAACAAAATTTTGTAAAATTTGACAAAAATCTGTACAAAAACCCAAAAATTCGAAGTTAATTACAACTAAAATTACTCAAATGCAGCTCCTCTATCCAAAAAACCTAACATAATCCAGAAAAATCGAAGTTGGGTTCAACAAAATTTTATAAAATTTGACAAAAATCTGTACAAAAACCCAAAAATTCGAAGTTAATTACAACTAAAATTACTCAAATGCAGCTCCTCTATCCAAAAAACCTACCAAATCCAGAAAAATCGAAGTTGGTTTCAACAAAATTTTTTAAAATTTGACAAAAATCTGTACAAAAATCCAAAAATTCGAAGTTAATTTCAACTAGAATTACACAAATGCAGCTCCTCTATCAAAAAAACCTAACATATTCCAGAAAAATCGAAGTTGGGTTCAACAAAATTTTTTAAAATTTGACAAAAATCTGTACAAAAACCCAAAAATTCGAAGTTAATTACAACTAAAATTACTCGAATGCAGCTCCTCTATCCAAAAAACCTAACATAATCCACAAAAATCGAAGTTGGTTTCAACAAAATTTTTTAAAATTTGACAAAAATCTGTACAAAAAACCTAAAATTCGAAGTTAATTTCAACTAGAATTACTCAAATGCAGCTGCTCTATCAAAAAAACTTTACATAATCCAGAAAAATCGAAGTTGCTTTCCACAAAATTTTTTTAAATTTGCAATAATCTGTACAAAAATCCAAAAATCCGAAGTTAATTTCAACTAAAATTACTCAAATGCAGCTCCTCTTTCAAAAAAACCTAACATATTCCTGAAAAATCGAAGTTGGTTTCAACAAAATTTTATAAAATTTGACAAAAATCTGTACAAAAACCCAAAAATTCGAAGTTAATTACAACTAAAATTACTCAAATGCAGCTCCTCTATCCAAAAAACCTAACATAATCCAGAAAAATCGAAGTTGGTTTCAACAAAATTTTTTAAAATTTGTCAAAAATCTGTACAAAAATCCAAAAATTCGAAGTTAATTTCAACTAAAATTACTCGAATGCAGCTCCTCTACCAAAAAAACCTATCGTAATCCAGAATAATCGAAGTTGGTTTCAAAATAATTTTTTAAAATTTGACAAAAATCTGTACAAACATCCAAAAATCCGAAGTTAATTTCAACTAAAATTACTCAAATGCAGCTCCTCTATCCAAAAAACCTACCATATCCAGAAAAATCGAAGTTGGTTTCAACAAACTTTTTTAAAATTTGACAAAGGTCTGGACAAAAATCCAAAAATTCGAAGTTAATTTCAACTAGAATTACTCAAATGCAGCTCGTCTATCAAAAAAACTAACATAATCCAGAAAAATCGAAATAGGCTTCAACAAATTTTTTAAAATTTGAGAAATATCTGTTCAAAAATCCAAAAATTCGAAGTTAATTTCAACTAAAATTACTCGAATGCAGCTCCTCTACCAAAAAAACCTGTCGTAATCCAGAATAATCGAAGTTGGTTTCAAAATAATTTTTTAAAATTTGACAAAAATCTGTACAAACATCCAAAAATCCGAAGTTAATTTCAACTAAAATTACTCAAATGCAGCTCCTCTATCCAAAAAACCTACCATATCCAGAAAAATCGAAGTTGGTTTCAACAAACTTTTTTAAAATTTGACAAAAGTCTGGACAAACATCCAAAAATCCGAAGTTAATTTCAACTAAAATTACTCAAATGCAGCTCCTCTATCCAAAAAACCTACCATATCCAGAAAAATCGAAGTTGGTTTCAACAAACTTTTTTAAAATTTGACAAAAGTCTGGACAAAAATCCAAAAATTCGAAGTTAATTTCAACTAGAATTACTCAAATGCAGCTCGTCTATCAAAAAAACTAACATAATCCAGAAAAATCGAAATAGGCTTCAACAAAATTTTTTAAAATTTGAGAAAAATCTGTACAAAAAACCAAAAATTCGAAGTTAATTTCAACTAGAATTACTCAAATGCAGCTGCTCTATCAAAAAAACTTTACATAATCCAGAAAAATCGAAGTTGCTTTCCACAAAATTTTTTAAAATTTGCAATAATATGTACAAAAACCCAAAAATTCGAAGTTAATTACAACTAAAATTACTCAAATGCAGCTCCTCTATCCAAAAAACCTAACATAATCCAGAAAAATCGAAGTTGGTTTCAACAAAATTTTTTAAAATTTGTCAAAAATCTGTACAAAAATCCAAAAATTCGAAGTTAATTTCAACTAAAATTACTCGAATGCAGCTCCTCTATCCAAAAAACCTAACATAATCCAGAAAAATCAAAATAGGCTTCAACAAAATTTTTTATAATTTGACAAAAATCTGTACAAACATCCAAAAATCCGAAGTTAATTTCAACTAAAATTACTCAAATGCAGCTCCTCTATCAAAAAAACCTAACATAATCCAGAAAAATCGAAGTTGGGTTCTAAAAAATTTTATAAAATTTGACAAAATTCTGGACAAAAATCCAAAAATTCGAAGTTAAATACAACTAAAATTACTTAAATGCAGCTCCTCTATCCAAAAAACCTAACATAATCCAGAAAAATCGAAGTAGGGTTCAACAAAATTTTATAAAATTTGACAAAAATCTGTACAAAAATCCAAAAAATCGAAGTTAATTTCAACTAAAATTACTCAAATGCAGCTCCGCTACCAAACAAACCTAACGTAATCCAGAATAATCGAAGTTGGTTTCAACAAAATTATTTAAAATTTGGCAAAAATCGGTTCAAAAATCCAACAATTCGAAGTTAATTTCAACTAAAATTACTCAAATGCAGCTCCTCTACCAAAAAAACCTATCGTAATCCAGAATAATCGAAGTTGGTTTCAAAATAATTTTTTAAAATTTGACAAAAATCTGTACAAAAATCCAAAAATTCGAAGTTAATTTCAACTAGAATTACTCAAATGCAGCTGCTCTATCAAAAAAACTTTACATAATCCAGAAAAATCGAAGTTGCTTTCCACAAAATTTTTTAAAATTTGGCAATAATCTGTACAAAAATCCAAAAATTCGAAGTTAATTTCAACTAAAATTAATCGAATGCTGCTCCTCTATCAAAAAAACCTAACATAATCCAGAGAAATCGAAGTTGGTTCAACAAAAGTTTTTAAAATTTGACAAAAATCTGTACAAAAATCCAAAAATCCGAAGTTAATATCAACAAAAATTACTCAAATGCAGCTCCTCTATCAAAAAAACCTAACATAATCCAGAAAAATCGAAGTTGGTTTCAACAAAGTTTTTTAAAATTTGAGAAAAATCTGTTCAAAAATCCAAAAATTCGAATTTAATTTCAACTGGTATTACTCAAATGCAGCTCCTCTTTCAAAAAAACCTAACATAATCCAGAAAAATCGAAGTTGGTTTCAACAAAATTTTTTAAAATTTGACAAAAATCTGTACAAAAATCCAAAAATTCGAAGTTATTTTCAACTAAAATTACTCAAATGCAGCTCCTCTATCAAAAAAACCTAACATAATCCAGAAAAATCGAAGTTGGGTTCAACAAAATTTTTTAAAATTTGACAAAAATCTGAACAAAAATCCAAAAATTCGAAGTTAATTTAAACTAAAATTACTCAAATGCAGCTCCTCTACCAAAAAAACCTAACGTAATCCAGAAAAATCGAAATAGGCTTCAACAAAATTTTTTAAAATTTGACAAAAATCTGTACAAAAATCCAAAAATTCGAAGTTAATTACAACTAAAATTACTCAAATGCAGCTCCTCTATTCAAAAAACCTAACATAAAGCAAGAAAAATCGAAGTTGGTTTCAACAAAATTTTTTAAAATTTGACAAAAATCTGTACAAAAATCCAAAAATTCGAAGTTAATTTCAACTAAAATTACTCGAATGCAGCTCGTCTATCAAAAAAACCTAACATAATCCAGAAAAATCGAAATAGGCTTCAACATAATTTTTTAAAATTGGACAAAAATCTGAACAAAAATCCAAAAATTCGAAGTTAATTACAACTCAAATTACTCAAATGCAGCTCCTCTACCAACAAAACCTAACATAATCCAGAAAAATCGAAGTTGGTTTCAACAAAATTTTTTAAAATTTGACAAAAATCTGTACAAAAATCCAAAAATGCGAAGTTAATTTCAACTAAAATTACTCAAATGCAGCTCCTCTATCAAAAAAACTTTACATAATCCAGAAAAATCTAAGATGGTTTCAACAAAATTTTTTAAAATTTGACAAAAAACTGTACAAAAATCCAAAAATTCGAAGTTATTTTCAACTAGAATTACTCAAATGCAGCTCCTCTATCAAAAAAACCTAACATAATCCAGAAAAATCGAAGTTGGTTTCAACAAAATTTTTTAAAATTTGACAAAAATCTGTACAAAAATCCAAAAATGCGAAGTTAATTTCAACTAAAATTACTCAAATGCAGCTCCTCTATCAAAAAAACTTTACATAATCCAGAAAAATCTAAGATGGTTTCAACAAAATTTTTTAAAATTTGACAAAAAACTGTACAAAAATCCAAAAATTCGAAGTTATTTTCAACTAGAATTACTCAAATGCAGCTCCTCTATCAAAAAAACCTTACATAATCCAGAAAAATCGAAGTTTGTTTCAACAAAATTTTTTAAAATTTGACAAATATCTGTACAAAAATCCAAAAATTCGAAGTTAATTTCAACTAAAATTACTCAAATGCAGCTCCTCTACCAAAAAAACCTATCGTAATCCAGAATAATCGAAGTTGGTTTCAAAATAATTTTTTAAAATTTGACAAAAATCTGTACAAAAATCCAAAAATTCGAAGTTAATTTCAACTAACATTACTCAAATCCAGCTGCTCTATCAAAAAAACTTTACATAATCCAGAAAAATCGAAGTTGCTTTCCACAAAATTTTTTAAAATTTGGCAATAATCTATACAAAAATCCAAAAATTCGAAGTTAATTTCAACTAAAATTAATCGAATGCTGCTCCTCTATCAAAAAAACCTAACATAATCCAGAGAAATCGAAGTTGGTTCAACAAAAGTTTTTAAAATTTGACAAAAATCTGTACAAAAATCCAAAAATCCGAAGTTAATTTCAACAAAAATTACTCAAATGCAGCTCCTCTATCAAAAAAACCTAACATAATCCAGAAAAATCGAAGTTGGTTTCAACAAAGTTTTTTAAAATTTGAGAAAAATCTGTTCAAAAATCCAAAAATTCGAATTTAATTTCAACTGGTATTACTCAAATGCAGCTCCTCTTTCAAAAAAACCTAACATATTCCTGAAAAATCGAAGTTGGTTTCAACAAAATTTTATAAAATTTGACAAAAATCTGTACAAAAACCCAAAAATTCGAAGTTAATTACAACTAAAATTACTCAACTGCAGCTCCTCTATCCAAAAAACCTAACATAATCCAGAAAAATCGAAGTTGGTTTCAACAAAATTTTTTAAAATTTGTCAAAAATCTGTACAAAAATCCAAAAATTCGAAGTTAATTTCAACTAAAATTACTCGAATAGAGCTCCTCTATCCAAAAAACCTAACATAATCCAGAAAAATCAAAATAGGCTTCAACAAAATTTTTTATAATTTGTCAGAAATCTGTACAAAAATCCAAAAATGCGAAGTTAATTTCAACTAAAATTACTCAAATGCAGCTCCTCTATCAAAAAAACCTAACATAATCCAGAAAAATCGAAGTTGGGTTCTAAAAAATTTTATAAAATTTGACAAAATTCTGGACAAAAATCCAAAAATTCGAAGTTAAATACAACTAAAATTACTTAAATGCAGCTCCTCTATCCAAAAAACCTAACATAATCCAGAAAAATCGAAGTAGGGTTCAACAAAATTTTATAAAATTTGACAAAAATCTGTACAAAAATCCAAAAAATCGAAGTTAATTTCAACTAAAATTACTCAAATGCAGCTCCGCTACCAAACAAACCTAACGTAATCCAGAATAATCGAAGTTGGTTTCAACAAAATTATTTAAAATTTGGCAAAAATCGGTTCAAAAATCCAACAATTCGAAGTTAATTTCAACTAAAATTACTCAAATGCAGCTCCTCTACCAAAAAAACCTATCGTAATCCAGAATAATCGAAGTTGGTTTCAAAATAATTTTTTAAAATTTGACAAAAATCTGTACAAAAATCCAAAAATTCGAAGTTAATTTCAACTAGAATTACTCAAATGCAGCTGCTCTATCAAAAAAACTTTACATAATCCAGAAAAATCGAAGTTGCTTTCAACAAAATTTTTTAAAATTTGGCAATAATCTGTACAAAAATCCAAAAATTCGAAGTTAATTTCAACTAAAATTAATCGAATGCTGCTCCTCTATCAAAAAAACCTAACATAATCCAGAGAAATCGAAGTTGGTTCAACAAAAGTTTTTAAAATTTGACAAAAATCTGTACAAAAATCCAAAAATCCGAAGTTAATATCAACAAAAATTACTCAAATGCAGCTCCTCTATCAAAAAAACCTAACATAATCCAGAAAAATCGAAGTTGGTTTCAACAAAGTTTTTTAAAATTTGAGAAAAATCTGTTCAAAAATCCAAAAATTCGAATTTAATTTCAACTGGTATTACTCAAATGCAGCTCCTCTTTCAAAAAAACCTAACATAATCCAGAAAAATCGAAGTTGGTTTCAACAAAATTTTTTAAAATTTGACAAAAATCTGTACAAAAAACCAAAAATTCGAAGTTATTTTCAACTAAAATTACTCAAATGCAGCTCCTCTATCAAAAAAACCTAACATAATCCAGAAAAATCGAAGTTGGGTTCAACAAAATTTTTTAAAATTTGACAAAAATCTGAACAAAAATCCAAAAATTCGAAGTTAATTTAAACTAAAATTACTCAAATGCAGCTCCTCTACCAAAAAAACCTAACGTAATCCAGAATAATCGAAGTTGGTTTCAACAAAATTTTTTAAAATTTTACAAACATCTGTAAAAAAGTCCCAAAATTCGAAGTTAATTTCAACTAAAATTACTCAAATGCAGCCCTCTATCAAAAAAACCTAACACAATCCAGAGAAATCGAAGTTGGTTTCAACAAAATTTTTTAAAATTTTACAAAAATCTGTACAAAAAACCAAATATTCGCTGGATTATGTAAAGTTTTTTTGATAGAGGAGCTGCATTTGAGTAATTTTAGTTGAAATTAACTTCAAATTTTTGGATTCTTGGTACAGATTTTTGTCAAATTTTAAAAAATTTTGTTGAACCCAACTTCGATTTTTCTGGATTATGTTAGGTTTTTTTGATAGAGGAGCTGCATTTGAGTAATTTTAGTTGAAATTAACTTCGAATTTTTGGATTTTTGTACAGATGTTTGTCAAATTTTAAAAAATTTTTGTTGAAACCAACTTCGATTTTTCTGGATTATGTAAAGTTTTTTTGATAGAGGAGCTGCATTTGAGTAATTTTAGTTGAAATTAACTTCGAATTTTCGGATTCTTGTACAGATATTTGTCAAATTTTAAAAAATTTTGTTGAAACCAACTTCGATTTTTCTGGAATATGTTAGGTTTTTTTGATAAAGGAGCTGCATTTGAGTAATTTTAGTTGAAATTAACTTCGAATTTTTGGATTTTTGTACAGATTTTTGTGAAATTTTAAAAAAATTTGTTGAAACCAACTTCGATTTTTCTGGATTATGTTAGGTTTTTTGGATAGAGAAGCTGCATTTGAGTAATTTTAGTTGAAATTAACTTCGAATTTTGGGATTTTTGTACAGATGTTTGTCAAATTTTAATGAATTTTGTTTGAACCAACTTCGATTTTTCTGGATTATGTTAGGTTTTTTTGATAGAGGAGCTGCATTTGAGTAATTTTAGTTGAAATTAACTTCGAATTTTTGGATTTTTGATCAGATTTTTGTCAAATTTTAAAAAATTTTGTTGAAACCAACTTCGATTTTTCTGGATTATGTAAAGTTTTTTGAATAGAGGAGCTGCATTTGAGTAATTTTAGTTGAAATTAACTTCGAATTTTTGGATTTTTGTACAGATTGTTGTGAAATTTTAAAAAAATTTGTTGAAACCAACTTCGATTTTTCTGGATTATGTTAGGTTTTTTGGATAGAGAAGCTGCATTTGAGTAATTTTAGTTGTAATTAACTTCGAATTTTTGGATTTTTGTACAGATTTTTGTCAAATTTTAAAAAATTTTGTTGAAACCAACTTCGATTTTTCTGGATTATGTTAGGTTTTTTTTTGATAGAGGAGCTGCATTTGAGTAATTTTAGTTGAAATTAACTTCGAATTTTTGGATTTTTGTACAGATTTTTGTAAAATTTTAAAAAATTATGTTGAAACCAACTTCGATTTTTCAGGATTATGTTAGGTTTTTTTGATAGAGGAGCTGCATTTGAGTAATTTTAGTTGAAATTAACTTCGAATTTTGAGATTTTTGTACAGAAGTTTGTCAAATTTTAAAAATTTTTTGTTGAAACCAACTTCGATTTTTCTGGATTATGTTACGTTTTTTTGATAGAGGAGCAGCATTCGAGTAATTTTAGTTGAAATTAACTTCGAATTTTTGGATTTTTGTACAGATTTTTGTCAAATTTTAAAAAATTTTGTTGAAACCAACTTCGATTTTTCTGGATATGGTAGGTTTTTTGGATAGAGGAGCTTCATTTGAGTAATTTTAGTTGTAATTAACTTCGAATTTTTGGATTTTTGTACAGATTTTTGTCAAATTTTAAAAAATTTTGTAGAAACCAACTTCGATTTCTCTGGATTATGTTAGGTTTTTTTGATAGAGGAGCAGCATTCGAGTAATTTTAGTTGAAATTAACTTCGAATTTTTGGATTTTTGTACAGATTTTTGTCAAATTTTAAAAAATTTTGTTGAAACCAACTTCGATTTTTCTGGATTATGTTAGGTTTTTTGGATAGAGTAGCTGCATGTGAGTAATTTTAGTTGTAATTAACTTCGAATTTTTGGATTTTTGTACAGATTTATGTCAAATTTTAAAAAATTTGTTGAAGCCTATTCCGATTTTTCTGGATATGGTAGGTTTGTTGGATAGAGGAGCTGCATTTGAGTAATTTTAGTTGTAATTAACTTCGAATTTTTGGATTTTTGTACAGATTTTTGTCAAATTTTAAAAAATTTTGTAGAAACCAACTTCGATTTCTCTGGATTATGTTAGGTTTTTTTGATAGAGGAGCAGCATTCGAGTAATTTTAGTTGAAATTAACTTCGAATTTTTGGATTTTTGTACAGATTTTTGTCAAATTTTAAAAAATTTTGTTGAACCCAACTTCGATTTTTCTGGAATATGTTAGGTTTTTTTTGGATAGAGGAGCTGCATTTGAGTAATTTTAGTTGTAATTAAGTTCGAATTTTTGGATTTTTGAACAGATTTTTGTCAAATTTTAAAAAATTTTGTTGATACCAACTTCGATTTTTCTGGATTATTTTAGGTTTTTTGGATAGAGGAGCTGCATTTGAGTAATTTTAGTTGTAATTAACTTCGAATTTTTGGATTTTTGTACAGATTTTGGTCAAATTTTAAAAAATTTTGTTGAAACCAACTTCGATTTTTCTGGATTATGTTAGGTTTTTTTGATAGAGGAGCTGCATTTGAGTAATTCTAGTTGAAAATAACTTCGAATTTTTGGTTTTTGTACAGATTTATGTCAAATTTTTAAAAATTTTGTTGAAACCAACTTCGATTATTCTGGATTACGTTAGGTTTATTTGGTAGCGGAGCTGCATTTGAGTAACTTTAGTTGAAATTAACTTCGAATTTTTGGATTTTTGAACAGATTTTTGTCAAATTTTAAAAAATTTTGTTGAAACCAACTTCGATTTTTCAGGAATATGTTAGGTTTTTTTGATAGAGGAGCTGCATTTGAGTAATTCTAGTTGAAAATAACTTCGAATTTTTGGTTTTTGTACAGATTTATGTCAAATTTTTAAAAATTTTGTTGAAACCAACTTCGATTATTCTGGATTACGTTAGGTTTATTTGGTAGCGGAGCTGCATTTGAGTAACTTTAGTTGAAATTAACTTCGAATTTTTGGATTTTTGAACAGATTTATGTCAAATTTTTAAAAATTTTGTTGAAACCAACTTCGATTATTCTGGATTACGTTAGGTTTATTTGGTAGCGGAGCTGCATTTGAGTAACTTTAGTTGAAATTAACTTCGAATTTTTGGATTTTTGAACAGATTTTTGTCAAATTTTAAAAAATTTTGTTGAAACCAACTTCGATTTTTCAGGAATAGTTAGGTTTTTTTGATAGAGGAGCTGCATTTGAGTAATTCTAGTTGAAATTAACTTCGAATTTTTGGATTTTTGTAGAGATTTTTGTCAAATTTTAAAAAAATTTGTTGAAACCAACTTCGATTTTTCTGGATATGGTAGGTTTTTTGGATAGAGGAGCAGCATTTGAGTAATTTTAGTTGTAATTAACTTCGAATTTTTGGATTTTTGTACAGATTTTTGTCAAATTTTAAAAAATTTTGTTGAAACCAACTTCGATTTTTCTGGATTATGTTAGGTTTTTTTGATAGAGGAGCTGCATTTGAGTAATTCTAGTTGAAAATAACTTCGAATTTTTGGTTTTTGTACAGATTTATGTCAAATTTTTAAAAATTTTGTTGAAACCAACTTCGATTATTCTGGATTACGTTAGGTTTATTTGGTAGCGGAGCTGCATTTGAGTAACTTTAGTTGAAATTAACTTCGAATTTTTGGATTTTTGAACAGATTTTTGTCAAATTTTAAAAAATTTTGTTGAAACCAACTTCGATTTTTCAGGAATAGTTAGGTTTTTTTGATAGAGGAGCTGCATTTGAGTAATTCTAGTTGAAATTAACTTCGAATTTTTGGATTTTTGTAGAGATTTTTGTCAAATTTTAAAAAAATTTGTTGAAACCAACTTCGATTTTTCTGGATATGGTAGGTTTTTTGGATAGAGGAGCTGCATTTGAGTAATTCTGGTTGAAATTAACTTCGAATTTTTGGATTTTTGTACAGATTTTTGTCAAATTTAAAAAAATTTTGTTGAAACCAACTTCGATTTTTCTGGATTATGTTAGGTTTTTTTGATAGAGGAGCTGCATTTGAGTAATTCTAGTTGAAATTAACTTCGATTTTTTGGATTTTTGTTCAGATTTTTGTCTAATTTTGAAAAATTTTGTTGAAACCAACTTCGATTTTTCTGGATTATTTTAGGTTTCTTGGATAGAGGAGCTGCATTTGAGTAATTTTAGTTGAAAATAACTTCGAAATTTTGGATTTTTGTACAGATTTTTGTCAAATTTTAAAAAATTTTGTTGAAACCAACTTCGATTTTTCTGGATATGGTAGGTTTTTTGGATAGAGGAGCTGCATTTGAGTAATTTTAGTTGTAATTAACTTCAAATTTTTGGATTTTTGTACAGATTTTTGTCAAATTTTAAAAAATTTTGTTGAAACCAACTTCGATTTTTCTGGATTATGTTAGGTTTTTTGGAGAGAGGAGCTGCATTTGAGTAATTTTAGTTGAAATTAAATTTGAATTTTTGGATTTTTGAACAGATTTTTCTCAAATTTTAAAAAATTTTGTTGTAGCCTATTTCGATTTTTCTGGATTATGTTAGGTTTTTTGGATAGAGGAGCTGCATTTGAGTAATTTTAGTTGAAATTAAATTTCCCGGGTCCTCAGGAAGAGGTGTCTTCCAAGGGGGACCCGGAAGCCCAACCGGTGGTGGAATGCGGAAATCGCCGAAGCTCGCTCTGCGATGCATCGTGCCCGTAGGCTCCTCCAGAGAAGTAGGAGGAGATTAGATCCCTCCTCCCCCCGCCTCGAACAACTGAGGCGGGACTTCTCCTTGGCGAGGCGTGCAGTTCAAGTTTTGATCTGGCGCTCCAAGGAGAAGCTCTGGAGGGAGCTGTACGGCACGGTCGATGGCGATCCGTGGGGGAAGCCATACAAGATAGTTATGGCTAGATTGGGGGGGAGGAAACCAAACATGGTTATGACGCGGGAGCAGGTTGGCGGGGTACTTGATACCCTTTTTGCCACTGCCCCGCTCCCTCCCCTCCCTTCCCCCTCACCAGTGGTTGGGCCTGCGCATACGCACGCCCCCCTCTTGTCGCGTCCCCTCCCTATGCGACCCCTCTCCTCGTTTTGGAGGGGAATCCCGGAGGTTACGCCCGAGCAGGTCGACAGGGCCCTCTCGCGTATCAAGCCCAACAAGGCCCCCGGACTCGACAGAGTCCCATCGGGGGTCGTGGCCTGTGTGGCCAGGGCACACAAACATCTGATACGCGAGATGGTTGCCGACACTTTACAGCGCGGTGGAATCCCGGCTTCGTGGAACATGGCAAGGGTCATCTTGATCCCGAAGCCGGGAAAGGATCCCCTAAGTCCGAGGGCCTACAGGCCGATCTCCGTACTCCCAGCCTTATCTAAGGTATGGGAGTACGTCATGAAGGAGATCCTGGAATCCCAGCTCGGCAGGGATCCATTCCATAAAAACCAGTATGGTTTTCGCCGCGGTGTTGGCACCATGGAGGCGGCCACCGAGGTTGCTCGGTTTGCCGAACGCTCCAGGGCCCAGAACAAGATCTGCCTTCTCCTGTCCTTCGACGTTCAGAACGCGTTTAACACCCTCCGTTGGGAGGTTGTTCTGAACGAGTTGGATAGGAGGGGTGTCGACCGATATGTTCGGGCGCTCCTCCGGGAATATTTTAATAATCGTAGGATCACGGTGCACTCTTATGAGGGCACCGTGGTCCGTGATATTTATGCGGGCGTTCCACAGGGGTCCGTTCTAGGACCCTTTTTGTGGAACGCCGTGTATGATGGACTCCTCACCGAGTTTGATATGGGCGGGGCGGGGCGTGCGATAGCGTACGCCGACGACCTCGCCCTATTGTTTTCGGGTAGGGACCTCCCGCAGGTCAGGTTGCAGATGGCTTCCGTGCTGCCGAGGATTGGAGCCTGGTTCCAGAAAACCGGCCTTTCCTTAGCAGCGGAAAAAACGGAGGCCATCCTCCTGACTGGCCACAGGATCGAGAAGACAGTAAGTCTTCCGATCCTGAATGCCACTGTCACCACGGCGGCCAGGGTCCGGTATTTGGGGGTGATTTTTGATTGCCTCCGTAATTATCGGGCCCATCTGGGGGAGGTTTCATTAAGGGCGGATAGGGTCTCAGGAGCGCTTTCAGCGATCCTGCCTAACACCAGGGGCCCATCCGTCCATGCCCGGAGACTCTACATCTCGGTGTGGGAGTCCATCATTTTATACGGGTCGCCGGTCTGGGCTGTTGCGCTGGTCAGGGAGAATGCACGTGCAATTCTCCGCCGTGCTCAGCGCACAGCCCTGATCCGATGTACAGCGGCATATAGGACTGTGTCCTTTGCTTCGCTCTGCGTTTTAGCAGGGCGAATGCCGCTGTACATCAAGGCCAAAATGGGGCGCGCAATTTTTTGCGCAAAAGCGCAAGACAGGGATAACCCCACCCTTGGCGGCGACCCGGGTATTTTAAAGACGCGTGCCCAGCTCCATAAAGCCGCTGCGTTAACAGCGGCTATGGAGGAGTGGCAGGCGGAATGGGACAGGTCCCCACCCACTGGGTGGGTGAGACGCCTGGTCCCGGCGGTTAGCACGTTCGTCGACGCCTCGGGCCCCGCAGCAATGTCGGACTATTGGTCCTTGCAATTGCTGACGGGGCATGGGTCTTTCCAGAAATTCTTACACCGAATTGGGAAAGCACCCTCCGAGGCGTGTCTGGTCTGCGGGGCGGCCCGGGATGACGCGGAGCATGTGCTCATTGCATGCCCGGAGTACGCCCCCCAGCGCGAACTGCTGACCGCCTGCCTCGGGGCACCGGTGGAAGTCTCCACGTTGGTGCCCCTTGCCACTTCCTCCCCGGAGAGATGGGCCGCGTTCCGGGAGTTTGCGGCCTCCGTCATGGGGGCACGTCAAGCGTCGGAATTGGAGGCCGACCGCCTCTTTCGAGCGGAGCGCGTGCGGATGGCCCAGGAGGCTGCGGCCGAGAGGGCCCGCGCGCGCACCAGGCTCGGCAGAAAAAGAAAGAGGGTCGGCCCCCGATGATCGCGAGGGGGGGGTGACATCCCCCCCGGACGGTGTCCCCATGCGGGGAGCCGTTTTTCTTACCGCGTGTTTTTATTGCGTTTTTGTTTTGTTTTATCCGGGTTTTATCGCGTTTGTTCGCGTTTTTATCCGGGTTTTTATGGTGGTGGGTTTTTATTTTTTTATGGTTTTTATTTTTTACGGTGGTGGTGGTAATTTAAGTTAGTTTTAAGCTATCTTAGGTTTATTTATTTGAGCGTGACGCACGCACTAATAGTGCAGCGTTTTGAGGCCGGGGAGTCCACTCATATTGAGTGGACACCCAGTCGGTGGTTTCCCCCCCTCACAAAGCTTAATTTGGGAGTGGGGGGATGTTAGCGGGGCCTCATTGGTAACAATAGCGGCGCCCGACGGACTACATCAGAAGTTCCGGGCGCCGCCATGAGGCCCACCATGGAGACCACCAGAGGGGGTTTTTAGTGGGTATCCCGCCTATGTTATAGGCGGGGAGTCCCACATAACCCCGACAACAAATGTCGGGGTATGCGTAATGCATTTTCCCCCTCTTCAAAAAAAAAAAAAAAAAAAGTTGAAATTAAATTTGAATTTTTGGATTTTTGAACAGAATTTTCTCAAATTTTAAAAAATTTTGTTGAAGCCTATTTCGATTTTTCTGGATTATGTCAGGTTTTTTTGATAGACGAGCTGCATTTGAGTAATTCTAGTTGAAATTAACTTCGATTTTTTGGATTTTTGTACAGATTTTTGTCAAATTTTAAAAAATTTTGTTGAAACCAACTTCGATTTTTCTGGATTATGTTAGTTTTTTTGGATAGAGGAGCTGCATTTGAGTAATTTTAGTTGTAATTAACTTCGAATTTTTGGATTTTTGTACAGATTTTTGTCAAATTTTAAAAAATTTTGTTGAAACCAACTTCGATTTTTCTGGATTATCTAAGGTTTTTTTGATAGAGGAGCTGCATTTCAGTAATTTTAGTTGTAATTAACTTCGAATTTTTGGATTTTTGTACAGATTTTTGTCAAATTTTAAAAAATTTTGTTGAAACCAACTTCGATTTTTCTGGATTATGTTAGGTTTTTTTGATAGAGGAGCTGCATTTGAGTATTTTTAGTTGAAAATAACTTCGAATTTTTGGATTTTTGTACAGATTTTTGTCAAATTTTAAAAAATTTTGTTGAACCCAACTCCGATTTTTCTGGATTATGTTAGGTTTTTATGATAGAGGAGCTGCATTTGAGTAATTCTAGTTGAAATTAACTTCGAATTTTTGGATTTTTGTACAGATTTCTGTCAATTTTTAAAAAATTTTGTTGAAACCAACTTCGATTTTTCTGGATTATGTTAGGTTTTTTGGATAGAGGAGCTGCATTTGAGTAATTTTAGTTGAAATTAACTTCGAAATTTTGGATTTTTGTACAGATTTTTGTCAAATTTTAAAAAATTTTGTTGAAACCAACTTCAATTTTTCTGGATTATGTTAGGTTTTTTTTATTTATTTTGAGGCATTTGAGTAATTCTAGTTGAAATTAACTTCGATTTTTTGGATTTTTGTACAGATTTTTGTCAAATTTTAAAAAATTTTGTTGAACCCAACTTCGATTTTTCTGGATTATGTGAGGTTTTTTTGATAGAGGAGCTGCATTTGAGTAATTTTAGTTGTAATTAACTTCGAATTTTTGGATCTTTGTACAGATTTTTGTCAAATTTTAAAAAATTTTGTTGAAACCAACTTCGATTTTTCTGGATTATGTTAGGTTTTTTTTATAGAGGAGCTGCATTTGAGTAATTCTAGTTGAAATTATCTTTGAATTTTTGGATTTTTGTTCAGATTTTTGTCAAATTTCAAAAAATTTTGTTGAACCCAACTTCGATTTTTCTGGATTATGTTAGGTTTTTTTGATAGATGAGCTGCATTTGAGTAATTTTAGTTGAAAATAACTTCGAATTTTTGGATTTTTGTACAGATTTTTGTCAAATTTTAAAAAATTTTGTTTAAACCTACTTCGATTTTTCTGGATTATGTAAAGTTTTTTTGATTGAGGAGCTGCATTTGTGTAATTTTAGTTGAAAATGACTTCGAATTTTTGGATTTTTGTAAAGATTTTTGTCAAATTTTAAAAAATTTTGTTGAACCCAACTTCGATTTTTCTGGATTATGTGAGGTTTTTTTGATAGAGGAGCTGCATTTGAGTAATTTTAGTTGAAATTAACTTCGAATTTTTGGATTTTTGTACAGATTTTTGTGAAATTTTAAAAAATTTTGTTGAAACCAACTTTGATTATTCTGTATTACGTTTGGTTTTTATGGTAGAGGAGCTGCATTTGAATAATTTTAGTTGAAATTAACTTCGAATTTTTGGATTTTTGTACAGATTTTTGTGAAATTTTAAAAAATTTTGTTGAAACCAACTTCGATTTTTCTGGATTATGTTAGGTTTTTTGGATAGAGGAGCTGCATTTGAGTAATTTTAGTTGAAATTAACTTCGAATTTTTGGATTTTTGTACAGATTTTTGTGAAATTTTAAAAAATTTTGTTGAAACCAACTTCGATTTTTCTGGATTATGTTAGGTTTTTTGGATAGAGGAGCTGCATTTGAGTAATTTTAGTTGAAAATAACTTCGAATTTTTGGATGTTTGTACAGATTTTTGTCAAATTTTAAAAAATTTTGTTGAAACCAACTTCGATTTTTCTGGATTATGTTAGGTTTTTTTGATTTATTTTGAGGCATTTGAGTAATTCTAGTTGAAATTAACTTCGATTTTTTGGATTTTTGTACAGATTTTTGTCAAATTTTAAAAAATTTTGTTGAACCCAACTTCGATTTTTCTGGATTATGTTAGGTTTTTTTGATAGAGGAGCTGCATTTGAGTAATTTTAGTTGAAAATAACTACGAATTTTTGGATGTTTGTACAGATTTTTGTCAAATTTTAAAAAATTTTGTTGAAACCAACTTCGATTTTTCTGGATTATGTTAGGTTTTTTTGATTTATTTTGAGGCATTTGAGTAATTCTAGTTGAAATTAACTTCGATTTTTTGGATTTTTGTACAGATTTTTGTCAAATTTTAAAAAATTTTGTTTAAACCTACTTCGATTTTTGTGGATTATGTAAAGTTTTTTTGATTGAGGAGCTGCATTTGAGTAATTTTAGTTGAAAATGACTTCGAATTTTTGGATTTATGTAAAGATTTTTGTCAAATTTTAAAAAATTTTGTTTAAACCAACTTCGATTTTTCTGCATTATGTGAGGTTTTTTTGATAGAGGAGCTGCATTTGAGTAATTTTAGTTGTAATTAACTTCGAATTTTTGGATCTTTGTCCAAATTTTTGTCAAATTTTAAAAAATTTTGTTGAAACCAACATCGATTTTTCTGGATTATGTGAGGTTTTTTTGATAGAGGAGCTGCATTTGAGTAATTTTAGTTGAAAATAACTTCGAATTTTTGGATGTTTGTACAGATTTTTGTCAAATTTTAAAAAATTTTGTTGAAACCAACTTCGATTTTTCTGGATTATGTTAGGTTTTTTTGATAGAGGAGCTGCATTTGAGTAATTTTAGTTGTAATTAACTTCGAATTTTTGGATTTTCGTTCAGATTTTTGTCAAATTTTATAAAATTTTGTTGAACCCAACTTCGATTTTTCTGGATTATGTTAGGTTTTTATGATAGAGGAGTTGCATTTGAGTAATTCTAGTTGAAATTAACTTCGAATTTTTGGATTTTTGTACAGATTTTTGTCAAATTTTAAAAAATTTTGTTGAAACCAACTTCGATTTTTCTGGATTATGTTTGGTTTTTTTGATAGAGGAGCTGCATTTGAGTAATTCTAGTTGAAATTAACTTCGAATTTTTGGATTTTTGTACAGATTTTTGTCAAATTTTAAAAAATTTTGTTGAAACCAACATCGATTTTTCTGGATTATGTTAGGTTTTTTTTATAGAGGAGCTGCATTTGAGTAATTTTAGTTGTAATTAACTTCGAATTTTTGGATTTTTGTACAGATTTTTGTCAAATTTTAAAAAATTTTGTTGAAACCAACTTCGATTTTTCTGGATTATGTTAGGTTTTTTTGATAGAGGAGCTGCATTTGAGTATTTTTAGTTGAAAATAACTTCGAATTTTTGGATTTTTGTACAGATTTTTGTCAAATTTTAAAAAATTTTGTTGAACCCAACTCCGATTTTTCTGGATTATGTTAGGTTTTTATGATAGAGGAGCTGCATTTGAGTAATTCTAGTTGAAATTAACTTCGAATTTTTGGATTTTTGTACAGATTTCTGTCAATTTTTAAAAAATTTTGTTGAAACCAACTTCGATTTTTCTGGATTATGTTAGGTTTTTTGGATAGAGGAGCTGCATTTGAGTAATTTTAGTTGAAATTAACTTCGAAATTTTGGATTTTTGTACAGATTTTTGTCAAATTTTAAAAAATTTTGTTGAAACCAACTTCAATTTTTCTGGATTATGTTAGGTTTTTTTTATTTATTTTGAGGCATTTGAGTAATTCTAGTTGAAATTAACTTCGATTTTTTGGATTTTTGTACAGATTTTTGTCAAATTTTAAAAAATTTTGTTGAACCCAACTTCGATTTTTCTGGATTATGTGAGGTTTTTTTGATAGAGGAGCTGCATTTGAGTAATTTTAGTTGTAATTAACTTCGAATTTTTGGATCTTTGTACAGATTTTTGTCAAATTTTAAAAAATTTTGTTGAAACCAACTTCGATTTTTCTGGATTATGTTAGGTTTTTTTTATAGAGGAGCTGCATTTGAGTAATTCTAGTTGAAATTATCTTTGAATTTTTGGATTTTTGTTCAGATTTTTGTCAAATTTCAAAAAATTTTGTTGAACCCAACTTCGATTTTTCTGGATTATGTTAGGTTTTTTTGATAGATGAGCTGCATTTGAGTAATTTTAGTTGAAAATAACTTCGAATTTTTGGATTTTTGTACAGATTTTTGTCAAATTTTAAAAAATTTTGTTTAAACCTACTTCGATTTTTCTGGATTATGTAAAGTTTTTTTGATTGAGGAGCTGCATTTGTGTAATTTTAGTTGAAAATGACTTCGAATTTTTGGATTTTTGTAAAGATTTTTGTCAAATTTTAAAAAATTTTGTTGAACCCAACTTCGATTTTTCTGGATTATGTGAGGTTTTTTTGATAGAGGAGCTGCATTTGAGTAATTTTAGTTGAAATTAACTTCGAATTTTTGGATTTTTGTACAGATTTTTGTGAAATTTTAAAAAATTTTGTTGAAACCAACTTTGATTATTCTGTATTACGTTTGGTTTTTATGGTAGAGGAGCTGCATTTGAATAATTTTAGTTGAAATTAACTTCGAATTTTTGGATTTTTGTACAGATTTTTGTGAAATTTTAAAAAATTTTGTTGAAACCAACTTCGATTTTTCTGGATTATGTTAGGTTTTTTGGATAGAGGAGCTGCATTTGAGTAATTTTAGTTGAAATTAACTTCGAATTTTTGGATTTTTGTACAGATTTTTGTGAAATTTTAAAAAATTTTGTTGAAACCAACTTCGATTTTTCTGGATTATGTTAGGTTTTTTGGATAGAGGAGCTGCATTTGAGTAATTTTAGTTGAAAATAACTTCGAATTTTTGGATGTTTGTACAGATTTTTGTCAAATTTTAAAAAATTTTGTTGAAACCAACTTCGATTTTTCTGGATTATGTTAGGTTTTTTTGATTTATTTTGAGGCATTTGAGTAATTCTAGTTGAAATTAACTTCGATTTTTTGGATTTTTGTACAGATTTTTGTCAAATTTTAAAAAATTTTGTTGAACCCAACTTCGATTTTTCTGGATTATGTTAGGTTTTTTTGATAGAGGAGCTGCATTTGAGTAATTTTAGTTGAAAATAACTACGAATTTTTGGATGTTTGTACAGATTTTTGTCAAATTTTAAAAAATTTTGTTGAAACCAACTTCGATTTTTCTGGATTATGTTAGGTTTTTTTGATTTATTTTGAGGCATTTGAGTAATTCTAGTTGAAATTAACTTCGATTTTTTGGATTTTTGTACAGATTTTTGTCAAATTTTAAAAAATTTTGTTTAAACCTACTTCGATTTTTGTGGATTATGTAAAGTTTTTTTGATTGAGGAGCTGCATTTGAGTAATTTTAGTTGAAAATGACTTCGAATTTTTGGATTTATGTAAAGATTTTTGTCAAATTTTAAAAAATTTTGTTTAAACCAACTTCGATTTTTCTGCATTATGTGAGGTTTTTTTGATAGAGGAGCTGCATTTGAGTAATTTTAGTTGTAATTAACTTCGAATTTTTGGATCTTTGTCCAAATTTTTGTCAAATTTTAAAAAATTTTGTTGAAACCAACATCGATTTTTCTGGATTATGTGAGGTTTTTTTGATAGAGGAGCTGCATTTGAGTAATTTTAGTTGAAAATAACTTCGAATTTTTGGATGTTTGTACAGATTTTTGTCAAATTTTAAAAAATTTTGTTGAAACCAACTTCGATTTTTCTGGATTATGTTAGGTTTTTTTGATAGAGGAGCTGCATTTGAGTAATTTTAGTTGTAATTAACTTCGAATTTTTGGATTTTCGTTCAGATTTTTGTCAAATTTTATAAAATTTTGTTGAAACCAACTTCGATTTTTCTGGATTATGTTTGGTTTTTTTGATAGAGGAGCTGCATTTGAGTAATTCTAGTTGAAATTAACTTCGAATTTTTGGATTTTTGTACAGATTTTTGTCAAATTTTAAAAAATTTTGTTGAAACCAACATCGATTTTTCTGGATTATGTTAGGTTTTTTTTATAGAGGAGCTGCATTTGAGTAATTCTAGTTGAAATTATCTTCGAAGTTTTTGATTTTTGTACAGATTTTTGTCAAATTTTAAAAAATTTTGTTGAAACCAACTTCGATTTTTCTGGATTATGTTAGGTTTTTTTGATAGAGGAGCTGCATTTGAGTAATTTTAGTTGTAATTAACTTCGAATTTTTGGATTTTTGTGCAGATTTTTGTCAAATTTTATAAAATTTTGTTGAACCCAACTTCGATTTTTCTGGATTATGTTAGGGTTTTATGATAGAGGAGTTGCATTTGAGTAATTCTAGTTGAAATTAACTTCGAATTTTTGGATTTTTGTACAGATTTTTGTCAAATTTTAAAAAATTTTGTTGAAACCAACTTCGATTTTTCTGGATTATGTTTGGTTTTTTTGATAGAGGAGCTGCATTTGAGTAATTCTAGTTGAAATTTACTTCGAATTTTTGGATTTTTGTACAGATTTTTGTCAAATTTTAAAAAATTTGTTGAAACCAACTTCGATTTTTCTGGAATATGTTAGGTTTTTTTGATAAAGGAGCTGCATTTGAGTAATTTTAGTTGAAGTTAGCTTCGAATTTTGGATTTTTGTACAGATTTTTGTGAAATTTTAAAAAATTTTGTTGAAACCAACTTCGATTTTTCTGGATTATGTAAAGTTTTTTTGATAGAGGAGCTGCATTTGAGTAATTTTAGTTGAAAATAACTTCGAATTTTTGGATTTTTGTAAAGATTTTTGTCAAATTTTATAAAATTTGTTGAAACCAACTTCGATTTTTCTGGAATATGTTAGGTTTTTTTGATAAAGGAGCTGCATTTGAGTAATTTTAGTTGAAGTTAGCTTCGAATTTTGGATTTTTGTACAGATTTTTGTGAAATTTTAAAAAATTTTGTTGAAACCAACTTCGATTTTTCTGGATTATGTAAAGTTTTTTTGATAGAGGAGCTGCATTTGAGTAATTTTAGTTGAAAATAACTTCGAATTTTTGGATTTTTGTAAAGATTTTTGTCAAATTTTATAAAATTTTGTTGAACCCAACTTCGATTTTTCTGGATTATGTTAGGTTTTTTTGATAGAGGAGCTGCATTTGAGTAATTTTAGTTGAAATTAACTTCGAATTTTTGGATTCTTGTACAGATTTTTGTCAAATTTTAAAAAATTTTGTTGAAACCAACTTCGATTTTTCTGGATTATGTTAGGTTTTTTTGATAGAGGAGCTGCATTTGAGTAATTTTAGTTGTTACGTCCCTACTTCTTAGTTGGGGCGCGATTTTTAAAGGAGTTTATATTTTTATCCGCTTTCGAGCTAGTCCTGGGACTTACGCTCTGGGATAGTTGAGTTTAAAGTATTAATATTGAATATTATATTGCCTACCTTTTATTAGTCAATCAAAATGAGGCGCCAGGGGATGGGGGTCTCAGAAATCCCGTCGATTTCCGGCGTTTCTGGTGTTTTGGGCACTGCCCACGGTCCCACTTCTACCAGCTTCCCGAAAGGTTGGTGGTTGCTTGCCCTTATAACTACTGGCTGCGCAGAGACTCCCAAATATGCGTTTTCCGCTGGCGCGTTCCGGAAAGCGAATGCTAACTTCCTTAGTTGATATTTTCTACCGGCTCGGTGGCCTCTAGGCATCGCCACTTTTATAATGTTTATAAACACTTTTATTCTTTTCACCTTTTACTGTTTTTTTTGTGTAGTCAGTTGCACATAACAATTTAAATTAACTTAATAATTGAACATGGTAATGAGCTCCGCGGGTGGTCCAATCCCTTTTTATAGGGCAATTGGTCACTCCTTCTCTAGGATTTGTCACATGACAAATCATAGGTGGGAGACCCCATCCCACAGCCTCTACCTGGAATCTTCCAGGAAGAATCTTCCCATCGTTTTATTCTGGGAGTTGTGTTTACTACTTAGGCACGTTCCATTTAACTAATTCCCAGCAGCGACGATAGCAAGATTCTTACATAAATGCGCATTTGATTTACAAGTTATGCGTTTACAATATTTCTTATACGATCGGTTTCGTATAGCTTATTTACTAGGGGTTGAAGTTAAGCATATTATTTTGGAGATTGGTTTACGGGAAATAACGGGAGGGCAATCTTCTAACGAGGACCAGGGGCACAGCTCCGCGAAGGTAGTGTCGTCTCCGCTGGTTGATAAAGGGGCCTGTGTACCACGCTGAACATCAGCTGGTGTTCACTGGGCCTTCTTGGTGTTTGTGTGGTCAGCTACCTGGTATACAGCTGGCTGTCCGCCACCTCCTCGATCTGGCTGTCCTGCTCGCTGCCGTCCGTGTTTTCTTCCGATCTCTTCTTACCGCTGTTTATATTGATAATGCCTTGTCGGCTATTTGTTGCACAATATTTGTATAATATTCATATGAGGTGGTTACAATACCTCAGAGTACGAAATAGTAAATATATTCAATTTAAAGGGTTAGATAATAGTAGACTCCACGTCGCGGGACGTGACATAGTTGAAATTATCTTCGAATTTTTGGATTTTTGTACAGATTTTTGTCAAATTTTAAAAAATTTTGTTGAACCCAACTTCGATTTTTCTGGATTATGTTAGGTTTTTTTGATAGAGGAGCTGCATTAGAGTAATTTTAGTTGAAAATGACTTCGAATTTTTGGATTTTTGTAAAGATTTTTGTCAAATTTTATAAAATTTTGTTGAACCCAACTTCGATTTTTCTGCATTATGTTAGGTTTTTTTGATAGAGGAGCTGCATTTGAGTAATTTTAGTTGAAATTAACTTCGAATTTTTGGATTTTTGTACAGATTTTTGTGAAATTTTAAAAAATTTTGTTGAAACCAACTTCGATTTTTCTGGATTATGTTAGGTTTTTTGGATAGAGGTGCTGCATTTGAGTAATTTTAGTTGAAATTAACTTCGAATTTTTGGATTTTTGTACAGATTTTTGTGAAATTTTAAAAAATTTTGTTGAAACCAACTTTGATTATTCTGTATTACGTTTGGTTTTTATGGTAGAGGAGCTGCATTTGAATAATTTTAGTTGAAATTAACTTCGAATTTTTGGATTTTTGTACAGATTTTTGTCAAATTTTAAAAAATTTTGTTGAAACCAACTTCGATTTTTCTGGAATAAGTTAGGTTTTTTTGATAAAGGAGCTGCAGTTGAGTAATTTTAGTTGAAATTAACTTCGAATTTTGGGATTTTTTTACAGATGTATGTCAAATTTTAAAAAATTTTGTTGAAACCAACTTCGATTTTTCTGGATTACGTTAGGTTTTTTTGGTAGCGGAGCTGCATTTGAGTAATTTTAGTTGAAAATAACTTCGAATTTTTGGATGTTTGTACAGATTTTTGTCAAATTTTAAAAAATTTTGTTGAAACCAACATCGATTTTTCTGGATTATGTTAGGTTTTTTTGATAGAGGAGCTGCATTTGAGTAATTTTAGTTGAAAATAACTTCGAATTTTTGGATTTTTGTACAGATTTTGGTCAAATTTTAAAAAATTTTGTTTAAACCTACTTCGATTTTTCTGGATTATGTAAAGTTTTTTTGATTGAGGAGCTGCATTTGTGTAATTTTAGTTGAAATTAACTTCGAATTTTTGGATTTTTGTACAGATTTTTGTGAAATTTTAAAAAATTTTGTTGAAACCAACTTTGATTATTCTGTATTACGTTTGGTTTTTATGGTAGAGGAGCTGCATTTGAAAAATTTTTTAGTTGAAATTAACTTCGAATTTTTTGATTTTTGTACAGATTTTTGTGAAATTTTAAAAAATTTTGTTGAAACCAACTTCGATTTTTCTGGATTATGTTAGGTTTTTTGGATAGAGGAGCTGCATTTGAGTAATTTTAATTGAAAATAACTTCGAATTTATGGATTTTTGTACCGATTTTTGTCAAATTTTAAAAAATTTTGTTTAAACCTACTTCGATTTTTCTGGATTATGTAAAGTTTTTTTGATTGAGGAGCTGCATTTGTGTAATTTTAGTTGAAAATAACTTCGAATTTTTGGATTTTTGTACAGATTTTTGTAAAATTTTAAAAAATTTTGTTGAAACCAACTTCGATTTTTCTGGATTAGGTTAGGTTTTTTGGATAGAGGAGCTGCATTTGAGTAATTCTAGTAGAAATTAACTTCGAATTTTTGGATTTTTGTACAGATTTTTGTCAAATTTTAAAAAATTATATTGAAACCAACTTCGATTTTTCTGGATTATTTTAGGTTTTTTTGATAGACGAGCTGCATTTGAGTAATTCTAGTAGAAATTAACTTCGATTTTTTGGATTTTTGTACAGATTTTTGTCAAATTTTAAAAAATTTTGTTGAAACCAACTTCGATTTTTCTGGATTATTTTAGGTTTTTTGGATAGAGGAGCTGCATTTGAGTAATTTTAGTTGTAATTAACTTCGAATTTTTGGATGTTTGTACAGATTTTTGTCAAATTATAAAAAAATGTGTTGAAACCAACTTCGATTTTTCTGGATTATGTTAGGTTTTTTTGATAGAGGAGCTGCATTTGAGTAATTTTAGTTGAAATTAACTTCTAATTTTTGGATTTTTGTACAGATTTTTGTCAAATTATAAAAAATTTTGTTTAAACCTACTTCGATTTTTCTGGATTACGTTAGGTTTTTTTTTATAGAGGAGCTGCATTTGAGTAATTTTAGTTGAAATTAACTTCGAATTTTGGGATTTTTGAACTGATGTTTGTCAAATTTTAAAAAATTTTGTTGAAACCAACTTCGATTTTTCTGGATTATGTTAGGGTTTTTTGATAGAGGAGCTGCATTTGAGTATTTTTAGTTGAAAATAACTTCGAATTTTTGGATTTTTGTACAGATTTTTGTCAAATTGTAAAAAATTTTGTTTAAACCTACTTCGATTTTTCTGGATTATGTTAGGTTTTTTTGATAGAGGAGCTGCATTTGAGTAATTTTAGTTGAAAATAACTTCGAATTTTTGGATTTTTGTACAGATTTTTGTCAAATTTTAAAAAATTTTGTTGAAACCAACTTCGATTTTTCTGGATTACGTTAGGTTTTTTTGATAGAGGAGCTGCATTTGAGTAATTTTAATTGAAATTAACTTCGAATTTTTGGATTTTTGTGCAGATTTATGTTAAATTTTAAAAAATTTTGTTGAAACCAACTTCGATTTTTCTGGATTATGTTAGGTTTTTTTGATAGAGGAGCTGCATTTGAGTAATTCTAGTTGAAATTAACTTCGAATTTTTGGATTTTTGTACAGATTTTTGTCAAATTTTAAAAAATTTTGTTGAAATCAACTTCGATATTTCTGGATTATGTAAAGTTTTTTTGATAGAGGAGCTGCATTAGAGTAATTTTAGTTGAAATTATCTTTGAATTTTTGGATTTTTGTACAGATTTTTGTCAAATTTTAAAAAATTTTGTTGAAACCAACTTCGATTTTTCTGGATTATGTTAGGTTTTTTTGATAGAGGAGCTGCATTTGAGTAATTTTAGTTGAAAATAACTTCGAATTTTTGGATTTTTGTACAGATTTTTGTCAAATTTTAAAAAATTTTGTTTAAACCAACTTCGATTTTTCTGGATTATGTTAGTTTTTTTTTGATAGAGGAGCTGCATTTGAGTAATTTTAGTTGAAATTAACTTCGAATTTTTGGATTTTTGTACAGATGTTTGTCAAATTTTAAAAAATTTTGTTGAAACCAACTTCGATTTTTCTGGATTTTGTTAGGTTTTTTTGATAGAGGAGCTGCATTTGAGTAATTTTAGTTGAAAATAACTTCGAATTTTGGGATTTTTGTACAGATTTTTGTCAAACTTTAAAAAATTTTGTTGAAACCAACTTCGATTTTTCTGGATTATGTTAGGTTTTTTGGATAGAGGAGCTGCATTTGCGTAATTTTAGTTGCAATAACTTCGAATTTTTCGATTTTTGTACAGATTTTTGTCAAATTTTATAGAATTTTGTTGAACCCAACTTCGATTTTTCTGGATTATGTTAGGTTTTTTTTATAGAGGAGCTGCATTTGAGTAATTTTAGTTTAAATTAACTTCGAATTTTGGGATTTTTGTACAGATTTTTGTCAAACTTTAAAAAATTTTGTTGAAACCAACTTCGATTTTTCTGGATTATGTTAGGTTTTTTGGATAGAGGAGCTGCATTTGCGTAATTTTAGTTGTAATTAACTTCGAATTTTTGGATTTTTGTACAGATTTTTGACAAATTTTATAAAATTTTGTTGAACCCAACTTCGATTTTTCTGGATTTTGTTAGGTTCTTTTGATAGAGGAGCTGCATTTGAGTTATTTTAGTTTATAATAACTTCGAATTTTTGGATTTTTGTACAGATTTTTGTCAAATTTTAAAAAATTTTGTTTAAACCTACTTCGATTTTTCGGGATTATGTTAGGTTTTTTGTATAGAGGAGCTGCATTTGCGTAATTTTAGTTGTAATTAACTTCGAATTTTTGGATTTTTGTACAAATTTTTGTCATATTTTATAAAATTTTGTTGAACCCAACTTCGATTTTTCTGGATTATGTTAGGTTTTTTTTATAGAGGAGCTGCATTTGAGTAATTTTAGTTGAAATTAACTTCGAATTTTTGGATGTTTGTACAGATTTTTGTCAAACTTTAAAAAATTTTGTTGAAACCAACTTCGATTTTTCTGGATTATGTTAGGTTTTTTTGATAGAGGAGCTGCATTTGAGTAATTTTAGTTTAAATTAACTTCGAATTTTGGGATTTTTGTACAGATTTTTGTCAAACTTTAAAAAATTTTGTTGAAACCAACTTCGATTTTTCGGGATTTTGTTAGGTTTTTTTGATAGAGGAGTTGCATTTGAGTAATTTTAGTTTAAATTAACTTCGAATTTTTGGATTTTTGTTCAGATGTTTGTCAAATTTTAAAAAATTTTGTTGAAACCAACTTCGATTTTTCTGGATTATGTAAAGTTTTTTTGATAGAGGAGCTGCATTTGAGTAATTTTAGTTGAAAATAACTTCGAATTTTTGGATTTTTGTACAGTTTTTTGTCAAATTTTAAAAAATTTTGTTGAAACCAACTTCGATTTTTCTGGATTATGTTAGGTTTTTTTGATAGAGGAGCTGCATTTGAGTAATTTTAGTTGAAAATAACTTCGAATTTTTGGATTTTTGTACAGATTTTTGTCAAATTTTAAAAAATTTTGTTTAAACCTACTTCGATTTTTCTGGATTATGTTAGGTTTTTTTGATAGAGGAGCTGCATTTGAGTAATTTTAGTTGAAAATAACTTCGAATTTTTGGATTTTTGTACAGATTTTTGTCAAATTTTAAAAAATTTTGTTGAAACCAACTTCGATTTTTCTGGATTATTTTAGGTTTTTTGATAGAGGAGCTGCATTTGAGTAATTTTAGTTTAAATTAACTTCGAATTTTGGGATTTTTGTACAGATTTTTGTAAAATTTTATAAAATTTTGTTGAAACCAACTTCGATTTTTCTGGATTATGTTAGGTTTTTTTGATAGAGGAGCTGCATTTGAGTAATTTTAGTTGAAAATAACTTCGAATTTTTGGATTTTTGTACAGATTTTTGTAAAATTTTATAAAATTTTGTTGAAACCAACTTCGATTTTTCTGGATTATGTTAGGTTTTTTTGATAGAGGAGCTGCATTTGAGTAATTTTAGTTGAAATTAACTTCGAATTTTTGGATTTTTGTACAGATTTTTGTAAAATTTTAAAAATTTTTGTTGAAACCCACTTCGATTTTTCTGGATTATGTTAGGTTTTTTTGATAGAGGAGCTGCATTTGAGTAATTATAGTTGAAAATAACTTCGAATTTTTGGATTTTTGTACAGATTTTTGTCAAATTTTAAAAAATTTTGTTTAAACCTACTTCGATTTTTCTGGATTATGTTAGGTTTTTTTGATAGAGGAGCTGCATTTGAGTAATTTTAGTTTAAATTAACTTCGAATTTTGGGATTTTTGTACAGATTTTTGTCAAACTTTAAAAAATTTTGTTGAAACCAACTTCGATTTTTCTGGATTTTGTTAGGTTTTTTTGATAGAGGAGTTGCATTTGAGTAATTTTAGTTTAAATTAACTTCGAATTTTTGGATTTTTGTTCAGATGTTTGTCAAATTTTAAAAAATTTTGTTGAAACCAACTTCGATTTTTCTGGATTATGTAAAGTTTTTTTGATAGAGGAGCTGCATTTGAGTAATTTTAGTTGAAAATAACTTCGAATTTTTGGATTTTTGTACAGTTTTTTGTCAAATTTTAAAAAATTTTGTTGAAACCAACTTCGATTTTTCTGGATTATGTTAGGTTTTTTTGATAGAGGAGCTGCATTTGAGTAATTTTAGTTGAAAATAACTTCGAATTTTTGGATTTTTGTACAGATTTTTGTCAAATTTTAAAAAATTTTGTTTAAACCTACTTCGATTTTTCTGGATTATGTTAGGTTTTTTTGATAGAGGAGCTGCATTTGAGTAATTTTAGTTTAAATTAACTTCGAATTTTGGGATTTTTGTACAGATTTTTGTCAAACTTTAAAAAATTTTGTTGAAACCAACTTCGATTTTTCTGGATTTTGTTAGGTTTTTTTGATAGAGGAGTTGCATTTGAGTAATTTTAGTTTAAATTAACTTCGAATTTTTGGATTTTTGTTCAGATGTTTGTCAAATTTTAAAAAATTTTGTTGAAACCAACTTCGATTTTTCTGGATTATGTAAAGTTTTTTTGATAGAGGAGCTGCATTTGAGTAATTTTAGTTGAAAATAACTTCGAATTTTTGGATTTTTGTACAGTTTTTTGTCAAATTTTAAAAAATTTTGTTGAAACCAACTTCGATTTTTCTGGATTATGTTAGGTTTTTTTGATAGAGGAGCTGCATTTGAGTAATTTTAGTTGAAAATAACTTCGAATTTTTGGATTTTTGTACAGATTTTTGTCAAATTTTAAAAAATTTTGTTTAAACCTACTTCGATTTTTCTGGATTATGTTAGGTTTTTTTGATAGAGGAGCTGCATTTGAGTAATTTTAGTTGAAAATAACTTCGAATTTTTGGATTTTTGTACAGATTTTTGTCAAATTTTAAAAAATTTTGTTGAAACCTACTTCGATTTTTCTGGATTATGTTAGGTTTTTTTGATAGAGGAGCTGCATTTGAGTAGTTTTAGTTTAAATTAACTTCGAATTTTTGGATTTTTGTACAGATGTTTGTCAAATTTTAAAAAATTTTGTTGAAACCAACTTCGATTTTTCTGGATTATGTTAGGTTTTTTTTATTTATTTTGAGGCATTTGAGTAATTCTAGTTGAAATTAACTTCGATTTTTTGGATTTTTGTACAGATTTTTGTCAAATTTTAAAAAATTTTGTTGAACCCAACTTCGATTTTTCTGGATTATGTGAGGTTTTTTTGATAGAGGAGCTGCATTTGAGTAATTTTAGTTGTAATTAACTTCGAATTTTTGGATCTTTGTACAGATTTTTGTCAAATTTTTAAAAATTTTGTTGAAACCAACATCGATTTTTCTGGATTATGTTAGGTTTTTTTTATAGAGGAGCTGCATTTGAGTAATTCTAGTTGAAATTATCTTTGAATTTTTGGATTTTTGTTCAGATTTTTGTCAAATTTCAAAAAATTTTGTTGAACCCAACTTCGATTTTTCTGGATTATGTTAGGTTTTTTTGATAGATGAGCTGCATTTGAGTAATTTTAGTTGAAAATAACTTCGAATTTTTGGATTTTTGTACAGATTTTTGTCAAATTTTAAAAAATTTGTTGAAACCAACTTCGATTTTTCTGGAATATGTTAGGTTTTTTTGATAAAGGAGCTGCATTTGAGTAATTTTAGTTGAAGTTAGCTTCGAATTTTGGATTTTTGTACAGATTTTTGTGAAATTTTAAAAAATTTTGTTGAAACCAACTTCGATTTTTCTGGATTATGTAAAGTTTTTTTGATAGAGGAGCTGCATTTGAGTAATTTTAGTTGAAAATAACTTCGAATTTTTGGATTTTTGTAAAGATTTTTGTCAAATTTTATAAAATTTGTTGAAACCAACTTCGATTTTTCTGGAATATGTTAGGTTTTTTTGATAAAGGAGCTGCATTTGAGTAATTTTAGTTGAAGTTAGCTTCGAATTTTGGATTTTTGTACAGATTTTTGTGAAATTTTAAAAAATTTTGTTGAAACCAACTTCGATTTTTCTGGATTATGTAAAGTTTTTTTGATAGAGGAGCTGCATTTGAGTAATTTTAGTTGAAAATAACTTCGAATTTTTGGATTTTTGTAAAGATTTTTGTCAAATTTTATAAAATTTTGTTGAACCCAACTTCGATTTTTCTGGATTATGTTAGGTTTTTTTGATAGAGGAGCTGCATTTGAGTAATTTTAGTTGAAATTAACTTCGAATTTTTGGATTCTTGTACAGATTTTTGTCAAATTTTAAAAAATTTTGTTGAAACCAACTTCGATTTTTCTGGATTATGTTAGGTTTTTTTGATAGAGGAGCTGCATTTGAGTAATTTTAGTTGTTACGTCCCTACTTCTTAGTTGGGGCGCGATTTTTAAAGGAGTTTATATTTTTATCCGCTTTCGAGCTAGTCCTGGGACTTACGCTCTGGGATAGTTGAGTTTAAAGTATTAATATTGAATATTATATTGCCTACCTTTTATTAGTCAATCAAAATGAGGCGCCAGGGGATGGGGGTCTCAGAAATCCCGTCGATTTCCGGCGTTTCTGGTGTTTTGGGCACTGCCCACGGTCCCACTTCTACCAGCTTCCCGAAAGGTTGGTGGTTGCTTGCCCTTATAACTACTGGCTGCGCAGAGACTCCCAAATATGCGTTTTCCGCTGGCGCGTTCCGGAAAGCGAATGCTAACTTCCTTAGTTGATATTTTCTACCGGCTCGGTGGCCTCTAGGCATCGCCACTTTTATAATGTTTATAAACACTTTTATTCTTTTCACCTTTTACTGTTTTTTTTGTGTAGTCAGTTGCACATAACAATTTAAATTAACTTAATAATTGAACATGGTAATGAGCTCCGCGGGTGGTCCAATCCCTTTTTATAGGGCAATTGGTCACTCCTTCTCTAGGATTTGTCACATGACAAATCATAGGTGGGAGACCCCATCCCACAGCCTCTACCTGGAATCTTCCAGGAAGAATCTTCCCATCGTTTTATTCTGGGAGTTGTGTTTACTACTTAGGCACGTTCCATTTAACTAATTCCCAGCAGCGACGATAGCAAGATTCTTACATAAATGCGCATTTGATTTACAAGTTATGCGTTTACAATATTTCTTATACGATCGGTTTCGTATAGCTTATTTACTAGGGGTTGAAGTTAAGCATATTATTTTGGAGATTGGTTTACGGGAAATAACGGGAGGGCAATCTTCTAACGAGGACCAGGGGCACAGCTCCGCGAAGGTAGTGTCGTCTCCGCTGGTTGATAAAGGGGCCTGTGTACCACGCTGAACATCAGCTGGTGTTCACTGGGCCTTCTTGGTGTTTGTGTGGTCAGCTACCTGGTATACAGCTGGCTGTCCGCCACCTCCTCGATCTGGCTGTCCTGCTCGCTGCCGTCCGTGTTTTCTTCCGATCTCTTCTTACCGCTGTTTATATTGATAATGCCTTGTCGGCTATTTGTTGCACAATATTTGTATAATATTCATATGAGGTGGTTACAATACCTCAGAGTACGAAATAGTAAATATATTCAATTTAAAGGGTTAGATAATAGTAGACTCCACGTCGCGGGACGTGACATAGTTGAAATTATCTTCGAATTTTTGGATTTTTGTACAGATTTTTGTCAAATTTTAAAAAATTTTGTTGAAACCAACTTCGATTTTTCTGGATTATGTTAGGTTTTTTGATTTATTTTGAGGCATTTGAGTAATTCTAGTTGAAATTAACTTCGATTTTTTGGATTTTTGTACAGATTTTTGTCAAATTTTAAAAAATTTTGTTGAACCCAACTTCGATTTTTCTGGATTATGTGAGGTTTTTTTGATAGAGGAGCTGCATTTGAGTAATTTTAGTTGTAATTAACTTCGAATTTTTGGATCTTTGTACAGATTTTTGTCAAATTTTAAAAAATTTTGTTGAAACCAACATCGATTTTTCTGGATTATGTTAGGTTTTTTTTATAGAGGAGCTGCATTTGAGTAATTCTAGTTGAAATTATCTTCGAATTTTTGGATTTTTGTTCAGATTTTTGTCAAATTCCAAAAAATTTTGTTGAACCCAAATTCGATTTTTCTGGATTATGTTAGGTTTTTTTGATAGAGGAGCTGCATTTGAGTAATTTTAGTTGAAAATAACTTCGAATTTTTGGATTTTTGTACAGACTTTTGTCAAATTTTAAAAAATTTTGTTGAAACCAACTTCGATTTTTCTGGATTATGTAAATTTTTTTTGTTAGAGGAGCTGCAGTAGAGTAATTTTAGTTGAAAATAATTTCGAATTTTTGGATTTTTGTACAGATTTTTGTCAAATTATAAAAAATTGTGTTGAAACCAACTTCGATTTTTCTGGATTATGTTAGGTTTTTTTTGATAGAGGAGCTGCATTTGAGTAATTTTAGTTGAAATTAACTTCGAATTTTTGGATTTTTGTACAGATTTTTGTCAAATTATAAAAAATTTTGTTGAAACCAACTTCGATTTTTCTGGATTACGTTAGGTTTTTTTGATAGAGGAGCTGCATTTGAGTAATTTTAGTTGAAATTAACTTCGAATTTTGGGATTTTTGTACAGATGTTTGTCAAATTTTAAAAAATTTTGTTGAAACCAACTTCGATTTTTCTGGATTATGTTAGGTTTTTTTGATAAAGGAGCTGCATTTGAGTAATTTTAGTTGAAAATAACTTCGAATTTTTGGATTTTTGTGCAGATTTATGTTAAATTTTAAAAAATTTTGTTGAAACCAACTTCGATTTTTCTGTATTATGTTAGGTTTTTTTGATAGAGGAGCTGCATTTGAGTAATTCTAGTTGAAATTAACTTCGAATTTTTGGATTTTTGTACAGATTTTTGTCAAATTTTAAAAAATTTTGTTGAAATCAACTTCGATATTTCTGGATTATGTAAAGTTTTTTTGATAGAGGAGCTGCATTAGAGTAATTTTAGTTGAAATTATCTTTGAATTTTTGGATTTTTGTACAGATTTTTGTCAAATTTTAAAAAATTTTGTTGAAACCAACTTCGATTTTTCTGGATTATGTTAGGTTTTTTTGATAGAGGAGCTGCATTTGAGTAATTTTAGTTGAAAATAACTTCGAATTTTTGGATTTTTGTACAGATTTTTGTCAAATTTTAAAAAATTTTGTTTAAACCAACTTCGATTTTTCTGGATTATGTTAGTTTTTTTTTGATAGAGGAGCTGCATTTGAGTAATTTTAGTTGAAATTAACTTCGAATTTTTGGATTTTTGTACAGATGTTTGTCAAATTTTCAAAAATTTTGTTGAAACCAACTTCGATTTTTCTGGATTTTGTTAGGTTTTTTTGATAGAGGAGCTGCATTTGAGTAATTTTAGTTGAAAATAACTTCGAATTTTGGGATTTTTGTACAGATTTTTGTCAAACTTTAAAAAATTTTGTTGAAACCAACTTCGATTTTTCTGGATTATGTTAGGTTTTTTGGATAGAGGAGCTGCATTTGCGTAATTTTAGTTGCAATAACTTCGAATTTTTGGATTTTTGTACAGATTTTTGTCAAATTTTATAGAATTTTGTTGAACCCAACTTCGATTTTTCTGGATTATGTTAGGTTTTTTTTATAGAGGAGCTGCATTTGAGTAATTTTAGTTTAAATTAACTTCGAATTTTGGGATTTTTGTACAGATTTTTGTCAAACTTTAAAAAATTTTGTTGAAACCAACTTCGATTTTTCTGGATTATGTTAGGTTTTTTGGATAGAGGAGCTGCATTTGCGTAATTTTAGTTGTAATTAACTTCGAATTTTTGGATTTTTGTACAGATTTTTGACAAATTTTATAAAATTTTGTTGAACCCAACTTCGATTTTTCTGGATTTTGTTAGGTTTTTTGATAGAGGAGCTGCATTTGAGTAATTTTAGTTTAAATTAACTTCGAATTTTGGGATTTTTGTACAGATTTTTGTCAAACTTTAAAAAATTTTGTTGAAACCAACTTCGATTTTTCTGGATTTTGTTAGGTTTTTTGTATAGAGGAGTTGCATTTGAGTAATTTTAGTTTAAATTAACTTCGAATTTTTGGATTTTTGTTCAGATGTTTGTCAAATTTTAAAAAATTTTGTTGAAACCAACTTCGATTTTTCTGGATTATGTAAAGTTTTTTTGATAGAGGAGCTGCATTTGAGTAATTTTAGTTGAAAATAACTTCGAATTTTTGGATTTTTGTACAGTTTTTTGTCAAATTTTAAAAAATTTTGTTGAAACCAACTTCGATTTTTCTGGATTATGTTAGGTTTTTTTGATAGAGGAGCTGCATTTGAGTAATTTTAGTTGAAAATAACTTCGAATTTTTGGATTTTTGTACAGATTTTTGTCAAATTTTAAAAAATTTTGTTTAAACCTACTTCGATTTTTCTGGATTATGTTAGGTTTTTTTGATAGAGGAGCTGCATTTGAGTAATTTTAGTTGAAAATAACTTCGAATTTTTGGATTTTTGTACAGATTTTTGTCAAATTTTAAAAAATTTTGTTGAAACCAACTTCGATTTTTCTGGATTATTTTAGGTTTTTTGATAGAGGAGCTGCATTTGAGTAATTTTAGTTTAAATTAACTTCGAATTTTGGGATTTTTGTACAGATTTTTGTAAAATTTTATAAAATTTTGTTGAAACCAACTTCGATTTTTCTGGATTATGTTAGGTTTTTTTGATAGAGGAGCTGCATTTGAGTAATTTTAGTTGAAAATAACTTCGAATTTTTGGATTTTTGTACAGATTTTTGTAAAATTTTATAAAATTTTGTTGAAACCAACTTCGATTTTTCTGGATTATGTTAGGTTTTTTTGATAGAGGAGCTGCATTTGAGTAATTTTAGTTGAAAATAACTTCGAATTTTTGGATTTTTGTACAGATTTTTGTCAAATTTTAAAAAATTTTGTTTAAACCAACTTCGATTTTTCTGGATTATGTTAGTTTTTTTTTGATAGAGGAGCTGCATTTGAGTAATTTTAGTTGAAATTAACTTCGAATTTTTGGATTTTTGTACAGATGTTTGTCAAATTTTAAAAAATTTTGTTGAAACCAACTTCGATTTTTCTGGATTTTGTTAGGTTTTTTTGATAGAGGAGCTGCATTTGAGTAATTTTAGTTGAAAATAACTTCGAATTTTGGGATTTTTGTACAGATTTTTGTCAAACTTTAAAAAATTTTGTTGAAACCAACTTCGATTTTTCTGGATTATGTTAGGTTTTTTGGATAGAGGAGCTGCATTTGCGTAATTTTAGTTGCAATAACTTCGAATTTTTGGATTTTTGTACAGATTTTTGTCAAATTTTATAGAATTTTGTTGAACCCAACTTCGATTTTTCTGGATTATGTTAGGTTTTTTTTATAGAGGAGCTGCATTTGAGTAATTTTAGTTTAAATTAACTTCGAATTTTGGGATTTTTGTACAGATTTTTGTCAAACTTTAAAAAATTTTGTTGAAACCAACTTCGATTTTTCTGGATTATGTTAGGTTTTTTGGATAGAGGAGCTGCATTTGCGTAATTTTAGTTGTAATTAACTTCGAATTTTTGGATTTTTGTACAGATTTTTGACAAATTTTATAAAATTTTGTTGAACCCATCTTCGATTTTTCTGGATTTTGTTAGGTTCTTTTGATAGAGGAGCTGCATTTGAGTTATTTTAGTTTATAATAACTTCGAATTTTTGGATTTTTGTACAGATTTTTGTCAAATTTTAAAAAATTTTGTTTAAACCTACTTCGATTTTTCGGGATTATGTTAGGTTTTTTGTATAGAGGAGCTGCATTTGCGTAATTTTAGTTGTAATTAACTTCGAATTTTTGGATTTTTGTACAAATTTTTGTCATATTTTATAAAATTTTGTTGAACCCAACTTCGATTTTTCTGGATTATGTTAGGTTTTTTTTATAGAGGAGCTGCATTTGAGTAATTTTAGTTGAAATTAACTTCGAATTTTTGGATGTTTGTACAGATTTTTGTCAAACTTTAAAAAATTTTGTTGAAACCAACTTCGATTTTTCTGGATTATGTTAGGTTTTTTTGATAGAGGAGCTGCATTTGAGTAATTTTAGTTTAAATTAACTTCGAATTTTGGGATTTTTGTACAGATTTTTGTCAAACTTTAAAAAATTTTGTTGAAACCAACTTCGATTTTTCTGGATTTTGTTAGGTTTTTTTGATAGAGGAGTTGCATTTGAGTAATTTTAGTTTAAATTAACTTCGAATTTTTGGATTTTTGTTCAGATGTTTGTCAAATTTTAAAAAATTTTGTTGAAACCAACTTCGATTTTTCTGGATTATGTAAAGTTTTTTTGATAGAGGAGCTGCATTTGAGTAATTTTAGTTGAAAATAACTTCGAATTTTTGGATTTTTGTACAGTTTTTTGTCAAATTTTAAAAAATTTTGTTGAAACCAACTTCGATTTTTCTGGATTATGTTAGGTTTTTTTGATAGAGGAGCTGCATTTGAGTAATTTTAGTTGAAAATAACTTCGAATTTTTGGATTTTTGTACAGATTTTTGTCAAATTTTAAAAAATTTTGTTTAAACCTACTTCGATTTTTCTGGATTATGTTAGGTTTTTTTGATAGAGGAGCTGCATTTGAGTAATTTTAGTTGAAAATAACTTCGAATTTTTGGATTTTTGTACAGATTTTTGTCAAATTTTAAAAAATTTTGTTGAAACCAACTTCGATTTTTCTGGATTATTTTAGGTTTTTTGATAGAGGAGCTGCATTTGAGTAATTTTAGTTTAAATTAACTTCGAATTTTGGGATTTTTGTACAGATTTTTGTAAAATTTTATAAAATTTTGTTGAAACCAACTTCGATTTTTCTGGATTATGTTAGGTTTTTTTGATAGAGGAGCTGCATTTGAGTAATTTTAGTTGAAAATAACTTCGAATTTTTGGATTTTTGTACAGATTTTTGTAAAATTTTATAAAATTTTGTTGAAACCAACTTCGATTTTTCTGGATTATGTTAGGTTTTTTGGATAGAGGAGCTGCATTTGCGTAATTTTAGTTGCAATAACTTCGAATTTTTGGATTTTTGTACAGATTTTTGTCAAATTTTATAGAATTTTGTTGAACCCAACTTCGATTTTTCTGGATTATGTTAGGTTTTTTTTATAGAGGAGCTGCATTTGAGTAATTTTAGTTTAAATTAACTTCGAATTTTGGGATTTTTGTACAGATTTTTGTCAAACTTTAAAAAATTTTGTTGAAACCAACTTCGATTTTTCTGGATTATGTTAGGTTTTTTGGATAGAGGAGCTGCATTTGCGTAATTTTAGTTGTAATTAACTTCGAATTTTTGGATTTTTGTACAGATTTTTGACAAATTTTATAAAATTTTGTTGAACCCATCTTCGATTTTTCTGGATTTTGTTAGGTTCTTTTGATAGAGGAGCTGCATTTGAGTTATTTTAGTTTATAATAACTTCGAATTTTTGGATTTTTGTACAGATTTTTGTCAAATTTTAAAAAATTTTGTTTAAACCTACTTCGATTTTTCGGGATTATGTTAGGTTTTTTGTATAGAGGAGCTGCATTTGCGTAATTTTAGTTGTAATTAACTTCGAATTTTTGGATTTTTGTACAAATTTTTGTCATATTTTATAAAATTTTGTTGAACCCAACTTCGATTTTTCTGGATTATGTTAGGTTTTTTTTATAGAGGAGCTGCATTTGAGTAATTTTAGTTGAAATTAACTTCGAATTTTTGGATGTTTGTACAGATTTTTGTCAAACTTTAAAAAATTTTGTTGAAACCAACTTCGATTTTTCTGGATTATGTTAGGTTTTTTTGATAGAGGAGCTGCATTTGAGTAATTTTAGTTTAAATTAACTTCGAATTTTGGGATTTTTGTACAGATTTTTGTCAAACTTTAAAAAATTTTGTTGAAACCAACTTCGATTTTTCTGGATTTTGTTAGGTTTTTTTGATAGAGGAGTTGCATTTGAGTAATTTTAGTTTAAATTAACTTCGAATTTTTGGATTTTTGTTCAGATGTTTGTCAAATTTTAAAAAATTTTGTTGAAACCAACTTCGATTTTTCTGGATTATGTAAAGTTTTTTTGATAGAGGAGCTGCATTTGAGTAATTTTAGTTGAAAATAACTTCGAATTTTTGGATTTTTGTACAGTTTTTTGTCAAATTTTAAAAAATTTTGTTGAAACCAACTTCGATTTTTCTGGATTATGTTAGGTTTTTTTGATAGAGGAGCTGCATTTGAGTAATTTTAGTTGAAAATAACTTCGAATTTTTGGATTTTTGTACAGATTTTTGTCAAATTTTAAAAAATTTTGTTTAAACCTACTTCGATTTTTCTGGATTATGTTAGGTTTTTTTGATAGAGGAGCTGCATTTGAGTAATTTTAGTTGAAAATAACTTCGAATTTTTGGATTTTTGTACAGATTTTTGTCAAATTTTAAAAAATTTTGTTGAAACCAACTTCGATTTTTCTGGATTATTTTAGGTTTTTTGATAGAGGAGCTGCATTTGAGTAATTTTAGTTTAAATTAACTTCGAATTTTGGGATTTTTGTACAGATTTTTGTAAAATTTTATAAAATTTTGTTGAAACCAACTTCGATTTTTCTGGATTATGTTAGGTTTTTTTGATAGAGGAGCTGCATTTGAGTAATTTTAGTTGAAAATAACTTCGAATTTTTGGATTTTTGTACAGATTTTTGTAAAATTTTATAAAATTTTGTTGAAACCAACTTCGATTTTTCTGGATTATGTTAGGTTTTTTTGATAGAGGAGCTGCATTTGAGTAATTTTAGTTGAAATTAACTTCGAATTTTTGGATTTTTGTACAGATTTTTGTAAAATTTTAAAAATTTTTGTTGAAACCCACTTCGATTTTTCTGGATTATGTTAGGTTTTTTTGATAGAGGAGCTGCATTTGAGTAATTATAGTTGAAAATAACTTCGAATTTTTGGATTTTTGTACAGATTTTTGTCAAATTTTAAAAAATTTTGTTTAAACCTACTTCGATTTTTCTGGATTATGTTAGGTTTTTTTGATAGAGGAGCTGCATTTGAGTAATTTTAGTTTAAATTAACTTCGAATTTTGGGATTTTTGTACAGATTTTTGTCAAACTTTAAAAAATTTTGTTGAAACCAACTTCGATTTTTCTGGATTTTGTTAGGTTTTTTTGATAGAGGAGTTGCATTTGAGTAATTTTAGTTTAAATTAACTTCGAATTTTTGGATTTTTGTTCAGATGTTTGTCAAATTTTAAAAAATTTTGTTGAAACCAACTTCGATTTTTCTGGATTATGTAAAGTTTTTTTGATAGAGGAGCTGCATTTGAGTAATTTTAGTTGAAAATAACTTCGAATTTTTGGATTTTTGTACAGTTTTTTGTCAAATTTTAAAAAATTTTGTTGAAACCAACTTCGATTTTTCTGGATTATGTTAGGTTTTTTTGATAGAGGAGCTGCATTTGAGTAATTTTAGTTGAAAATAACTTCGAATTTTTGGATTTTTGTACAGATTTTTGTCAAATTTTAAAAAATTTTGTTTAAACCTACTTCGATTTTTCTGGATTATGTTAGGTTTTTTTGATAGAGGAGCTGCATTTGAGTAATTTTAGTTGAAAATAACTTCGAATTTTTGGATTTTTGTACAGATTTTTGTCAAATTTTAAAAAATTTTGTTGAAACCTACTTCGATTTTTCTGGATTATGTTAGGTTTTTTTGATAGAGGAGCTGCATTTGAGTAGTTTTAGTTTAAATTAACTTCGAATTTTTGGATTTTTGTACAGATGTTTGTCAAATTTTAAAAAATTTTGTTGAAACCAACTTCGATTTTTCTGGATTATGTTAGGTTTTTTTTATTTATTTTGAGGCATTTGAGTAATTCTAGTTGAAATTAACTTCGATTTTTTGGATTTTTGTACAGATTTTTGTCAAATTTTAAAAAATTTTGTTGAACCCAACTTCGATTTTTCTGGATTATGTGAGGTTTTTTTGATAGAGGAGCTGCATTTGAGTAATTTTAGTTGTAATTAACTTCGAATTTTTGGATCTTTGTACAGATTTTTGTCAAATTTTTAAAAATTTTGTTGAAACCAACATCGATTTTTCTGGATTATGTTAGGTTTTTTTTATAGAGGAGCTGCATTTGAGTAATTCTAGTTGAAATTATCTTTGAATTTTTGGATTTTTGTTCAGATTTTTGTCAAATTTCAAAAAATTTTGTTGAACCCAACTTCGATTTTTCTGGATTATGTTAGGTTTTTTTGATAGATGAGCTGCATTTGAGTAATTTTAGTTGAAAATAACTTCGAATTTTTGGATTTTTGTACAGATTTTTGTCAAATTTTAAAAAATTTTGTTTAAACCTACTTCGATTTTTCTGGATTATGTAAAGTTTTTTTGATTGAGGAGCTGCATTTGTGTAATTTTAGTTGAAAATGACTTCGAATTTTTGGATTTTTGTAAAGATTTTTGTCAAATTTTAAAAAATTTTGTTGAACCCAACTACGATTTTTCTGGATTATGTGAGGTTTTTTTAATAGAGGAGCTGCATTTGAGTAATTTTAGTTGAAATTAACTTCGAATTTTTGGATTTTTGTATAGATTTTTGTGAAATTTTAAAAAATTTTGTTGAAACCAACTTTGATTATTCTGTATTACGTTTGGTTTTTATGGTAGAGGAGCTGCATTTGAATAATTTTAGTTGAAATTAACTTCGAATTTTTGGATTTTTGTACAGATTTTTGTGAAATTTTAAAAAATTTTGTTGAAACCAACTTCGATTTTTCTGGATTATGTTAGGGTTTTTGGATAGAGGAGCTGCATTTGAGTAATTTTAGTTGAAATTAACTTCGAATTTTTGGATTTTTGTACAGATTTTTGTGAAATTTTAAAAAATTTTGTTGAAACCAACTTCGATTTTTCTGGATTATGTTAGGTTTTTTGGATAGAGGAGCTGCATTTGAGTAATTTTAGTTGAAAATAACTTCGAATTTTTGGATGTTTGTACAGATTTTTGTCAAATTTTAAAAAATTTTGTTGAAACCAACTTCGATTTTTCTGGATTATGTTAGGTTTTTTTGATTTATTTTGAGGCATTTGAGTAATTCTAGTTGAAATTAACTTCGATTTTTTGGATTTTTGTACAGATTTTTGTCAAATTTTAAAAAATTTTGTTGAACCCAACTTCGATTTTTCTGGATTATGTTAGGTTTTTTTGATAGAGGAGCTGCATTTGAGTAATTTTAGTTGAAAATAACTACGAATTTTTGGATGTTTGTACAGATTTTTGTCAAATTTTAAAAAATTTTGTTGAAACCAACTTCGATTTTTCTGGATTATGTTAGGTTTTTTTGATTTATTTTGAGGCATTTGAGTAATTCTAGTTGAAATTAACTTCGATTTTTTGGATTTTTGTACAGATTTTTGTCAAATTTTAAAAAATTTTGTTTAAACCTACTTCGATTTTTGTGGATTATGTAAAGTTTTTTTGATTGAGGAGCTGCATTTGAGTAATTTTAGTTGAAAATGACTTCGAATTTTTGGATTTATGTAAAGATTTTTGTCAAATTTTAAAAAATTTTGTTTAAACCAACTTCGATTTTTCTGCATTATGTGTGGTTTTTTTGATAGAGGAGCTGCATTTGAGTAATTTTAGTTGTAATTAACTTCGAATTTTTGGATCTTTGTCCAAATTTTTGTCAAATTTTAAAAAATTTTGTTGAAACCAACATCGATTTTTCTGGATTATGTTAGTTTTTTTGATAGAGGAGCTGCATTTGAGTAATTCTAATTGAAATTAACTTCGAATTTTTTGATTTTTGTACAGATGTTTGTCAATTTTTAAAAAATTTTGTTGAAACCAACTTCGATTTTTCTGGATTATGTTAGGTTTTATTTGATAGAGGAGCTGCATTTGAGTAATTTTAGTTGAAATTAACTTCGAATTTTTGGATGTTTGTACAGATTTTTGTCAAATTATAAAAAATTGTGTTGAAACCAACTTCGATTTTTCTGGATTACGTTAGGTTTTTTTGATAGAGGAGCTGCATTTGAGTAATTCTAGTTGAAATTATCTTCGAATTTTTGGATTTTTGTACAGATTTTTGTCAAATTTTAAAAAATTTTGTTGAACCCAACTTCGATTTTTCTGGATTATGTGAGGTTTTTTTGATAGAGGAGCTGCATTTGAGTAATTTTAGTTGAAAATAACTTCGAATTTTTGGATGTTTGTACAGATTTTTGTCAAATTTTAAAAAATTTTGTTGAAACCAACTTCGATTTTTCTGGATTATGTTAGGTTTTTTTGATAGAGGAGCTGCATTTGAGTAATTTTAGTTGTAATTAACTTCGAATTTTTGGATTTTCGTTCAGATTTTTGTCAAATTTTATAAAATTTTGTTGAACCCAACTTCGATTTTTCTGGATTATGTTAGGTTTTTATGATAGAGGAGTTGCATTTGAGTAATTCTAGTTGAAATTAACTTCGAATTTTTGGATTTTTGTACAGATTTTTGTCAAATTTTAAAAAATTTTGTTGAAACCAACTTCGATTTTTCTGGATTATGTTTGGTTTTTTTGATAGAGGAGCTGCATTTGAGTAATTCTAGTTGAAATTAACTTCGAATTTTTGGATTTTTGTACAGATTTTTGTCAAATTTTAAAAAATTTTGTTGAAACCAACATCGATTTTTCTGGATTATGTTAGGTTTTTTTTATAGAGGAGCTGCATTTGAGTAATTCTAGTTGAAATTATCTTCGAATTTTTTGATTTTTGTACAGATTTTTGTCAAATTTTAAAAAATTTTGTTGAAACCAACTTCGATTTTTCTGGATTATGTTAGGTTTTTTTGATAGAGGAGCTGCATTTGAGTAATTTTAGTTGTAATTAACTTCGAATTTTTGGATTTTTGTGCAGATTTTTGTCAAATTTTATAAAATTTTGTTGAACCCAACTTCGATTTTTCTGGATTATGTTAGGGTTTTATGATAGAGGAGTTGCATTTGAGTAATTCTAGTTGAAATTAACTTCGAATTTTTGGATTTTTGTACAGATTTTTGTCAAATTTTAAAAAATTTTGTTGAAACCAACTTCGATTTTTCTGGATTATGTTTGGTTTTTTTGATAGAGGAGCTGCATTTGAGTAATTCTAGTTGAAATTTACTTCGAATTTTTGGATTTTTGTACAGATTTTTGTCAAATTTTAAAAAATTTGTTGAAACCAACTTCGATTTTTCTGGAATATGTTAGGTTTTTTTGATAAAGGAGCTGCATTTGAGTAATTTTAGTTGAAGTTAGCTTCGAATTTTGGATTTTTGTACAGATTTTTGTGAAATTTTAAAAAATTTTGTTGAAACCAACTTCGATTTTTCTGGATTATGTAAAGTTTTTTTGATAGAGGAGCTGCATTTGAGTAATTTTAGTTGAAAATAACTTCGAATTTTTGGATTTTTGTAAAGATTTTTGTCAAATTTTATAAAATTTGTTGAAACCAACTTCGATTTTTCTGGAATATGTTAGGTTTTTTTGATAAAGGAGCTGCATTTGAGTAATTTTAGTTGAAGTTAGCTTCGAATTTTGGATTTTTGTACAGATTTTTGTGAAATTTTAAAAAATTTTGTTGAAACCAACTTCGATTTTTCTGGATTATGTAAAGTTTTTTTGATAGAGGAGCTGCATTTGAGTAATTTTAGTTGAAAATAACTTCGAATTTTTGGATTTTTGTAAAGATTTTTGTCAAATTTTATAAAATTTTGTTGAACCCAACTTCGATTTTTCTGCATTATGTTAGGTTTTTTTGATAGAGGAGCTGCATTTGAGTAATTTTAGTTGAAATTAACTTCGAATTTTTGGATTCTTGTACAGATTTTTGTCAAATTTTAAAAAATTTTGTTGAAACCAACTTCGATTTTTCTGGATTATGTTAGGTTTTTTTGATAGAGGAGCTGCATTTGAGTAATTTTAGTTGTTACGTCCCTACTTCTTAGTTGGGGCGCGATTTTTAAAGGAGTTTATATTTTTATCCGCTTTCGAGCTAGTCCTGGGACTTACGCTCTGGGATAGTTGAGTTTAAAGTATTAATATTGAATATTATATTGCCTACCTTTTATTAGTCAATCAAAATGAGGCGCCAGGGGATGGGGGTCTCAGAAATCCCGTCGATTTCCGGCGTTTCTGGTGTTTTGGGCACTGCCCACGGTCCCACTTCTACCAGCTTCCCGAAAGGTTGGTGGTTGCTTGCCCTTATAACTACTGGCTGCGCAGAGACTCCCAAATATGCGTTTTCCGCTGGCGCGTTCCGGAAAGCGAATGCTAACTTCCTTAGTTGATATTTTCTACCGGCTCGGTGGCCTCTAGGCATCGCCACTTTTATAATGTTTATAAACACTTTTATTCTTTTCACCTTTTACTGTTTTTTTTGTGTAGTCAGTTGCACATAACAATTTAAATTAACTTAATAATTGAACATGGTAATGAGCTCCGCGGGTGGTCCAATCCCTTTTTATAGGGCAATTGGTCACTCCTTCTCTAGGATTTGTCACATGACAAATCATAGGTGGGAGACCCCATCCCACAGCCTCTACCTGGAATCTTCCAGGAAGAATCTTCCCATCGTTTTATTCTGGGAGTTGTGTTTACTACTTAGGCACGTTCCATTTAACTAATTCCCAGCAGCGACGATAGCAAGATTCTTACATAAATGCGCATTTGATTTACAAGTTATGCGTTTACAATATTTCTTATACGATCGGTTTCGTATAGCTTATTTACTAGGGGTTGAAGTTAAGCATATTATTTTGGAGATTGGTTTACGGGAAATAACGGGAGGGCAATCTTCTAACGAGGACCAGGGGCACAGCTCCGCGAAGGTAGTGTCGTCTCCGCTGGTTGATAAAGGGGCCTGTGTACCACGCTGAACATCAGCTGGTGTTCACTGGGCCTTCTTGGTGTTTGTGTGGTCAGCTACCTGGTATACAGCTGGCTGTCCGCCACCTCCTCGATCTGGCTGTCCTGCTCGCTGCCGTCCGTGTTTTCTTCCGATCTCTTCTTACCGCTGTTTATATTGATAATGCCTTGTCGGCTATTTGTTGCACAATATTTGTATAATATTCATATGAGGTGGTTACAATACCTCAGAGTACGAAATAGTAAATATATTCAATTTAAAGGGTTAGATAATAGTAGACTCCACGTCGCGGGACGTGACATAGTTGAAATTATCTTCGAATTTTTGGATTTTTGTACAGATTTTTGTCAAATTTTAAAAAATTTTGTTGAACCCAACTTCGATTTTTCTGGATTATGTTAGGTTTTTTTGATAGAGGAGCTGCATTGGAGTAATTTTAGTTGAAAATGACTTCGAATTTTTGGATTTTTGTAAAGATTTTTGTCAAATTTTATAAAATTTTGTTGAACCCAACTTCGATTTTTCTGCATTATGTTAGGTTTTTTTGATAGAGGAGCTGCATTTGAGTAATTTTAGTTGAAATTAACTTCGAATTTTTGGATTTTTGTACAGATTTTTGTGAAATTTTAAAAAATTTTGTTGAAACCAACTTCGATTTTTCTGGATTATGTTAGGTTTTTTGGATAGAGGTGCTGCATTTGAGTAATTTTAGTTGAAATTAACTTCGAATTTTTGGATTTTTGTACAGATTTTTGTGAAATTTTAAAAAATTTTGTTGAAACCAACTTTGATTATTCTGTATTACGTTTGGTTTTTATGGTAGAGGAGCTGCATTTGAATAATTTTAGTTGAAATTAACTTCGAATTTTTGGATTTTTGTACAGATTTTTGTCAAATTTTAAAAAATTTTGTTGAAACCAACTTCGATTTTTCTGGAATAAGTTAGGTTTTTTTGATAAAGGAGCTGCAGTTGAGTAATTTTAGTTGAAAATAACTTCGAATTTTTGGATTTTTGTACAGATTTTTGTCAAATTTTAAAAAATTTTGTTTAAACCTACTTCGATTTTTCTGGATTATGTTAGGTTTTTTTGATAGAGGAGCTGCATTTGAGTAATTTTAGTTTAAATTAACTTCCAATTTTGGGATTTTTGTACAGATTTTTGTCAAACTTTAAAAAATTTTGTTGAAACCAACTTCGATTTTTCTGGATTTTGTTAGGTTTTTTTGATAGAGGAGCTGCATTTGAGTAATTTTAGTAGAAAATAACTTCGAATTTTTGGATTTTTGTTCAGATGTTTGTCAAATTTTAAAAAATTTTGTTGAAACCAACTTCGATTTTTCTGGATTATGTAAAGTTTTTTTGATAGAGGAGCTGCATTTGTGTAATTTTAGTTGAAAATAACTTCGAATTTTTGAATGTTTGTACAGATTTTTGTCAAACTATAAAAAATTTTGTTGAAACCAACTTCGATTTTTCTGGATTATGTTAGGTTTTTTTGATGGAGGAGCTGCATTTGAGTAATTGTTTGTTGAAATTAACTTCGAATTTTTGGATTTTTGTACAGATTTTTGTCAAATTTTAAAAAATTTTGTTTAAACCTACTTCGATTTTTCTGGATTATGTTAGGTTTTTTTGATAGAGGAGCTGCATTTGAGTAATTTTAGTTGAAAATAATTTCGAATTTTTGGATTTTTGTACAGATTTTTGTCAAATTTTAAAAAATTTTGTTGAAACCTACTTCGATTTTTCTGGATTATGTTAGGTTTCTTTGATAGAGGAGCTGCATTTGAGTAATTTTAGTTGAAATTAACTTCGAATTTTTGGATTTTTGTACAGATTTTTGTAAAATTTTAAAAATTTTTGTTGAAACCCACTTCGATTTTTCTGGATTATGTTAGGTTTTTTGGATAGAGGAGCTGCATTTGAGTAATTATAGTTGAAAATAACTTCGAATTTTTGGATTTTTGTACAGATTTTTGTCAAATTTTAAAAAATTTTGTTTAAACCTACTTCGATTTTTCTGGATTATGTTAGGTTTTTTTGATAGAGGAGCTGCATTTGAGTAATTTTAGTTTAAATTAACTTCCAATTTTGGGATTTTTGTACAGATTTTTGTCAAACTTTATAAAATTTTGTTGAAACCAACTTCGATTTTTCTGGATTTTGTTAGGTTTTTTTGATAGAGGAGCTGCATTTGAGTAATTTTAGTAGAAAATAACTTCGAATTTTTGGATTTTTGTTCAGATGTTTGTCAAATTTTAAAAAATTTTGTTGATACCAACTTCGATTTTTCTGGATTATGTAAAGTTTTTTTGATAGAGGAGCTGCATTTGTGTAATTTTAGTTGAAAATAACTTCGAATTTTTGGATGTTTGTACAGATTTTTGTCAAACTATAAAAAATTTTGTTGAAACCAACTTCGATTTTTCTGGATTATGTTAGGTTTTTTTGATGGAGGAGCTGCATTTGAGTAATTGTTTGTTGAAATTAACTTCGAATTTTTGGATTTTTGTACAGATTTTTGTCAAATTTTAAAAAATTTTGTTTAAACCTACTTCGATTTTTCTGGATTATGTTAGGTTTTTTTGATAGAGGAGCTGCATTTGAGTAATTTTAGTTGAAAATAATTTCGAATTTTTGGATTTTTGTACAGATTTTTGTCAAATTTTAAAAAATTTTGTTGAAACCTACTTCGATTTTTCTGGATTATGTTAGGTTTCTTTGATAGAGGAGCTGCATTTGAGTAATTTTAGTTTAAATTAACTTCGAATTTTTGGACTTTTGTACAGATGTTTGTCAAATTTTAAAAAATTTTGTTGAAACCAACTTCGATTTTTCTGGATTTTGTTAGGTTTTTTTGATAGAGGAGCTGCATTTGAGTAATTTTAGTTAAAAATAACTTCGAATTTTTGGATTTTTGTACAGATTTTTGTCAAATTTTAAAAAATTTTGTTTAAACCTACTTCGATTTTTCGGGATTATGTTAAGTTTTTTTGATAGACGGCTGCATTTGAGTAATTTTAGTTGAAATTAACTTCGAATTTTGGGATTTTTGTACAGATGTTTGTCAAATTTTAAAAAATTTTGTTGAAACCAACTTCGATTTTTCTGGATTATGTTATGTTTTTTTGATAGAGGAGCTGCATTTGAGTAATTTTAGTCTAAATTAACTTCGAATTTTTGGATTTTTGTACAGATTTTTGTAAAATTTTAAAAAAATTTGTTGAAACCAACTTCGATTTTTCTGGATTATGTTAGGTTTTTTGATAGAGGAGCTGCATTTGTGTAATTTTAGTTGAAAATAACTTCGAATTTTTGGATGTTTGTACAGATTTTTGTCAAACTATAAAAAATTTTGTTGAAACCAACTTCGATTTTTCTGGATTATGTTAGGTTTTTTGATAGAGGAGCTGCATTTGTGTAATTTTAGTTGAAAATAACTTCGAATTTTTGGATGTTTGTACAGATTTTTGTCAAACTATAAAAAATTTTGTTGAAACCAACTTCGATTTTTCTGGATTATGTTAGGTTTTTTTGATAGAAGAGCTGCATTTGAGTAATTTTTTGTTGAAATTAACTTCGAATTTTTGGATTTTTGTACAGATTTTTGTCAAATTTTAAAAAATTTTGTTTAAACCTACTTCGATTTTTCTGGATTATGTTAGGTTTTTTTGATAGAGGAGCTGCATTTGAGTAATTTTAGTTGAAAATAATTTCGAATTTTTGGATTTTTGTACAGATTTTTGTCAAATTTTAAAAAATTTTGTTGAAACCTACTTCGATTTTTCTGGATTATGTTAGGTTTCATTGATAGAGGAGCTGCATTTGAGTAATTTTAGTTGAAAATAACTTCGAATTTTTGGATTTTTGTACAGTTTTTTGTCAAATTTTAAAAAATTTTGTTGAAACCAACTTCGATTTTTCTGGATTATGTTAGGTTTTTTTGATAGAGGAGCTGCATTTGAGTAATTTTAGTTGAAAATAACTTCGAATTTTTGGATTTTTGTACAGATTTTTGTCAAATTTTAAAAAATTTTGTTTAAACCTACTTCGATTTTTCTGGATTATGTTAGGTTTTTTTGATAGAGGAGCTGCATTTGAGTAATTTTAGTTGAAAATAACTTCGAATTTTTGGATTTTTGTACAGATTTTTGTAAAATTTTAAAAAATTTTGTTGAAACCTACTTCGATTTTTCTGGATTATGTTAGGTTTTTTTGATAGAGGAGCTGCATTTGAGTAATTTTAGTTTAAATTAACTTCGAATTTTTGGATTTTTGTACAGATGTTTGTCAAATTTTAAAAAATTTTGTTGAAACCAACTTCGATTTTTCTGGATTTTGTTAGGTTTTTTTGATAGAGGAGCTGCATTTGAGTAATTTTAGTTTAAATTAACTTCGAATTTTGGGATTTTTGTACAGATTTTTGTCAAACTTTAAAAAATTTTGTTGAAACCAACTTCGATTTTTCTGGATTTTGTTAGGTTTTTTTGATAGAGGAGTTGCATTTGAGTAATTTTAGTTTAAATTAACTTCGAATTTTTGGATTTTTGTTCAGATGTTTGTCAAATTTTAAAAAATTTTGTTGAAACCAACTTCGATTTTTCTGGATTATGTAAAGTTTTTTTGATAGAGGAGCTGCATTTGAGTAATTTTAGTTGAAAATAACTTCGAATTTTTGGATTTTTGTACAGTTTTTTGTCAAATTTAAAAAATTTTGTTGAAACCAACTTCGATTTTTCTGGATTATGTTAGGTTTTTTTGATAGAGGAGCTGCATTTGAGTAATTTTAGTTGAAAATAACTTCGAATTTTTGGATTTTTGTACAGATTTTTGTCAAATTTTAAAAAATTTTGTTTAAACCTACTTCGATTTTTCTGGATTATGTTAGGTTTTTTTGATAGAGGAGCTGCATTTGAGTAATTTTAGTTGAAAATAACTTCGAATTTTTGGATTTTTGTACAGATTTTTGTCAAATTTTAAAAAATTTTGTTGAAACCTACTTCGATTTTTCTGGATTATGTTAGGTTTCTTTGATAGAGGAGCTGCATTTGAGTAATTTTAGTTTAAATTAACTTCGAATTTTTGGACTTTTATACAGATGTTTGTCAAATTTTAAAAAATTTTGTTGAAACCAACTTCGATTTTTCTGGATTTTGTTAGGTTTTTTTGATAGAGGAGCTGCATTTGAGTAATTTTAGTTAAAAATAACTTCGAATTTTTGGATTTTTGTACAGATTTTTGTCAAATTTTAAAAAATTTTGTTTAAACCTACTTCGATTTTTCGGGATTATGTTAAGTTTTTTTGATAGACGGCTGCATTTGAGTAATTTTAGTTGAAATTAACTTCGAATTTTGGGATTTTTGTACAGATGTTTGTCAAATTTTAAAAAATTTTGTTGAAACCAACTTCGATTTTTCTGGATTATGTTATGTTTTTTTGATAGAGGAGCTGCATTTGAGTAATTTTAGTTTAAATTAACTTCGAATTTTTGGACTTTTGTACAGATGTTTGTCAAATTTTAAAAAATTTTGTTGAAACCAACTTCGATTTTTCTGGATTTTGTTAGGTTTTTTTGATAGAGGAGCTGCATTTGAGTAATTTTAGTTAAAAATAACTTGGAATTTTTGGATTTTTGTACAGATTTTTGTCAAATTTTAAAAAATTTTGTTTAAACCTACTTCGATTTTTCGGGATTATGTTAAGTTTTTTTGATAGACGGCTGCATTTGAGTAATTTTAGTTGAAATTAACTTCGAATTTTGGGATTTTTGTACAGATGTTTGTCAAATTTTAAAAAATTTTGTTGAAACCAACTTCGATTTTTCTGGATTTTGTTAGGTTTTTTTGATAGAGGAGCTGCATTTGAGTAATTTTAGTTAAAAATAACTTCGAATTTTTGGATTTTTGTACAGATTTATGTCAAATTTTAAAAAATTTTGTTTAAACCTACTTCGATTTTTCGGGATTATGTTAAGTTTTTTTGATAGACGGCTGCATTTGAGTAATTTTAGTTGAAATTAACTTCGAATTTTGGGATTTTTGTACAGATGTTTGTCAAATTTTAAAAAATTTTGTTGAAACCAACTTCGATTTTTCTGGATTATGTTATGTTTTTTTGATAGAGGAGCTGCATTTGAGTAATTTTAGTTTAAATTAACTTCGAATTTTTGGACTTTTGTACAGATGTTTGTCAAATTTTAAAAAATTTTGTTGAAACCAACTTCGATTTTTCTGGATTTTGTTAGGTTTTTTTGATAGAGGAGCTGCATTTGAGTAATTTTAGTTAAAAATAACTTCGAATTTTTGGATTTTTGTACAGATTTTTGTCAAATTTTAAAAAATTTTGTTTAAACCTACTTCGATTTTTCGGGATTATGTTAAGTTTTTTTGATAGACGGCTGCATTTGAGTAATTTTAGTTGAAATTAACTTCGAATTTTGGGATTTTTGTACAGATGTTTGTCAAATTTTAAAAAATTTTGTTGAAACCAACTTCGATTTTTCTGGATTATGTTATGTTTTTTTGATAGAGGAGCTGCATTTGAGTAATTTTAGTCTAAATTAACTTCGAATTTTTGGATTTTTGTACAGATTTTTGTAAAATTTTAAAAAAATTTGTTGAAACCAACTTCGATTTTTCTGGATTATGTAAAGTTTTTTTGATAGAGGAGCTGCATTTGAGTAATTTTAGTTGAAAATAACTTCGAATTTTTGGATTTTTGTACAGATTTTTGTCAAATTTTAAAAAATTTTGTTTAAACCTACTTCGATTTTTCTGGATTATGTTAGGTTTTTTTGATAGAGGAGCTGCATTTGAGTAATTTTAGTTGAAAATAACTTCGAATTTTTGGATTTTTGTACAGATTTTTGTCAAATTTTAAAAAATTTTGTTGAAACCTACTTCGATTTTTCTGGATTATGTTAGGTTTTTTTGATAGAGGAGCTGCATTTGAGTAGTTTTAGTTTAAATTAACTTCGAATTTTTGGATTTTTGTACAGATGTTTGTCAAATTTTAAAAAATTTTGTTGAAACCAACTTCGATTTTTCTGGATTTTGTTAGGTTTTTTTGATAGAGGAGCTGCATTTGAGTAATTTTAGTTGAAAATAACTTCGAATTTTTGGATTTTTGTTCAGATGTTTGTCAAATTTTAAAAAATTTTGTTGAAACCAACTTCGATTTTTCTGGATTATGTAAAGTTTTTTTGATAGAGGAGCTGCATTTGTGTAATTTTAGTTGAAAATAACTTCGAATTTTTGGATGTTTGTACAGATTTTTGTCAAACTATAAAAAATTTTGTTGAAACCAACTTCGATTTTTCTGGATTATGTTAGGTTTTTTTGATAGAGGAGCTGCATTTGAGTAATTTTTTGTTGAAATTAACTTCGAATTTTTGGATTTTTGTACAGATTTTTGTCAAATTTTAAAAAATTTTGTTTAAACCTACTTCGATTTTTCTGGATTATGTTAGGTTTTTTTGATAGAGGAGCTGCATTTGAGTAATTTTAGTTGAAAATAATTTCGAATTTTTGGATTTTTGTACAGATTTTTGTCAAATTTTAAAAAATTTTGTTGAAACCTACTTCGATTTTTCTGGATTATGTTAGGTTTCTTTGATAGACGAGCTGCATTTGAGTAATTTTAGTTTAAATTAACTTCGAATTTTTGGACTTTTGTACAGATGTTTGTCAAATTTTAAAAAATTTTGTTGAAACCAACTTCGATTTTTCTGGATTTTGTTAGGTTTTTTTGATAGAGGAGCTGCATTTGAGTAATTTTAGTTAAAAATAACTTCGAATTTTTGGATTTTTGTACAGATTTTTGTCAAATTTTAAAAAATTTTGTTTAAACCTACTTCGATTTTTCTGGATTATGTTAGGTTTTTTTGATAGAGGAGCTGCATTTGAGTAATTTTAGTTGAAAATAATTTCGAATTTTTGGATTTTTGTACAGATTTTTGTCAAATTTTAAAAAATTTTGTTGAAACCTACTTCGATTTTTCTGGATTATGTTAGGTTTCATTGATAGAGGAGCTGCATTTGAGTAATTTCAGTTGAAAATAACTTCGAATTTTTGGATTTTTGTACAGTTTTTTGTCAAATTTTAAAAAATTTTGTTGAAACCAACTTCGATTTTTCTGGATTATGTTAGGTTTTTTTGATAGAGGAGCTGCATTTGAGTAATTTTAGTTGAAAATAACTTCGAATTTTTGGATTTTTGTACAGATTTTTGTCAAATTTTAAAAAATTTTGTTGAAACCTACTTCGATTTTTCTGGATTATGTTAGGTTTTTTTGATAGAGGAGCTGCATTTGAGTAGTTTTAGTTTAAATTAACTTCGAATTTTTGGATTTTTGTACAGATGTTTGTCAAATTTTAAAAAATTTTGTTGAAACCAACTTCGATTTTTCTGGATTTTGTTAGGTTTTTTTGATAGAGGAGCTGCATTTGAGTAATTTTTTGTTGAAATTAACTTCGAATTTTTGGATTTTTGTACAGATTTTTGTCAAATTTTAAAAAATTTTGTTTAAACCTACTTCGATTTTTCTGGATTATGTTAGGTTTTTTTGATAGAGGAGCTGCATTTGAGTAATTTTAGTTGAAAATAATTTCGAATTTTTGGATTTTTGTACAGATTTTTGTCAAATTTTAAAAAATTTTGTTGAAACCTACTTCGATTTTTCTGGATTATGTTAGGTTTCTTTGATAGAGGAGCTGCATTTGAGTAATTTTAGTTTAAATTAACTTCGAATTTTTGGACTTTTGTACAGATGTTTGTCAAATTTTAAAAAATTTTGTTGAAACCAACTTCGATTTTTCTGGATTTTGTTAGGTTTTTTTGATAGAGGAGCTGCATTTGAGTAATTTTAGTTAAAAATAACTTCGAATTTTTGGATTTTTGTACAGATTTTTGTCAAATTTTAAAAAATTTTGTTTAAACCTACTTCGATTTTTCGGGATTATGTTAAGTTTTTTTGATAGACGGCTGCATTTGAGTAATTTTAGTTGAAATTAACTTCGAATTTTTGGATTTTTGTACAGATTTTTGTCAAATTTTAAAAAATTTTGTTGAAACCTACTTCGATTTTTCTGGATTATGTTAGGTTTCTTTGATAGAGGAGCTGCATTTGAGTAATTTTAGTTTAAATTAACTTCGAATTTTTGGACTTTTGTACAGATGTTTGTCAAATTTTAAAAAATTTTGTTGAAACCAACTTCGATTTTTCTGGATTATGTTAGGTTTTTTGATAGAGGAGCTGCATTTGTGTAATTTTAGTTGAAAATAACTTCGAATTTTTGGATGTTTGTACAGATTTTTGTCAAACTATAAAAAATTTTGTTGAAACCAACTTCGATTTTTCTGGATTATGTTAGGTTTTTTGATAGAGGAGCTGCATTTGTGTAATTTTAGTTGAAAATAACTTCGAATTTTTGGATGTTTGTACAGATTTTTGTCAAATTTTAAAAAATTTTGTTTAAACCTACTTCGATTTTTCGGGATTATGTTAAGTTTTTTTGATAGACGGCTGCATTTGAGTAATTTTAGTTGAAATTAACTTCGAATTTTGGGATTTTTGTACAGATGTTTGTCAAATTTTAAAAAATTTTGTTGAAACCAACTTCGATTTTTCTGGATTATGTTAGGTTTTTTGATAGAGGAGCTGCATTTGTGTAATTTTAGTTGAAAATAACTTCGAATTTTTGGATGTTTGTACAGATTTTTGTCAAACTATAAAAAATTTTGTTGAAACCAACTTCGATTTTTCTGGATTATGTTAGGTTTTTTTGATAGAGGAGCTGCATTTGAGTAATTTTTTGTTGAAATTAACTTCGAATTTTTGGATTTTTGTACAGATTTTTGTCAAATTTTAAAAAATTTTGTTGAAACCAACGTCGATTTTTCTGTATTACGTTAGGTTTTTTTGATAGAGGAGCTGCATTTGAGTAATTTTAGTTTAAATTAATTTCGAATTTTTGGATTTTTGTACAGATTTTTGTCAAATTTTAAAAATTTTGTTGAAACCAACTTCGATTTTTCTGGATTACGTTAAGTTTTTTTGATAGACGGCTGCATTTGAGTAATTTTGGTTGAAATTAACTTCGAATTTGGGGATTTTTGTACAGATGTTTGTCAAATTTTAAAAAATTTTGTTGAAACCAACTTCGATTTTTCTGGATTATGTTAGGTTTTTTTGATAGAGGAGCTGCATTTGAGTAATTTTAGTTGAAAATAACTTCGAATTTTTGGATTTTTGTACAGATTTTTGTCAAATTTTAAAAATTTTTGTTGAAAGCAACTTCGATTTCTCTGGATTATGTTAGGTTTTTTTGATAGAGGAGCTGCATTTGAGTAATTTTAGTTTAAATTAACTTCGAATTTTTGGATTTTTGTACAGATGTTTGTCAAATTTTAAAAAATTTTGTTGAAACCAACTTCGATTTTTCTGGATTTTGTTAGGTTTTTTTGATAGAGGAGCTGCATTTGAGTAATTTTAGTTGAAAATAATTTCGAATTTTTGGATTTTTGTACAGATTTTTGTCAAATTTTAAAAAATTTTGTTGAAACCTACTTCGATTTTTCTGGATTATGTTAGGTTTTTTTGATAGAGGAGCTGCATTTGAGTAATTTTAGTTTAAATTAACTTCGAATTTTTGGATTTTTGTACAGATGTTTGTCAAATTTTAAAAAATTTTGTTGAAACCAACTTCGATTTTTCTGGATTTTGTTAGGTTTTTTTGATAGAGGAGCTGCATTTGAGTAATTTTAGTTTAAATTAACTTCGAATTTTGGGATTTTTGTACAGATTTTTGTCAAACTTTAAAAAATTTTGTTGAAACCAACTTCGATTTTTCTGGATTTTGTTAGGTTTTTTTGATAGAGGAGTTGCATTTGAGTAATTTTAGTTTAAATTAACTTCGAATTTTTGGATTTTTGTTCAGATGTTTGTCAAATTTTAAAAAATTTTGTTGAAACCGACTTCGATTTTTCTGGATTATGTAAAGTTTTTTTGATAGAGGAGCTGCATTTGAGTAATTTTAGTTGAAAATAACTTCGAATTTTTGGATTTTTGTACAGTTTTTTGTCAAATTTTAAAAAAATTTGTTGAAACCAACTTCGATTTTTCTGGATTATGTTAGGTTTTTTTGATAGAGGAGCTGCATTTGAGTAATTTTAGTTGAAAATAACTTCGAATTTTTGGATTTTTGTACAGATTTTTGTCAAATTTTAAAAAATTTTGTTTAAACCTACTTCGATTTTTCTGGATTATGTTAGGTTTTTTTGATAGAGGAGCTGCATTTGAGTAATTTTAGTTGAAAATAACTTCGAATTTTTGGATTTTTGTACAGATTTTTGTCAAATTTTAAAAAATTTTGTTGAAACCTACTTCGATTTTTCTGGATTATGTTAGGTTTTTTTGATAGAGGAGCTGCATTTGAGTAATTTTAGTTAAAAATAACTTCGAATTTTTGGATTTTTGTACAGATTTTTGTCAAATTTTAAAAAATTTTGTTTAAACCTACTTCGATTTTTCGGGATTATGTTAAGTTTTTTTGATAGACGGCTGCATTTGAGTAATTTTAGTTGAAATTAACTTCGAATTTTGGGATTTTTGTACAGATGTTTGTCAAATTTTAAAAAATTTTGTTGAAACCAACTTCGATTTTTCTGGATTATGTTATGTTTTTTTGATAGAGGAGCTGCATTTGAGTAATTTTAGTCTAAATTAACTTCGAATTTTTGGATTTTTGTACAGATTTTTGTAAAATTTTAATAAAATTTGTTGAAACCAACTTCGATTTTTCTGGATTATGTTAGGTTTTTTGATAGAGGAGCTGCATTTGTGTAATTTTAGTTGAAAATAACTTCGAATTTTTGGATGTTTGTACAGATTTTTGTCAAACTATAAAAAATTTTGTTGAAACCAACTTCGATTTTTCTGGATTATGTTAGGTTTTTTGATAGAGGAGCTGCATTTGTGTAATTTTAGTTGAAAATAACTTCGAATTTTTGGATTTTTGTACAGATTTTTGTCAAATTTTAAAAATTTTGTTGAAACCAACTTCGATTTTTCTGGATTACGTTAAGTTTTTTTGATAGACGGCTGCATTTGAGTAATTTTGGTTGAAATTAACTTCGAATTTGGGGATTTTTGTACAGATGTTTGTCAAATTTTAAAAAATTTTGTTGAAACCAACTTCGATTTTTCTGGATTATGTTAGGTTTTTTTGATAGAGGAGCTGCATTTGAGTAATTTTAGTTGAAAATAATTTCGAATTTTTGGATTTTTGTACAGATTTTTGTCAAATTTTAAAAAATTTTGTTGAAACCTACTTCGATTTTTCTGGATTATGTTAGGTTTTTTTGATAGAGGAGCTGCATTTGAGTAATTTTAGTTTAAATTAACTTCGAATTTTTGGATTTTTGTACAGATGTTTGTCAAATTTTAAAAAATTTTGTTGAAACCAACTTCGATTTTTCTGGATTTTGTTAGGTTTTTTTGATAGAGGAGCTGCATTTGAGTAATTTTAGTTTAAATTAACTTCGAATTTTGGGATTTTTGTACAGATTTTTGTCAAACTTTAAAAAATTTTGTTGAAACCAACTTCGATTTTTCTGGATTTTGTTAGGTTTTTTTGATAGAGGAGTTGCATTTGAGTAATTTTAGTTTAAATTAACTTCGAATTTTTGGATTTTTGTTCAGATGTTTGTCAAATTTTAAAAAATTTTGTTGAAACCAACTTCGATTTTTCTGGATTATGTAAAGTTTTTTTGATAGAGGAGCTGCATTTGAGTAATTTTAGTTGAAAATAACTTCGAATTTTTGGATTTTTGTACAGTTTTTTGTCAAATTTTGAAAAAATTTGTTGAAACCTACTTCGATTTTTCTGGATTATGTTAGGTTTTTTTGATAGAGGAGCTGCATTTGTGTAATTTTAGTTGAAAATAACTTCGAATTTTTGGATTTTTGTACAGATTTTTGTCAAATTTTAAAAAATTTTGTTTAAACCTACTTCGATTTTTCTGGATTATGTTAGGTTTTTTTGATAGAGGAGCTGCATTTGAGTAATTTTAGTTGAAAATAACTTCGAATTTTTGGATTTTTGTACAGATTTTTGTCAAATTTTAAAAAATTTTGTTGAAACCTACTTCGATTTTTCTGGATTATGTTAGGTTTTTTTGATAGAGGAGCTGCATTTGAGTAATTTTAGTTAAAAATAACTTCGAATTTTTGGATTTTTGTACAGATTTTTGTCAAATTTTAAAAAATTTTGTTTAAACCTACTTCGATTTTTCGGGATTATGTTAAGTTTTTTTGATAGACGGCTGCATTTGAGTAATTTTAGTTGAAATTAACTTCGAATTTTGGGATTTTTGTACAGATGTTTGTCAAATTTTAAAAAATTTTGTTGAAACCAACTTCGATTTTTCTGGATTATGTTATGTTTTTTTGATAGAGGAGCTGCATTTGAGTAATTTTAGTCTAAATTAACTTCGAATTTTTGGATTTTTGTACAGATTTTTGTAAAATTTTAAAAAAATTTGTTGAAACCAACTTCGATTTTTCTGGATTATGTTAGGTTTTTTGATAGAGGAGCTGCATTTGTGTAATTTTAGTTGAAAATAACTTCGAATTTTTGGATGTTTGTACAGATTTTTGTCAAACTATAAAAAATTTTGTTGAAACCAACTTCGATTTTTCTGGATTATGTTAGGTTTTTTGATAGAGGAGCTGCATTTGTGTAATTTTAGTTGAAAATAACTTCGAATTTTTGGATGTTTGTACAGATTTTTGTCAAACTATAAAAAATTTTGTTGAAACCAACTTCGATTTTTCTGGATTATGTTAGGTTTTTTTGATAGAGGAGCTGCATTTGAGTAATTTTTTGTTGAAATTAGCTTCGAATTTTTGGATTTTTGTACAGATTTTTGTCAAATTTTAAAAAATTTTGTTGAAACCAACTTCGATTTTTCTGGATTTTGTTAGGTTTTTTTGATAGAGGAGCTGCATTTGAGTAATTTTAGTTGAAAATAACTTCGAATTTTTGGATTTTTGTTCAGATGTTTGTCAAATTTTAAAAAATTTTGTTGAAACCAACTTCGATTTTTCTGGATTATGTAAAGTTTTTTTGATAGAGGAGCTGCATTTGTGTAATTTTAGTTGAAAATAACTTCGAATTTTTGGATGTTTGTACAGATTTTTGTCAAACTATAAAAAATTTTGTTGAAACCAACTTCGATTTTTCTGGATTATGTTAGGTTTTTTTGATAGAGGAGCTGCATTTGAGTAATTTTTTGTTGAAATTAACTTCGAATTTTTGGATTTTTGTACAGATTTTTGTCAAATTTTAAAAAATTTTGTTTAAACCTACTTCGATTTTTCTGGATTATGTTAGGTTTTTTTGATAGAGGAGCTGCATTTGAGTAATTTTAGTTGAAAATAATTTCGAATTTTTGGATTTTTGTACAGATTTTTGTCAAATTTTAAAAAATTTTGTTGAAACCTACTTCGATTTTTCTGGATTATGTTAGGTTTCTTTGATAGAGGAGCTGCATTTGAGTAATTTTAGTTTAAATTAACTTCGAATTTTTGGACTTTTGTACAGATGTTTGTCAAATTTTAAAAAATTTTGTTGAAACCAACTTCGATTTTTCTGGATTTTGTTAGGTTTTTTTGATAGAGGAGCTGCAATTGAGTAATTTTAGTTGAAAATAACTTCGAATTTTGGGATTTTTGTACAGATGTTTGTCAAATTTTAAAAAATTTTGTTGAAACCAACTTCGATTTTTCTGGATTATGTTAGGTTTTTTTGATAGAGGAGCTGCATTTGAGTAATTTTAGTTGAAAATAACTTCGAATTTTTGGATTTTTGTACAGATTTTTGTCAAATTTTAAAAAATTTTATTTAAACCTACTTCGATTTTTCTGGATTATGTTAGGTTTTTTTGATAGAGGAGCTGCATTTGAGTAATTTTAGTTTAAATTAACTTCGAATTTTTGGATTTTTGTACAGATTTTTGTCAAACGTTAAACAATTTTGTTGAAACCAACTTCGATTTTTCTGGATTATGTAAATTTTTTTTGATAGAGGAGCTGCATTTGAGTAATTTTAGATGAAAATATCTTCGAATTTTTGGATTTTTGTACAGATTTTTGTCAAATTTTAAAAAATTTTGTTTAAACCTACTTCGATTTTTCTGGATTATGTTATGTTTTTTTGATAGAGGAGCTGCATTTGAGTAATTTTAGTTTAAATTAACTTCGAATTTTTGGATTTTTGTACAGATTTTTGTAAAATTTTAAAAAATTTTGTTGAAACCAACTTCGATTTTTCTGGATTATATTAAGTTTTTTTGATAGACGGCTGCATTTGAGTAATTTTAGTTGAAAATAACTTCGAATTTTTGGATTCTTGAACAGATTTTTGTAAAATTTTAAAAAATTTTGTTTAAACCAACTTCGATTTTTCTGGATTATGTTAAGTTTTTTTGATAGACGGCTGCATTTGAGTAATTTTAGTTGAAATTAACTTCGAATTTTGTGATTTTTTACAGATTTTTGTCAAATTTTAAAAATTTTGTTTAAACCTACTTCGATTTTTCTGGATTATGTTATGTTTTTTTGATAGAGGAGCTGCATTTGAGTAATTTTAGTTTAAATTAACTTCGAATTTTTGGATTTTTGTACAGTTTTTTGTAAAATTTTAAAAAATTTTGTTGAAACCAACTTCGATTTTTCTGGATTATGTTAAGTTTTTTTGATAGACGGCTGCATTTGTGTAATTTTAGTTAAAATTAACTTCGAATTTTTGGATTTTTGTACAGATTTTTGTCAAATTCTAAAAAATTTTGTTGAAACCAACTTCGATTTTTCGGCTTCCGTTTCCGGTGAGTATGTGGTAAAGAGGAGTGCGAATCGGTGGAAGGATAAAAGTGGAGTGTATGTGCAGTAGGAGTGCAAGAGAGGGTGCAGTGTGGTGGGAGGGTGGGTGAGAGGGGTGAATGAGGGGACAAAAGGTGGGAAGAGGGCTAAGGACGGAGTTGAGGGAGAAAAATAGGAGGGAAGGAGTGATAGGGAAAGTGAGGTTAGCCGAAGCAGTAAGACAGGTGGTAAAGCGGGAAGGAAAACGATAAGGAGTGTATAGAGGGAGACATCTAGGTGGCTTGGAAGAGGCATAGGAAGGACGGTGGATAAGGTAGGGAGCAATCGGGAATAGAAGGAGAGTGGAAGGTAGTGATGCTAGGGAGACTCAGGCAGGTAAAGGGTAGAAGAGAAGTGGGCGATGGGGGATGAGAAAAAGGAGTCGGGAGCTGCAGCGGAGGAGAAAGGGCTAAAGAAGGGGAGGCCGACGAACGCGGAGAGGCTGCAAAGAGAGCGAAGCGGAAGCACGGGAGCGCTAGAAGAGATGTGGAAAAGGAAGAGGTCAGAGTGGGAGCAGGGAGGGGATACGGCGGAGATGGGGGAGGAGGGAGAGGTTTTTAAGAGCAGCAAGATGGTGCAGAGGTCGCCGGTGAGGGGAAAAAAGGAGGACGTGGAGGTGATAGGAGAGATGATTAGGAAGATGGGGGAGAGTCTGAGCGAGGAGATAAGGGGGATTAAGGAGCAAGGGGTGGGGATTAAGAAGGAGATGGAGGAGTTGAGGGAGGAACTAAAGGAAGGAGAAAAAAGGTGGAGAGAGGAAAGAGAGAGAATTTGGCGGAGGTTGGGGGAGTTAGGGAAAAAGGTAAAGGAGCTAGAGGAGGGGGGACGGGAAGGGAGAAGGTTAGAGAGCAGGATAGAGGAGTTAGAAAAGGAAAGAAAAGGGAAGGGAGAGGAAGGAATGAACCAGAGATTGAAGGAATTGGAGTGGAAGATGGAGAAGAGCGCAGGAATAACATAGTGATTAAAGGGGTGGTGGTAAGAGAGAATCCGAAGAGAAGTGTGGAGGAGATAATGGAGAGGATAGGGGCAAAGGTGGAGATAGGGGAGGTGTACAAGGTGGGAAAAGAGAGAGAGGGGAGGGGAGACATGGTGATTGTGAGGCTAAAGGATAGGGAGCAGAAGAGAGAGGTGATGGGTAGAAAGAAGGCTCTGACGGGGAGAGGGGAGAGGATAGAGGACGATCTTACGCCAAAGGAGAGGTTCATGCAGAGGGAGTTAAGGAGGATTGTGGAGGAGGAAAGGAGAAAAGGGAAGAAAGCATGGGTAGGGTACGGGAAGGTGGAGATAGAGGGCCAGTGGTGGAAATGGGACGAGGAGAGAGCGATGCTGACTAGGGACGGTAGGACAGGAGGGGGAGGAAGGAGTAAAGGGGGGAGAGGGGGGGAAATACGGGGAAGGGGAGAGGAGGTTAGGGGGGGAAACGGGGTAGACGGAATAGGGGAGGAGGGAGAAGGGGGGCGGGAGCAGGAGGGATGGAAAATATGCTTTTGGAACGTGGCGGGCCTGGAAAGAAAGGATAGGGGGTTCTCGAAAAGTGTGAGGGAATGGGACGTGGTGGTAATGATGGAGACGTGGATTGATGAAAAGGGATGGGATAGGATGAGGCACAGGCTACCAGGAGAGTACAGATGGGAGGCGCAAATGGCAAGTAAGAAGAACAAGAAGGGGAGGGCAAAGGGAGGAATGGTGGTGGGAATAAGAGGGAGCACAGAGAAGGAGGAGGAGGCGAAAGAGGAGATCGAAGGGATGATGACAGTGAGGGTAGTGCTGGGGGAGGTTAAGTGGAGGATAGTGGGGGTATATATGAGTGGGGGTGTGGAAGGGAAGGAGGAGAATCTGAGGAGATGGATGGAAGATAGGGAGGAGCGAAGAATAGGGTTGATAGGGGGGGATTTTAACGCCAGGACAGGGGAGAAAGGGGGAGGGGTAAGGGGGGAGGAGGAGGAAGGACACGAAGGAAGGAGGTCGAAGGACAAGATGGTGAATGGAGAGGGGAGGAGAATGTTAGAAATAATAGAGGAGACGGGGTGGGAGATTTTCAACGGAAACACGGAAGGGGATGAGGAAGGGGAGTTCACATATACAGGAGGGGGAGGAAGAGAGACGGTGATAGATTATGTGTTGGGGGAAGAGAGAACGAGGGAGTGGGTGAAAAAGATGGAGGTAGGGAACCACGTGGATTCGGACCACCAGCCACTGATAGTGGAGGTAAGGGGGAAAGTGGGAAGGAAGAAGGAAAAGGGAAACAGAGGGGGGAAGAGGAAGAGGGACTGGACGGAGGTAGGAAGGGGGAAGTTTAGAGAGGGAATTGAAGGGTTGGAGGTGGGGGGAGGAGACGTGGAGGAGGAAATGAGGGAAGGTGAGGAGAAGATAAAAAAGGCGATGGTGAGGCAGGGGGAAGAGGAAGAAGACGGGAGGAGGAGGGGGAGAGGCTGGTGGGATGAGGAGTGCGAGGAGAAGAAAGGCGAGGTGAGAAGGAGAATGAGGAGATGGAGAAGAGCAGGGGGGAGCAGGCGGGAGTACGACGTGAGTAAGAGGGAGTATAAGGAGTTGTGTAAGAGGAAGAAAGAGGAGGAAAGTGAGAGATGGGAGAGAGAGGCAGAGGAGGCGAAAACAGAGGGGGAGGTCTGGAGAATAGTGAATAGGGAAATGGGGAAAAGAGTGAAGGGGAATGAAGAGATAACGATGGAGATGTGGAAGGAGTATTTTATGAGGGGGTTAGGCGGAGTGGAAGGGAAAGTGGTAAGAGGGGCAAAAAGAGGCAGAGGAGGGCAGGGGGAGAGAGAGATCAGCAGTGAAGAGGTGAGGAGGGCGATAGGAAAGCTGAAGGACGGGAAGGCGGTGGGAATAGACGAGCTGCCCAATGAGGTGTGGAGGTACGGGGGGGAAGATATGCGAGTCTGGGTAAGGGGGATGTGTAACAAGGTGTGGAGGGGAGAAGGTTGGCCGGAGCAATGGAAAGAGGGCATAATAGTGCCTATAGTGAAAAAGGGGAAGGGGGTAAGTGTAGAGGAATACAGAGGGGTAACGTTAATGCCGACGCTGTATAAAGTGTATGCGGGAATCCTGGGGGAGAGGCTAAGGAGTGAGATGGAGGAGAAGGGAGTGCTGTCGCCAAATCAAACGGGGTTCAGGAAGGGGATGGGTGGTGGATAACATATACGTGTTGAACTACGTAATCAACAGGCAATTGGCGAAGAAGGGAGGGAGAATGGTGGCAATGTTTGTAGACCTCAAAGCCGCGTTTGATTCGGTCGACAGGCAGGTGTTAGGAGAGGCGATGCAAGAAAGGGGGATACGGGAAGGGCTAAGGGAAAGGATAGAGGAGATGTATAGGGAGACGAAGAGCAGAGTAAGGAGGGGGAAAGAGCTCGGAGAGGCCTTCTGGACAGCAAGGGGGGTAAGGCAAGGGTGCCCTCTGAGCCCGATGCTGTTCAACATAGTAATCGCGGATTTGGAGGAGGTGTTTAGGAGAAGAGGATGGGGAGGGGTGAGGTTAGGGGGAAATAGGGTATACACGTTAGCCTACGCGGACGACATGGTGTTGATGGCAGAGGACGCAGAGGGGATGAAAGAGATGATGGCGGGGTTAGAAGGGTATCTGGAAAGGAAAAAGCTGGAGCTGAACGTGGGAAAGACGAAGGTAATGCGGTTCAGAAAAGGGGGAGGGAGGATGAAGAAGGCAAGGTGGTTTTGGAAAGGGGAGAGGTTGGAGGAGGTAAAGGAGCTGAAGTACCTAGGGTATGTGTTACAGAGAAACGGAGGGCAGGAAGCGCAGGTGAGAGACAGGGTAAGAAAGGCGATGGCGGTTATGAGGCAGGTATGGGGGATAGGGAAGAGGAGGTTTAAGGACAACTGGGCCAGGAGGCTGAGGCTGGTGGATTTACTAGTATGGCCAGTGTTGGGGTTTGGAGCGGAAATCTGGGGGTGGAAAGAGAGGGAAAGGATGGAAAAGGGGCAGAAAAGGAGCATCAGGTGGACAATGGGGGTTGACTGGTGGACGCAGGGGTATATGGTGAGGGAGGAGGTGCAAAGGGATAAATGGAGGACGAGGGCAGGAAAAAGGGCGTGGAGGTTTGAGGAGAAGCTGAGGGAAGGGCGGGCGGGAGAATTAGCAAGGAGGTGTTGGGAGGAAAGGGAGGAGAGGGAACGGGCCGATAGAGAGGAGTCAGGATGGGAGAAAGAAAGGAAAGGGTTCATGAGCAGGTGGGGAGTGAGTGGAGACACGGAATGGGAGGAGATAGAGGGAAAGGACAGGGAACAGCAGAGGGAAGAGAGGTGGGAGGGGATCCGGGAGTCAAGGGTGAACAGGTGGTATGGGATGGTAAAGGGGGAGGGAGTTCCGGGATACCTGCAAAAATGCTGGGGGGAGAGCAGATGGAAAAGGGTGATTAGGTTTAGGTTAGGGAATGAAATAAGGGAAGGGCGGCACTGGGAAACAGTAGAGAGGAGGGAATGCAGAGTGTGCAGGAGTGAAGAAGAGACGTGGGAGCACGTGTGGGAGCGGTGTGAGAGAAGGATGGAAGACTGCGGGGGATGGCAGGAAAATGTGAGAATGATTCTGGGGGTGGAGGGGGAGGGGGAGGGGTGGATGAGAGGGATTGAGGACGGGAGAAAGGGGGAGAGGAGGGAGAGAAGTGGAGTGAAAGGAGAGAAGGTGGGTAAGGGAGAAGAAGGGAAGAGAGTAAGAGGAATGTGAAGGAGGAGTGAGGAGGGGCAGAAAGGGGGAACGGAAGCCCAAGACGTAGAAGGTGGAGGGTAGGGTAGGTAAGGGGGAAGGCAGGGACGGGGGGAGAAAGCCTAGAAGCAGAAACGCGGGAGGCGAAAGGAGATCTCTCTCTCTCTCTCGGAACGCGGATGGAAAGAGCAGAAAGAAAGTGGAAGGAAGGAGCGAATGTAAATATTGTAAATAGCGAGTAGATTTAAGATTAGAGATAAGAAATAGAATAAGGCTATAGAATAAGATAGAATGTAAGGTGAGGAATAAGCGGTAAAGGATGGTTAGAGGAAGGAGGGATTGTAAGAAAGATTGTAAACCTGAGGGGGACAATGAACTATACATACATACATACATACAACTTCGATTTTTCTGGATTATGTTAGGTTTTTTTGATAGAGGAGCTGCATTTGAGTAATTTTAGTTGAAAATAACTTCCAATTTTTGGATTTTTGTACAGATTTTTGTAAAATTTTAAAAAATTTTGTTTAAACCTACTTCGATTTTTCTGGATTATGTTAGGTTTTTTTGATAGAGGAGCTGCATTTGAGTAATTTCAGTTGAAAATAACTTCGAATTTTTGGATTTTTGTACAAATTTTTGTCAAATTTTAAAAAATTTTGTTTAAACCTACTTCGATTTTTCTGGATTATGTTATGTTTTTTTGATAGAGGAGCTGCATTTGAGTAATTTTGGTTTAAATTAACTTCGAATTTTTGGATTTTTGTACAGATTTTTGTAAAATTTTAAAAAATTTTGTTGAAACCAACTTCGATTTTTCTGGATTATGTTAAGTTTTTTAGATAGACGGCTGCATTTGAGTAATTTTAGTTGAAATTAACTTCGAATTTTGGGATTTTTGTACAGATGTTTGTCAAATTTTAAAAAATTTTGTTGAAACCAACTTCGATTTTTCTGGATTATGTTAGGTTTTTTTGATAGAGGAGCTGCATTTGAGTAATTCTAGGTGAAATTAACTTCGAATTTTTGGATTTTTGCACAGATTTTTGTCAAATTTTAAAAAATTTTGTTGCAACCAACTTTGATTTTTCTGGATTATGTTAGGTTTTTTTGATAGAGGAGCTGCATTTGAGTAATTTTAGTTGTAACTAACTTCGAATTTTTGGGTTTTTGTACAGATTTATGTCAAATTTTTAAAAATTTTGTTGAAACCAAATTCGATTATTCTGGATTACGTTATGTTTTTTTTGTAGCGGAGCTGCATTTGAGTAACTTTAGTTGAAAATAACTTCGAATTTTTGGATTTTGTACAGATTTTTGTCAAATTTTAAAAAATTTGTTGAATCAAACTTCGATTTTTCAGGAATATGTTAGGTTTTTTTGATAGAGGAGCTGCATTTGAGTAATTCTAGTTGAAACTAACTTCGAATTTTTGGATTTTTGTACAGATTTTTGTCAAATTTTAAAAAATTTTGTTGAAACCAACTTCGATTTTTCTGGATTATTTTAGTTTTTTTGGATAGAGGAGCTGCATTTGAGTAATTTTAGTTGAAAATAACTTCGAATTTTTGGATTTTTGTACAGATTTTTGTCAAATTTTAAAAAATTTTGTTGAAACCAACTTCGATTTTTCTGGATTATGTTAGGTTTTTTTTTTATAGAGGAGCTGCATTTGAGTAATTTTAGTTGAAATTAACTTCGAATTTTTGGATTTTTTACAGATTTTTGTAAAATTTTAAAAAATTTTGTTGAAACCAACTTCGATTTTTCAGGATTATGTTAGGTTTTTTTGATAGAGGAGCTGCATTTTAGTAATTTTAGTTGAAATTAACTTCGAATTTTGAGATTTTTGTACAGAAGTTTGTCAAATTTTAAAAAAATTTTGTTGAAACCAACTTCGATTTTTCTGGATTATGTTACGTTTTTTTGATAGAGGAGCAGCATTCGAGTAATTTTAGTTGAAATTAACTTCGAATTTTTGGATTTTTGTACAGATTTTTGTCAAATTTTAAAAAATTTTGTTGAAACCAACTTCGATTTTTCTGGATTATGTTAGGTTTTTTGGATAGAGGAGCTGCATGTGAGTAATTTTAGTTGTAATTAACTTCGAATTTTTGGATTTTTGTACAGATTTGTGTCAAATTTTAAAAAATTTGTTGAAGCCTATTCCGATTTTTCTGGATTATGTTAGGTTTTTTTGGATAGAGGAGCTGCATTTGAGTAATTTTAGTTGTAATTAAGTTCGAATTTTTGGATTTTTGAACAGATTTTTGTCAAATTTTAAAAAATTTTGTTGAAACCAACTTCGATTTTTCAGGAATAGTTAGGTTTTTTTGATAGAGGAGCTGCATATGAGTAATTCTAGTTGAAATTAACTTCGAATTTTTGGATTTTTGTAGAGATTTTTGTCAAATTTTAAAAAATTTTGTTGAAACCAACTTCGATTTTTCTGGATATGGTAGGTTTTTTGGATAGTGGAGCTGCATTTGAGTAATTTTAGTTGTAATTAACTTCGAATTTTTGGATTTTTGTACAGATTTTTGTCAAATTTTAAAAAATTTTGTTGAAACCAACTTCGATTTTTCTGGATTATGTTAGGTTTTTTTTTTATAGAGGAGCTGCATTTGAGTAATTTTAGTTGAAATTAACTTCGAATTTTTGGATTTTTGTACAGATTTTTGTAAAATTTTAAAAAATTTTGTTGAAACCAACTTCGATTTTTCAGGATTATGTTAGGTTTTTTTGATAGAGGAGCAGCATTCGAGTAATTTTAGTTGAAATTAACTTCGAATTTTTGGATTTTTGTACAGAAGTTTGTCAAATTTTAAAAAATTTTTGTTGAAACCAACTTCGATTTTTCTGGATTATGTTACGTTTTTTTGATAGAGGAGCAGCATTCGAGTAATTTTAGTTGAAATTAACTTCGAATTTTTGGATTTTTGTACTGATTTTTGTCAAATTTTAAAAAATTTTGTTGAAACCAACTTCGATTTTTCTGGATATGGTAGGTTTTTTGGATAGAGGAGCTGCATTTGAGTAATTTTAGTTGTAAGTAACTTCGAATTTTTGGATTTTTGTACAGATTTTTGTCAAATTTTAAAAAATTTTGTTGAAACCAACTTCGATTTCTCCGGATTATGATAGGTTTTTTTGGTAGCGGAGCTGCATTTGAGTAATTCTAGTTGAAATTAACTTCGAATTTTTGGATTTTTGTTCAGATTTTTGACAAATTTTAAAAAATTTTGTTGAATCAAACTTCGATTTTTCAGGAATATGTTAGGTTTTTTTGATTGAGGAGCAGCATTCGAGTAATTTTAGTTGAAATTAACTTCGAATTTTTGGATTTTTGTACAGATTTTTGTCATATTTTAAAAAATTTTGTTGAAACCAACTTCGATTTTTCTGGATTATGTTAGGTTTTTTTGGTAGCGGAGCTGCATTTGAGTAATTCTAGTTGAAATTAACTTCGAATTTTTGGATTTTTGTTCAGATTTTTGACAAGTTTTAAAAAATTTTGTTGAATCAAACTTCGATTTTTCAGGAATATGTTAGGTTTTTTTGATAGAGGAGCTGCATTTGAGTAATTCTAGGTGAAATTAACTTCGAATTTTTGGATTTTTGCACAGATTTTTGTCAAATTTTAAAAAATTTTGTTGAAACCAACTTTGATTTTTCTGGATTATGTTAGGTTTTTTTGATAGAGGAGCTGCATTTGAGTAATTTTAGTTGTAACTAACTTCGAATTTTTGGGTTTTTGTACAGATATATGTCAAATTTTTAAAAATTTTGTTGAAACCAAATTCGATTATTCTGGATTACGTTATGTTTTTTTTGTAGCGGAGCTGCATTTGAGTAACTTTAGTTGAAAATAACTTCGAATTTTTGGATTTTGTACAGATTTTTGTCAAATTTTAAAAAATTTTGTTGAATCAAACTTCGATTTTTCAGGAATATGTTAGGTTTTTTTGATAGAGGAGCTGCATTTGAGTAATTCTAGTTGAAACTAACTTCGAATTTTTGGATTTTTGTACAGATTTTTGTCAAATTTTAAAAAATTTTGTTGAAACCAACTTCGATTTTTCTGGATTATTTTAGTTTTTTTGGATAGAGGAGCTGCATTTGAGTAATTTTAGTTGAAAATAACTTCGAATTTTTGGATTTTTGTACAGATTTTTGTCAAATTTTAAAAAATTTTGTTGAAACCAACTTCGATTTTTCTGGATTATGTTAGGTTTTTTTTTTATAGAGGAGCTGCATTTGAGTAATTTTAGTTGAAATTAACTTCGAATTTTTGGATTTTTTACAGATTTTTGTAAAATTTTAAAAAATTTTGTTGAAACCAACTTCGATTTTTCAGGATTATGTTAGGTTTTTTTGATAGAGGAGCTGCATTTTAGTAATTTTAGTTGAAATTAACTTCGAATTTTGAGATTATTGTACAGAAGTTTGTCAAATTTTAAAAAAATTTTGTTGAAACCAACTTCGATTTTTCTGGATTATTTTAGTTTTTTTGATAGAGGAGCAGCATTCGAGTAATTTTAGTTGAAATTAACTTCGAATTTTTGGATTTTTGTACAGATTTTTGTCAAATTTTAAAAAATTTTGTTGAAACCAACTTCGATTTTTCTGGATTATGTTAGGTTTTTTTTTTATAGAGGAGCTGCATTTGAGTAATTTTAGTTGAAATTAACTTCGAATTTTTGGATTTTTTACAGATTTTTGTAAAATTTTAAAAAATTTTGTTGAAACCAACTTCGATTTTTCAGGATTATGTTAGGTTTTTTTGATAGAGGAGCTGCATTTTAGTAATTTTAGTTGAAATTAACTTCGAATTTTGAGATTTTTGTACAGAAGTTTGTCAAATTTTAAAAAAATTTTGTTGAAACCAACTTCGATTTTTCTGGATTATGTTACGTTTTTTTGATAGAGGAGCAGCATTCGAGTAATTTTAGTTGAAATTAACTTCGAATTTTTGGATTTTTGTACAGATTTTTGTCAAATTTTAAAAAATTTTGTTGAAACCAACTTCGATTTTTCTGGATTATGTTAGGTTTTTTGGATAGAGGAGCTGCATGTGAGTAATTTTAGTTGTAATTAACTTCGAATTTTTGGATTTTTGTACAGATTTGTGTCAAATTTTAAAAAATTTGTTGAAGCCTATTCCGATTTTTCTGGATTATGTTAGGTTTTTTTGGATAGAGGAGCTGCATTTGAGTAATTTTAGTTGTAATTAAGTTCGAATTTTTGGATTTTTGAACAGATTTTTGTCAAATTTTAAAAAATTTTGTTGAAACCAACTTCGATTTTTCAGGAATAGTTAGGTTTTTTTGATAGAGGAGCTGCATATGAGTAATTCTAGTTGAAATTAACTTCGAATTTTTGGATTTTTGTAGAGATTTTTGTCAAATTTTAAAAAATTTTGTTGAAACCAACTTCGATTTTTCTGGATATGGTAGGTTTTTTGGATAGTGGAGCTGCATTTGAGTAATTTTAGTTGTAATTAACTTCGAATTTTTGGATTTTTGTACAGATTTTTGTCAAATTTTAAAAAATTTTGTTGAAACCAACTTCGATTTTTCTGGATTATGTTAGGTTTTTTTTTTATAGAGGAGCTGCATTTGAGTAATTTTAGTTGAAATTAACTTCGAATTTTTGGATTTTTGTACAGATTTTTGTAAAATTTTAAAAAATTTTGTTGAAACCAACTTCGATTTTTCAGGATTATGTTAGGTTTTTTTGATAGAGGAGCAGCATTCGAGTAATTTTAGTTGAAATTAACTTCGAATTTTTGGATTTTTGTACAGAAGTTTGTCAAATTTTAAAAAATTTTTGTTGAAACCAACTTCGATTTTTCTGGATTATGTTACGTTTTTTTGATAGAGGAGCAGCATTCGAGTAATTTTAGTTGAAATTAACTTCGAATTTTTGGATTTTTGTACTGATTTTTGTCAAATTTTAAAAAATTTTGTTGAAACCAACTTCGATTTTTCTGGATATGGTAGGTTTTTTGGATAGAGGAGCTGCATTTGAGTAATTTTAGTTGTAAGTAACTTCGAATTTTTGGATTTTTGTACAGATTTTTGTCAAATTTTAAAAAATTTTGTTGAAACCAACTTCGATTTCTCCGGATTATGATAGGTTTTTTTGGTAGCGGAGCTGCATTTGAGTAATTCTAGTTGAAATTAACTTCGAATTTTTGGATTTTTGTTCAGATTTTTGACAAATTTTAAAAAATTTTGTTGAATCAAACTTCGATTTTTCAGGAATATGTTAGGTTTTTTTGATTGAGGAGCAGCATTCGAGTAATTTTAGTTGAAATTAACTTCGAATTTTTGGATTTTTGTACAGATTTTTGTCATATTTTAAAAAATTTTGTTGAAACCAACTTCGATTTTTCTGGATTATGTTAGGTTTTTTTGGTAGCGGAGCTGCATTTGAGTAATTCTAGTTGAAATTAACTTCGAATTTTTGGATTTTTGTTCAGATTTTTGACAAGTTTTAAAAAATTTTGTTGAATCAAACTTCGATTTTTCAGGAATATGTTAGGTTTTTTTGATAGAGGAGCTGCATTTGAGTAATTCTAGGTGAAATTAACTTCGAATTTTTGGATTTTTGCACAGATTTTTGTCAAATTTTAAAAAATTTTGTTGAAACCAACTTTGATTTTTCTGGATTATGTTAGGTTTTTTTGATAGAGGAGCTGCATTTGAGTAATTTTAGTTGTAACTAACTTCGAATTTTTGGGTTTTTGTACAGATATATGTCAAATTTTTAAAAATTTTGTTGAAACCAAATTCGATTATTCTGGATTACGTTATGTTTTTTTTGTAGCGGAGCTGCATTTGAGTAACTTTAGTTGAAAATAACTTCGAATTTTTGGATTTTGTACAGATTTTTGTCAAATTTTAAAAAATTTTGTTGAATCAAACTTCGATTTTTCAGGAATATGTTAGGTTTTTTTGATAGAGGAGCTGCATTTGAGTAATTCTAGTTGAAACTAACTTCGAATTTTTGGATTTTTGTACAGATTTTTGTCAAATTTTAAAAAATTTTGTTGAAACCAACTTCGATTTTTCTGGATTATTTTAGTTTTTTTGGATAGAGGAGCTGCATTTGAGTAATTTTAGTTGAAAATAACTTCGAATTTTTGGATTTTTGTACAGATTTTTGTCAAATTTTAAAAAATTTTGTTGAAACCAACTTCGATTTTTCTGGATTATGTTAGGTTTTTTTTTTATAGAGGAGCTGCATTTGAGTAATTTTAGTTGAAATTAACTTCGAATTTTTGGATTTTTTACAGATTTTTGTAAAATTTTAAAAAATTTTGTTGAAACCAACTTCGATTTTTCAGGATTATGTTAGGTTTTTTTGATAGAGGAGCTGCATTTTAGTAATTTTAGTTGAAATTAACTTCGAATTTTGAGATTATTGTACAGAAGTTTGTCAAATTTTAAAAAAATTTTGTTGAAACCAACTTCGATTTTTCTGGATTATGTTACGTTTTTTTGATAGAGGAGCAGCATTCGAGTAATTTTAGTTGAAATTAACTTCGAATTTTTGGATTTTTGTACAGATTTTTGTCAAATTTTAAAAAATTTTGTTGAAACCAACTTCGATTTTTCTGGATTATGTTAGGTTTTTTGGATAGAGGAGCTGCATGTGAGTAATTTTAGTTGTAATTAACTTCGAATTTTTGGATTTTTGTACAGATTTATGTCAAATTTTAAAAAATTTGTTGAAGCCTATTCCGATTTTTCTGGATTATGTTAGGTTTTTTTGGATAGAGGAGCTGCATTTGAGTAATTTTAGTTGTAATTAAGTTCGAATTTTTGGATTTTTGAACAGATTTTTGTCAAATTTTAAAAAATTTTGTTGAAACCAACTTCGATTTTTCAGGAATAGTTAGGTTTTTTTGATAGAGGAGCTGCATATGAGTAATTCTAGTTGAAATTAACTTCGAATTTTTGGATTTTTGTAGAGATTTTTGTCAAATTTTAAAAAATTTTGTTGAAACCAACTTCGATTTTTCTGGATATGGTAGGTTTTTTGGATAGTGGAGCTGCATTTGAGTAATTTTAGTTGTAATTAACTTCGAATTTTTGGATTTTTGTACAGATTTTTGTCAAATTTTAAAAAATTTTGTTGAAACCAACTTCGATTTTTCTGGATTATGTTAGGTTTTTTTTTTATAGAGGAGCTGCATTTGAGTAATTTTAGTTGAAATTAACTTCGAATTTTAGGATTTTTGTACAGATTTTTGTAAAATTTTAAAAAATTTTGTTGAAACCAACTTCGATTTTTCAGGATTATGTTAGGTTTTTTTGATAGAGGAGCTGCATTTGAGTAATTTTAGTTGAAATTAACTTCGAATTTTGAGATTTTTGTACAGATTTTTGTCAAATTTTAAAAAATTTTGTTGAAACCAACTTCGATTTTTCAGGAATAGTTAGGTTTTTTTGATAGAGGAGCAGCATTCGAGTAATTTTAGTTGAAATTAACTTCGAATTTTTGGATTTTTGTACAGAAGTTTGTCAAATTTTAAAAAATTTTTGTTGAAACCAACTTCGATTTTTCTGGATTATGTTACGTTTTTTTGATAGAGGAGCAGCATTCGAGTAATTTTAGTTGAAATTAACTTCGAATTTTTGGATTTTTGTACTGATTTTTGTCAAATTTTAAAAAATTTTGTTGAAACCAACTTCGATTTTTCAGGAATATGTTAGGTTTTTTTGATAGAGGAGCTGCATTTGAGTAATTCTAGTTGAAATTAACTTCGAATTTTTGGATTTTTGTACAGATTTCTGTCAAATTTTAAAAAATTTTGTTGAAACCAACTTCGATTTTTCTGGATATGATAGGTTTTTTGGATAGAGGAGCTGCATTTGAGTAATTTTAGTTGTAATTAACTTCGAATTTTTGGATTTTTGTACAGATTTTTGTCAAATTTTAAAAAATTTTGTTGAAACCAACTTCGATTTCTTTGGATTATGTTAGGTTTTTTTGATAGAGGAGCAGCATTCGAGTAATTTTAGTTGAAATTAACTTCGAATTTTTGGATTTTTGTACAGAAGTTTGTCAAATTTTAAAAAATTTTTGTTGAAACCAACTTCGATTTTTCTGGATTATGTTACGTTTTTTTGATAGAAGAGCAGCATTCGAGTAATTTTAGTTGAAATTAACTTCGAATTTTTGGATTTTTGTACAGATTTTTGTCAAATTTTAAAAAATTTTGTTGAAACCAACTTCGATTTTTCTGGATATGGTAGGTTTTTTGGATAGAGGAGCTGCATTTGAGTAATTTTAGTTGTAAGTAACTTCGAATTTTTGGATTTTTGTACAGATTTTTGTCAAATTTTAAAAAATTTTGTTGAAACCAACTTCGATTTCTCCGGATTATGTTAGGTTTTTTTGATAGAGGAGCAGCATTCGAGTAATTTTAGTTGAAATTAACTTCGAATTTTTGGATTTTTGTACAGATTTTTGTCAAATTTTAAAAAATTTTGTTGAAACCAACTTCGATTTTTCTGGATTATGTTAGGTTTTTTTGATAGAGGAGCTGCATATGAGTAATTTTTTGTTGAAATTAACTTCGAATTTTAGGATGTTTGTACAGATTTTTGTCAAATTATAAAAAATTTTGTTGAAACCAACTTCGATTCTTCTGGATTATGTTAGATTTTTTTGACAGAGGAGCTGCATTTGAGTAATTCTAGTTGAAATTAACTTCGAATTTTTGGATTTTTGTACAGATTTTTGTCAAATTTTAAAAAATTTTGTTGAAACCAACTTCGATTTTTCTGGATTATGTTAGGTTTTTTTGGATAGAGGAGCTGCATTTGAGTAATTTTAGTTGTAATTAACTTCGAATTTTTGGATTTTTTTACAGATTTTTGTCAAATTTTAAAAAATTTTGTTGAAACCAACTTCGATTTCTCTGGATTATGTTAGGTTTTTTTGATAGAGGAGCTGCATTTGAGTAATTTTAGTTGAAAATAACTTCGAATTTTTGGATTTTTGTACAGAATCTTGTAAAATTTTAAAAAAATTTGTTGAAACCAACTTCGATTTTTCTGGATTATGTTAGGTTTTTTGATAGAGGAGCTGCATTTGAGTAATTTTAGTTGAAATTAACTTCGAATTTTTGGATTTTTGTACAGATTTTTGTAAAATTTTAAAAAATTTTGTTGAAACCAACTTCGATTATTCTGGATTACGTTAGGTTTTTTTGGTAGCGGAGCTGCATTTGAGTAATTTTAGTTGAAATTAACTTCGAATTTTAAGATTTTTGTACAGATGTTTGCCAAATTTTAAAAAATTTTGTTGAAACCAACTTTGATTTTTCTGGATTATGTTAGGTTTTTTTGATAGAGGAGCTGCATTTGAGTAATTTTAGTTGAAATTAACTTCGAATTTTTGGATTTTTGTACAGATTTTTGTAAAATTTTAAAAAATTTTGTTGAAACCAACTTCGATTATTCTGGATTACGTTAGGTTTTTTTGGTAGCGGAGCTGCATTTGAGTAATTTTAGTTGAAATTAACTTCGAATTTTAAGATTTTTGTACAGATGTTTGCCAAATTTTAAAAAATTTTGTTGAAACCAACTTTGATTTTTCTGGATTATGTTAGGTTTTTTTGATAGAGGAGCTGCATTTGAGTAATTTTAGTTGAAATTAACTTCGAATTTTTGGATTTTTGTACAGATTTTTGTCAAATTTTAAAAAATTTTGTTGAAACCAACTTCGATTTTTCTGGATTATGTAAAGCTTTTTGTTAGAGGAGCTGCATTTGAGTAATTTTAGTTGAAAATAACTTCGAATTTTTGGATTTTTGTACAGATTTTTGTGAAATTTTAAAAAATTTTGTTGAAACCAACTTCGATTTTTCAGGATTATGTTAGGTTTTTTGGATAGAGGAGCTGCATTTGAGTAATTTTAGTTGAAATTAACTTCGAATTTTGGGATTTTTGTACAGATGTTTGTCAAATTTTAAAAATTTTGTTGGAACCAACTTCGATTTTTCTGGATTATGTTAGGTTTTTTTGATAGAGGAGCTGCATTTGAGTAATTTTAGTTGAAATTAACTTCGAATTTTTGGATTTTTGTACAGATTTTTGTCAAATATTAAAAAATTTTGTTTAAACCTTCCTTCGATTTTTCTGGTTATGTTAGGTTTTTTTTATAGAGGAGCTGCATTTGAGTAATTCTAGTTGAAATTAACTTCGAATTTTTGGATTTTTGTACAGATTTTTGTCAAATTTTAAAAAATTTTGTTGAATCCAACTTCGATTTTTCTGGATTATGTTAGGTTTTTTGGATAGTGGAGCTGCATTTAAGTAATTTTAGTTGTAATTAACTTCGAATTTTTGGATTTTTGTGCAGATTTTTGTAAAATTTTATAAAATTTTGTTGAACCCAACTTCGATTACTCTGGATTACGTTAGGTTTTGTTGGTAGCGGAGCTGCATTTGAGTAATTTTAGTTGAAATTAACTTCGAATTTTGGGATTTTTGTACAGATGTTTGTCAAATTTTAAAAATTTTGTTGGAACCAACTTCGATTTTTCTGGATTATGTTAGGTTTTTTTGATAGAGGAGCTGCATTTGAGTAATTTTAGTTGAAATTAACTTCGAATTTTTGGATTTTTGTACAGATTTTTGTCAAATTTTAAAAAATTTTGTTGAAACTAACTTCGATTTTTCTGGATTATGTAAAGTATTTTTGATAGAGGAGCTGCATTTGAGTAATTTTAGTTGAAATTAACTTCGAATTTTTGGATTCTTGTACAGATTTTTGTCAAATTTTAAAAAATTTTGTTGAAACCAACTTCGATTTTTCTGGATTATGTAAAGTTTTTTTGATAGAGGAGCTGCATTTGAGTAATTTTAGTTGAAATTAACTTCGAATTTTTGGATTCTTGTACAGATTTTTGTCAAATTTTAAAAAATTTTGTTGAAACCAACTTCGATTTTTCTGGAATGTGTTAGGTTTTTTTGATAAAGGAGCTGCATTTGAGTAATTTTAGTTGAAATTAACTTCGAATTTTTGGATTTTTGTACAGATTTTTGTGAAGTTTTAAAAAATTTTGTTGAAACCAACTTCGATTTTTCTGGATTATGTTAGGTTTTTTGGATAGAGGAGCTGCATTTGAGTAATTTTAGTTGTAATTAACTTCGAATTTTTGGATTTTTGTGCAGATTTTTGTAAAATTTTATAAAATTTTGTTGAACCCAACTTCGATTTTTCTGGATTATGTTAGGTTTTTTTGATAGAGGAGCTGCATTTGAGTAATTTTAGTTGAAAATAACTTCGAATTTTTGGATTTTTGTACAAATTTTTGTCAAATTTTAAAAAATTTTGTTTAAACCTACTTCGATTTTTCTGGATTATGTTAGGTTTTTTTTATAGAGGAGCTGCATTTGAGTAATTTTAGTTGAAATTAACTTCGAATTTTTGGATTTTTGTACAAATTTTTGTCAAATTTTAAAAAATTTTGTTTAAAACTACTTCGATTTTTCTGGATTATGTTAGGTTTTTTTTATAGAGGAGCTGCATTCGAGTAATTTTAGTTGAAATTAACTTCGAATTTTTGGATTTTTGTACAGATTTTTGTCAAATTTTAAAAAATTTTGTTGAAACCAACTTCGATTTTTCTGGATTATGTTAGGTTTTTGTGATAGAGGAGCTGCATTTGAGTAATTTTAGTTGAAAATAACTTCGAATTTTTGGATTTTTGTACAAATTTTTGTCAAATTTTAAAAAATTTTGTTTAAACCTACTTCGATTTTTCTGGATTATGTTAGGTTTTTTTATAGAGGAGCTGCATTTGAGTAATTTTAGTTGAAATTAACTTCGAATTTTTTGATTTTTTTACAGATTTTTGTCAAATATTAAAAAATTTTGTTGAACCCAACTTCGATTTTTCTGGATTATGTTAGGTTTTTTGGATAGTGGAGCTGCATTTAAGTAATTTTAGTTGTAATTAACTTCGAATTTTTGGATTTTTGTGCAGATTTTTGTAAAATTTTATAAAATTTTGTTGAACCCAACTTCGATTACTCTGGATTACGTTAGGTTTTGTTGGTAGCGGAGCTGCATTTGAGTAATTTTAGTTGAAATTAACTTCGAATTTTGGGATTTTTGTACAGATGTTTGTCAAATTTTAAAAATTTTGTTGGAACCAACTTCGATTTTTCTGGATTATGTTAGGTTTTTTTGATAGAGGAGCTGCATTTGAGTAATTTTAGTTGAAATTAACTTCGAATTTTTGGATTTTTGTACAGATTTTTGTCAAATTTTAAAAAATTTTGTTGAAACTAACTTCGATTTTTCTGGATTATGTAAAGTTTTTTTGATAGAGGAGCTGCATTTGAGTAATTTTAGTTGAAATTAACTTCGAATTTTTGGATTTTTGTACAGATTTTTGTCAAATTTTAAAAAATTTTGTTGAAACCAACTTCGATTTTTCTGGATTATGTAAAGCTTTTTGTTAGAGGAGCTGCATTTGAGTAATTTTAGTTGAAAATAACTTCGAATTTTTGGATTTTTGTTCAGATTTTTGTCAAATTTTAAAAAATTTTGTTGATACCAACTTCGATTTTTCTGGAATATGTTAAGTTTTTTTGATAAAGGAGCTGCATTTGAGTAATTTTAGTTGAAATTAACTTCGAATTTTTGGATTTTTGTACAGATGTTTGTCAAATTTTAAAAATTTTGTTGGAACCAACTTCGATTTTTCTGGATTATGTTAGGTTTTTTTGATAGAGGAGCTGCATTTGAGTAATTTTAGTTGAAATTAACTTCGAATTTTTGGATTTTTGTACAGATTTTTGTCAAATTTTAAAAAATTTTGTTGAAACTAACTTCGATTTTTCTGGATTATGTAAAGTTTTTTTGATAGAGGAGCTGCATTTGAGTAATTTTAGTTGAAATTAACTTCGAATTTTTGGATTCTTGTACAGATTTTTGTCAAATTTTAAAAAATTTTGTTGAAACCAACTTCGATTTTTCTGGATTATGTAAAGTTTTTTTGATAGAGGAGCTGCATTTGAGTAATTTTAGTTGAAATTAACTTCGAATTTTTGGATTCTTGTACAGATTTTTGTCAAATTTTAAAAAATTTTGTTGAAACCAACTTCGATTTTTCTGGAATGTGTTAGGTTTTTTTGATAAAGGAGCTGCATTTGAGTAATTTTAGTTGAAATTAACTTCGAATTTTTGGATTTTTGTACAGATTTTTGTGAAGTTTTAAAAAATTTTGTTGAAACCAACTTCGATTTTTCTGGATTATGTTAGGTTTTTTGGATAGAGGAGCTGCATTTGAGTAATTTTAGTTGTAATTAACTTCGAATTTTTGGATTTTTGTGCAGATTTTTGTAAAATTTTATAAAATTTTGTTGAACCCAACTTCGATTTTTCTGGATTATGTTAGGTTTTTTTGATAGAGGAGCTGCATTTGAGTAATTTTAGTTGAAAATAACTTCGAATTTTTGGATTTTTGTACAAATTTTTGTCAAATTTTAAAAAATTTTGTTTAAACCTACTTCGATTTTTCTGGATTATGTTAGGTTTTTTTTATAGAGGAGCTGCATTTGAGTAATTTTAGTTGAAATTAACTTCGAATTTTTGGATTTTTGTACAAATTTTTGTCAAATTTTAAAAAATTTTGTTTAAACCTACTTCGATTTTTCTGGATTATGTTAGGTTTTTTTTATAGAGGAGCTGCATTCGAGTAATTTTAGTTGAAATTAACTTCGAATTTTTGGATTTTTGTACAGATTTTTGTCAAATTTTAAAAAATTTTGTTGAAACCAACTTCGATTTTTCTGGATTATGTTAGGTTTTTGTGATAGAGGAGCTGCATTTGAGTAATTTTAGTTGAAAATAACTTCGAATTTTTGGATTTTTGTACAGATTTTTGTCAAATTTTAAAAATTTTGTTGGAACCAACTTCGATTTTTCTGGATTATGTTAGGTTTTTTTGATAGAGGAGCTGCATTTGAGTAATTTTAGTTGAAATTAACTTCGAATTTTTGGATTTTTGTACAGATTTTTGTCAAATTTTAAAAAATTTTGTTGAAACTAACTTCGATTTTTCTGGATTATGTAAAGTTTTTTTGATAGAGGAGCTGCATTTGAGTAATTTTAGTTGAAATTAACTTCGAATTTTTGGATTCTTGTACAGATTTTTGTCAAATTTTAAAAAATTTTGTTGAAACCAACTTCGATTTTTCTGGATTATGTAAAGTTTTTTTGATAGAGGAGCTGCATTTGAGTAATTTTAGTTGAAATTAACTTCGAATTTTTGGATTCTTGTACAGATTTTTGTCAAATTTTAAAAAATTTTGTTGAAACCAACTTCGATTTTTCTGGAATGTGTTAGGTTTTTTTGATAAAGGAGCTGCATTTGAGTAATTTTAGTTGAAATTAACTTCGAATTTTTGGATTTTTGTACAGATTTTTGTGAAGTTTTAAAAAATTTTGTTGAAACCAACTTCGATTTTTCTGGATTATGTTAGGTTTTTTGGATAGAGGAGCTGCATTTGAGTAATTTTAGTTGTAATTAACTTCGAATTTTTGGATTTTTGTGCAGATTTTTGTAAAATTTTATAAAATTTTGTTGAACCCAACTTCGATTTTTCTGGATTATGTTAGGTTTTTTTGATAGAGGAGCTGCATTTGAGTAATTTTAGTTGAAAATAACTTCGAATTTTTGGATTTTTGTACAAATTTTTGTCAAATTTTAAAAAATTTTGTTTAAACCTACTTCGATTTTTCTGGATTATGTTAGGTTTTTTTTATAGAGGAGCTGCATTTGAGTAATTTTAGTTGAAATTAACTTCGAATTTTTGGATTTTTGTACAAATTTTTGTCAAATTTTAAAAAATTTTGTTTAAACCTACTTCGATTTTTCTGGATTATGTTAGGTTTTTTTTATAGAGGAGCTGCATTCGAGTAATTTTAGTTGAAATTAACTTCGAATTTTTGGATTTTTGTACAGATTTTTGTCAAATTTTAAAAAATTTTGTTGAAACCAACTTCGATTTTTCTGGATTATGTTAGGTTTTTGTGATAGAGGAGCTGCATTTGAGTAATTTTAGTTGAAAATAACTTCGAATTTTTGGATTTTTGTACAGATTTTTGTCAAATTTTAAAAAATTTTGTTGAAAACAACTTCGATTTTTCTGGATTATGTTAGGTTTTTTTTTTATAGAGGAGCTGCATTTGAGTAATTTTAGTTGAAATTAACTTCGAATTTTTGGATTTTTTACAGATTTTTGTAAAATTTTAAAAAATTTTGTTGAAACCAACTTCGATTTTTCAGGATTATGTTAGGTTTTTTTGATAGAGGAGCTGCATTTTAGTAATTTTAGTTGAAATTAACTTCGAATTTTGAGATTATTGTACAGAAGTTTGTCAAATTTTAAAAAAATTTTGTTGAAACCAACTTCGATTTTTCTGGATTATGTTAGGTTTTTTGGATAGAGGAGCTGCATTTGAGTAATTTTAGTTGTAATTAACTTCGAATTTTTGGATTTTTGTACAGATTTATGTCAAATTTTAAAAAATTTGTTGAAGCCTATTCCGATTTTTCTGGATTATGTTAGGTTTTTTTGGATAGAGGAGCTGCATTTGAGTAATTTTAGTTGTAATTAAGTTCGAATTTTTGGATTTTTGAACAGATTTTTGTCAAATTTTAAAAAATTTTGTTGAAACCAACTTCGATTTTTCAGGAATAGTTAGGTTTTTTTGATAGAGGAGCTGCATATGAGTAATTCTAGTTGAAATTAACTTCGAATTTTTGGATTTTTGTAGAGATTTTTGTCAAATTTTAAAAAATTTTGTTGAAACCAACTTCGATTTTTCTGGATATGGTAGGTTTTTTGGATAGTGGAGCTGCATTTGAGTAATTTTAGTTGTAATTAACTTCGAATTTTTGGATTTTTGTACAGATTTTTGTCAAATTTTAAAAAATTTTGTTGAAACCAACTTCGATTTTTCTGGATTATGTTAGGTTTTTTTTTTATAGAGGAGCTGCATTTGAGTAATTTTAGTTGAAATTAACTTCGAATTTTAGGATTTTTGTACAGATTTTTGTAAAATTTTAAAAAATTTTGTTGAAACCAACTTCGATTTTTCAGGATTATGTTAGGTTTTTTTGATAGAGGAGCTGCATTTGAGTAATTTTAGTTGAAATTAACTTCGAATTTTTGGATTTTTGTACAAATTTTTGTCAAATTTTAAAAAATTTTGTTTAAACCTACTTCGATTTTTCTGGATTATGTTAGGTTTTTTTTATAGAGGAGCTGCATTTGAGTAATTTTAGTTGAAATTAACTTCGAATTTTTGGATTTTTGTACAAATTTTTGTCAAATTTTAAAAAATTTTGTTTAAACCTACTTCGATTTTTCTGGATTATGTTAGGTTTTTTTTATAGAGGAGCTGCATTCGAGTAATTTTAGTTGAAATTAACTTCGAATTTTTGGATTTTTGTACAGATTTTTGTCAAATTTTAAAAAATTTTGTTGAAACCAACTTCGATTTTTCTGGATTATGTTAGGTTTTTGTGATAGAGGAGCTGCATTTGAGTAATTTTAGTTGAAAATAACTTCGAATTTTTGGATTTTTGTACAGATTTTTGTCAAATTTTAAAAAATTTTGTTGAAACCAACTTCGATTTTTCTGGATTATGTTAGGTTTTTTTTTTATAGAGGAGCTGCATTTGAGTAATTTTAGTTGAAATTAACTTCGAATTTTTGGATTTTTTACAGATTTTTGTAAAATTTTAAAAAATTTTGTTGAAACCAACTTCGATTTTTCAGGATTATGTTAGGTTTTTTTGATAGAGGAGCTGCATTTTAGTAATTTTAGTTGAAATTAACTTCGAATTTTGAGATTATTGTACAGAAGTTTGTCAAATTTTAAAAAAATTTTGTTGAAACCAACTTCGATTTTTCTGGATTATGTTACGTTTTTTTGATAGAGGAGCAGCATTCGAGTAATTTTAGTTGAAATTAACTTCGAATTTTTGGATTTTTGTACAGATTTTTGTCAAATTTTAAAAAATTTTGTTGAAACCAACTTCGATTTTTCTGGATTATGTTAGGTTTTTTGGATAGAGGAGCTGCATGTGAGTAATTTTAGTTGTAATTAACTTCGAATTTTTGGATTTTTGTACAGATTTATGTCAAATTTTAAAAAATTTGTTGAAGCCTATTCCGATTTTTCTGGATTATGTTAGGTTTTTTTGGATAGAGGAGCTGCATTTGAGTAATTTTAGTTGTAATTAAGTTCGAATTTTTGGATTTTTGAACAGATTTTTGTCAAATTTTAAAAAATTTTGTTGAAACCAACTTCGATTTTTCAGGAATAGTTAGGTTTTTTTGATAGAGGAGCTGCATATGAGTAATTCTAGTTGAAATTAACTTCGAATTTTTGGATTTTTGTAGAGATTTTTGTCAAATTTTAAAAAATTTTGTTGAAACCAACTTCGATTTTTCTGGATATGGTAGGTTTTTTGGATAGTGGAGCTGCATTTGAGTAATTTTAGTTGTAATTAACTTCGAATTTTTGGATTTTTGTACAGATTTTTGTCAAATTTTAAAAAATTTTGTTGAAACCAACTTCGATTTTTCTGGATTATGTTAGGTTTTTTTTTTATAGAGGAGCTGCATTTGAGTAATTTTAGTTGAAATTAACTTCGAATTTTAGGATTTTTGTACAGATTTTTGTAAAATTTTAAAAAATTTTGTTGAAACCAACTTCGATTTTTCAGGATTATGTTAGGTTTTTTTGATAGAGGAGCTGCATTTGAGTAATTTTAGTTGAAATTAACTTCGAATTTTGAGATTTTTGTACAGATTTTTGTCAAATTTTAAAAAATTTTGTTGAAACCAACTTCGATTTTTCAGGAATAGTTAGGTTTTTTTGATAGAGGAGCAGCATTCGAGTAATTTTAGTTGAAATTAACTTCGAATTTTTGGATTTTTGTACAGATTTTTGTCAAATTTTAAAAAATTTTGTTGAAACCAACTTCGATTTTTCTGGATATGGTAGGATTTTTGGATAGAGGAGCTGCATTTGAGTAATTTTAGTTGTAATTAACTTCGAATTTTTGGATTTTTGTACAGATTTTTGTCAAATTTTAAAAAATTTTGTTGAAACCAACTTCGATTTCTTTGGATTATGTTAGGTTTTTTTGATAGAGGAGCAGCATTCGAGTAATTTTAGTTGAAATTAACTTCGAATTTTTGGATTTTTGTACAGAAGTTTGTCAAATTTTAAAAAATTTTTGTTGAAACCAACTTCGATTTTTCTGGATTATGTTACGTTTTTTTGATAGAGGAGCAGCATTCGAGTAATTTTAGTTGAAATTAACTTCGAATTTTTGGATTTTTGTACTGATTTTTGTCAAATTTTAAAAAATTTTGTTGAAACCAACTTCGATTTTTCAGGAATATGTTAGGTTTTTTTGATAGAGGAGCTGCATTTGAGTAATTCTAGTTGAAATTAACTTCGAATTTTTGGATTTTTGTACAGATTTCTGTCAAATTTTAAAAAATTTTGTTGAAACCAACTTCGATTTTTCTGGATATGATAGGTTTTTTGGATAGAGGAGCTGCATTTGAGTAATTTTAGTTGTAATTAACTTCGAATTTTTGGATTTTTGTACAGATTTTTGTCAAATTTTAAAAAATTTTGTTGAAACCAACTTCGATTTCTTTGGATTATGTTAGGTTTTTTTGATAGAGGAGCAGCATTCGAGTAATTTTAGTTGATATTAACTTCGAATTTTTGGATTTTTGTACAGAAGTTTGTCAAATTTTAAAAAATTTTTGTTGAAACCAACTTCGATTTTTCTGGATTATGTTACGTTTTTTTGATAGAAGAGCAGCATTCGAGTAATTTTAGTTGAAATTAACTTCGAATTTTTGGATTTTTGTACAGATTTTTGTCAAATTTTAAAAAATTTTGTTGAAACCAACTTCGATTTTTCTGGATATGGTAGGTTTTTTGGATAGAGGAGCTGCATTTGAGTAATTTTAGTTGTAAGTAACTTCGAATTTTTGGATTTTTGTACAGATTTTTGTCAAATTTTAAAAAATTTTGTTGAAACCAACTTCGATTTCTCCGGATTATGTTAGGTTTTTTTGATAGAGGAGCAGCATTCGAGTAATTTTAGTTGAAATTAACTTCGAATTTTTGGATTTTTGTACAGATTTTTGTCAAATTTTAAAAAATTTTGTTGAAACCAACTTCGATTTTTCTGGATTATGTTAGGTTTTTTTGATAGAGGAGCTGCATATGAGTAATTTTTTGTTGAAATTAACTTCGAATTTTAGGATGTTTGTACAGATTTTTGTCAAATTATAAAAAATTTTGTTGAAACCAACTTCGATTCTTCTGGATTATGTTAGATTTTTTTGACAGAGGAGCTGCATTTGAGTAATTCTAGTTGAAATTAACTTCGAATTTTTGGATTTTTGTACAGATTTTTGTCAAATTTTAAAAAATTTTGTTGAAACCAACTTCGATTTTTCTGGATTATGTTAGGTTTTTTTGGATAGAGGAGCTGCATTTGAGTAATTTTAGTTGTAATTAACTTCGAATTTTTGGATTTTTTTACAGATTTTTGTCAAATTTTAAAAAATTTTGTTGAAACCAACTTCGATTTCTCTGGATTATGTTAGGTTTTTTTGATAGAGGAGCTGCATTTGAGTAATTTTAGTTGAAAATAACTTCGAATTTTTGGATTTTTGTACAGAATCTTGTAAAATTTTAAAAAAATTTGTTGAAACCAACTTCGATTTTTCTGGATTATGTTAGGTTTTTTGATAGAGGAGCTGCATTTGAGTAATTTTAGTTGAAATTAACTTCGAATTTTTGGATTTTTGTACAGATTTTTGTAAAATTTTAAAAAATTTTGTTGAAACCAACTTCGATTATTCTGGATTACGTTAGGTTTTTTTGGTAGCGGAGCTGCATTTGAGTAATTTTAGTTGAAATTAACTTCGAATTTTAAGATTTTTGTACAGATGTTTGCCAAATTTTAAAAAATTTTGTTGAAACCAACTTTGATTTTTCTGGATTATGTTAGGTTTTTTTGATAGAGGAGCTGCATTTGAGTAATTTTAGTTGAAATTAACTTCGAATTTTTGGATTTTTGTACAGATTTTTGTAAAATTTTAAAAAATTTTGTTGAAACCAACTTCGATTATTCTGGATTACGTTAGGTTTTTTTGGTAGCGGAGCTGCATTTGAGTAATTTTAGTTGAAATTAACTTCGAATTTTAAGATTTTTGTACAGATGTTTGCCAAATTTTAAAAAATTTTGTTGAAACCAACTTTGATTTTTCTGGATTATGTTAGGTTTTTTGGATAGAGGAGCTGCATTTGAGTAATTTTAGTTGAAATTAACTTCGAATTTTGGGATTTTTGTACAGATGTTTGTCAAATTTTAAAAATTTTGTTGGAACCAACTTCGATTTTTCTGGATTATGTTAGGTTTTTTTGATAGAGGAGCTGCATTTGAGTAATTTTAGTTGAAATTAACTTCGAATTTTTGGATTTTTGTACAGATTTTTGTCAAATATTAAAAAATTTTGTTTAAACCTTCCTTCGATTTTTCTGGTTATGTTAGGTTTTTTTTATAGAGGAGCTGCATTTGAGTAATTCTAGTTGAAATTAACTTCGAATTTTTGGATTTTTGTACAGATTTTTGTCAAATTTTAAAAAATTTTGTTGAATCCAACTTCGATTTTTCTGGATTATGTTAGGTTTTTTGGATAGTGGAGCTGCATTTAAGTAATTTTAGTTGTAATTAACTTCGAATTTTTGGATTTTTGTGCAGATTTTTGTAAAATTTTATAAAATTTTGTTGAACCCAACTTCGATTACTCTGGATTACGTTAGGTTTTGTTGGTAGCGGAGCTGCATTTGAGTAATTTTAGTTGAAATTAACTTCGAATTTTGGGATTTTTGTACAGATGTTTGTCAAATTTTAAAAATTTTGTTGGAACCAACTTCGATTTTTCTGGATTATGTTAGGTTTTTTTGATAGAGGAGCTGCATTTGAGTAATTTTAGTTGAAATTAACTTCGAATTTTTGGATTTTTGTACAGATTTTTGTCAAATTTTAAAAAATTTTGTTGAAACTAACTTCGATTTTTCTGGATTATGTAAAGTATTTTTGATAGAGGAGCTGCATTTGAGTAATTTTAGTTGAAATTAACTTCGAATTTTTGGATTCTTGTACAGATTTTTGTCAAATTTTAAAAAATTTTGTTGAAACCAACTTCGATTTTTCTGGATTATGTAAAGTTTTTTTGATAGAGGAGCTGCATTTGAGTAATTTTAGTTGAAATTAACTTCGAATTTTTGGATTCTTGTACAGATTTTTGTCAAATTTTAAAAAATTTTGTTGAAACCAACTTCGATTTTTCTGGAATGTGTTAGGTTTTTTTGATAAAGGAGCTGCATTTGAGTAATTTTAGTTGAAATTAACTTCGAATTTTTGGATTTTTGTACAGATTTTTGTGAAGTTTTAAAAAATTTTGTTGAAACCAACTTCGATTTTTCTGGATTATGTTAGGTTTTTTGGATAGAGGAGCTGCATTTGAGTAATTTTAGTTGTAATTAACTTCGAATTTTTGGATTTTTGTGCAGATTTTTGTAAAATTTTATAAAATTTTGTTGAACCCAACTTCGATTTTTCTGGATTATGTTAGGTTTTTTTGATAGAGGAGCTGCATTTGAGTAATTTTAGTTGAAAATAACTTCGAATTTTTGGATTTTTGTACAAATTTTTGTCAAATTTTAAAAAATTTTGTTTAAACCTACTTCGATTTTTCTGGATTATGTTAGGTTTTTTTTATAGAGGAGCTGCATTTGAGTAATTTTAGTTGAAATTAACTTCGAATTTTTGGATTTTTGTACAAATTTTTGTCAAATTTTAAAAAATTTTGTTTAAAACTACTTCGATTTTTCTGGATTATGTTAGGTTTTTTTTATAGAGGAGCTGCATTCGAGTAATTTTAGTTGAAATTAACTTCGAATTTTTGGATTTTTGTACAGATTTTTGTCAAATTTTAAAAAATTTTGTTGAAACCAACTTCGATTTTTCTGGATTATGTTAGGTTTTTGTGATAGAGGAGCTGCATTTGAGTAATTTTAGTTGAAAATAACTTCGAATTTTTGGATTTTTGTACAAATTTTTGTCAAATTTTAAAAAATTTTGTTTAAACCTACTTCGATTTTTCTGGATTATGTTAGGTTTTTTTATAGAGGAGCTGCATTTGAGTAATTTTAGTTGAAATTAACTTCGAATTTTTTGATTTTTTTACAGATTTTTGTCAAATATTAAAAAATTTTGTTGAAACCAACTTCGATTTTTCTGGATTATGTTAGGTTTTTTTGATAGAGGAGCTGCATTTGAGTAATTTTAGTTGAAGTTAACTTCGAATTTTGGGATTTTTGTACAGATGTTTGTCAAATTTTAAAAAATTTTTGTTGAACCCAACTTCGATTTTTCTGGATTATGTTAGGTTTTTTGGATAGTGGAGCTGCATTTAAGTAATTTTAGTTGTAATTAACTTCGAATTTTTGGATTTTTGTGCAGATTTTTGTAAAATTTTATAAAATTTTGTTGAACCCAACTTCGATTACTCTGGATTACGTTAGGTTTTGTTGGTAGCGGAGCTGCATTTGAGTAATTTTAGTTGAAATTAACTTCGAATTTTGGGATTTTTGTACAGATGTTTGTCAAATTTTAAAAATTTTGTTGGAACCAACTTCGATTTTTCTGGATTATGTTAGGTTTTTTTGATAGAGGAGCTGCATTTGAGTAATTTTAGTTGAAATTAACTTCGAATTTTTGGATTTTTGTACAGATTTTTGTCAAATTTTAAAAAATTTTGTTGAAACTAACTTCGATTTTTCTGGATTATGTAAAGTTTTTTTGATAGAGGAGCTGCATTTGAGTAATTTTAGTTGAAATTAACTTCGAATTTTTGGATTTTTGTACAGATTTTTGTCAAATTTTAAAAAATTTTGTTGAAACCAACTTCGATTTTTCTGGATTATGTAAAGCTTTTTGTTAGAGGAGCTGCATTTGAGTAATTTTAGTTGAAAATAACTTCGAATTTTTGGATTTTTGTTCAGATTTTTGTCAAATTTTAAAAAATTTTGTTGATACCAACTTCGATTTTTCTGGAATATGTTAAGTTTTTTTGATAAAGGAGCTGCATTTGAGTAATTTTAGTTGAAATTAACTTCGAATTTTTGGATTTTTGTACAGATTTTTGTGAAATTTTAAAAAATTTTGTTGAAACCAACTTCGATTTTTCAGGATTATGTTAGGTTTTTTGGATAGAGGAGCTGCATTTGAGTAATTTTAGTTGAAATTAACTTCGAATTTTGGGATTTTTGTACAGATGTTTGTCAAATTTTAAAAATTTTGTTGGAACCAACTTCGATTTTTCTGGATTATGTTAGGTTTTTTTGATAGAGGAGCTGCATTTGAGTAATTTTAGTTGAAATTAACTTCGAATTTTTGGATTTTTGTACAGATTTTTGTCAAATTTTAAAAAATTTTGTTGAAACTAACTTCGATTTTTCTGGATTATGTAAAGTTTTTTTGATAGAGGAGCTGCATTTGAGTAATTTTAGTTGAAATTAACTTCGAATTTTTGGATTCTTGTACAGATTTTTGTCAAATTTTAAAAAATTTTGTTGAAACCAACTTCGATTTTTCTGGATTATGTAAAGTTTTTTTGATAGAGGAGCTGCATTTGAGTAATTTTAGTTGAAATTAACTTCGAATTTTTGGATTCTTGTACAGATTTTTGTCAAATTTTAAAAAATTTTGTTGAAACCAACTTCGATTTTTCTGGAATGTGTTAGGTTTTTTTGATAAAGGAGCTGCATTTGAGTAATTTTAGTTGAAATTAACTTCGAATTTTTGGATTTTTGTACAGATTTTTGTGAAGTTTTAAAAAATTTTGTTGAAACCAACTTCGATTTTTCTGGATTATGTTAGGTTTTTTGGATAGAGGAGCTGCATTTGAGTAATTTTAGTTGTAATTAACTTCGAATTTTTGGATTTTTGTGCAGATTTTTGTAAAATTTTATAAAATTTTGTTGAACCCAACTTCGATTTTTCTGGATTATGTTAGGTTTTTTTGATAGAGGAGCTGCATTTGAGTAATTTTAGTTGAAAATAACTTCGAATTTTTGGATTTTTGTACAAATTTTTGTCAAATTTTAAAAAATTTTGTTTAAACCTACTTCGATTTTTCTGGATTATGTTAGGTTTTTTTTATAGAGGAGCTGCATTTGAGTAATTTTAGTTGAAATTAACTTCGAATTTTTGGATTTTTGTACAAATTTTTGTCAAATTTTAAAAAATTTTGTTTAAACCTACTTCGATTTTTCTGGATTATGTTAGGTTTTTTTTATAGAGGAGCTGCATTCGAGTAATTTTAGTTGAAATTAACTTCGAATTTTTGGATTTTTGTACAGATTTTTGTCAAATTTTAAAAAATTTTGTTGAAACCAACTTCGATTTTTCTGGATTATGTTAGGTTTTTGTGATAGAGGAGCTGCATTTGAGTAATTTTAGTTGAAAATAACTTCGAATTTTTGGATTTTTGTACAAATTTTTGTCAAATTTTAAAAAATTTTGTTTAAACCTACTTCGATTTTTCTGGATTATGTTAGGTTTTTTTTATAGAGGAGCTGCATTTGAGTAATTTTAGTTGAAAATAATTTCGAATTTTGGGATTTTTGTACAGATGTTTGTCAAATTTTAAAAAATTTTTGTTGAACCCAACTTCGATTTTTCTGGATTATGTTAGGTTTTTTTGATAGAGGAGCTGCATTTAAGTAATTTTAGTTGTAATTAACTTCGAATTTTTGGATTTTTGTGCAGATTTTTGTAAAATTTTATAAAATTTTGTTGAACCCAACTTCGATTACTCTGGATTACGTTAGGTTTTGTTGGTAGCGGAGCTGCATTTGAGTAATTTTAGTTGAAATTAACATCGAATTTTGGAATTTTTGTACAGATGTTTGTCAAATTTAAAAATTTTGTTGGAACCAACTTCGATTTTTCTGGATTATGTTAGGTTTTTTGGATAGAGGAGCTGCATTTGAGTAATTTTAGTTGTAATTAACTTCGAATTTTTGGATTTTTGTTCAGATTTTTGTAAAATTTTATAAAATTTTGTTGAACCCAACTTCGATTTTTCTGGATTATGTTAGGTTTTTTTGATAGAGGAGCTGCATTTGAGTAATTTTAGTTGAAAATAACTTCGAATTTTTGGATTTTTGTACAAATTTTTGTCAAATTTTAAAAAATTTTGTTTAAACCTACTTCGATTTTTCTGGATTATGTTAGGTTTTTTTTATAGAGGAGCTGCATTTGAGTAATTTTAGTTGAAATTAACTTCGAATTTTTGGATTTTTGTACAAATTTTTGTCAAATTTTAAAAAATTTTGTTTAAAACTACTTCGATTTTTCTGGATTATGTTAGGTTTTTTTTATAGAGGAGCTGCATTCGAGTAATTTTAGTTGAAATTAACTTCGAATTTTTGGATTTTTGTACAGATTTTTGTCAAATTTTAAAAAATTTTGTTGAAACCAACTTCGATTTTTCTGGATTATGTTAGGTTTTTGTGATAGAGGAGCTGCATTTGAGTAATTTTAGTTGAAAATAACTTCGAATTTTTGGATTTTTGTACAAATTTTTGTCAAATTTTAAAAAATTTTGTTTAAACCTACTTCGATTTTTCTGGATTATGTTAGGTTTTTTTATAGAGGAGCTGCATTTGAGTAATTTTAGTTGAAATTAACTTCGAATTTTTTGATTTTTTTACAGATTTTTGTCAAATATTAAAAAATTTTGTTGAAACCAACTTCGATTTTTCTGGATTATGTTAGGTTTTTTTGATAGAGGAGCTGCATTTGAGTAATTTTAGTTGAAGTTAACTTCGAATTTTGGGATTTTTGTACAGATGTTTGTCAAATTTTAAAAAATTTTTGTTGAACCCAACTTCGATTTTTCTGGATTATGTTAGGTTTTTTGGATAGTGGAGCTGCATTTAAGTAATTTTAGTTGTAATTAACTTCGAATTTTTGGATTTTTGTGCAGATTTTTGTAAAATTTTATAAAATTTTGTTGAACCCAACTTCGATTACTCTGGATTACGTTAGGTTTTGTTGGTAGCGGAGCTGCATTTGAGTAATTTTAGTTGAAATTAACTTCGAATTTTGGGATTTTTGTACAGATGTTTGTCAAATTTTAAAAATTTTGTTGGAACCAACTTCGATTTTTCTGGATTATGTTTGGTTTTTTTGATAGAGGAGCTGCATTTGAGTAATTTTAGTTGAAATTAACTTCGAATTTTTGGATTTTTGTACAGATTTTTGTCAAATTTTAAAAAATTTTGTTGAAACTAACTTCGATTTTTCTGGATTATGTAAAGTTTTTTTGATAGAGGAGCTGCATTTGAGTAATTTTAGTTGAAATTAACTTCGAATTTTTGGATTCTTGTACAGATTTTTGTCAAATTTTAAAAAATTTTGTTGAAACCAACTTCGATTTTTCTGGATTATGTAAAGTTTTTTTGATAGAGGAGCTGCATTTGAGTAATTTTAGTTGAAATTAACTTCGAATTTTTGGATTCTTGTACAGATTTTTGTCAAATTTTAAAAAATTTTGTTGAAACCAACTTCGATTTTTCTGGAATGTGTTAGGTTTTTTTGATAAAGGAGCTGCATTTGAGTAATTTTAGTTGAAATTAACTTCGAATTTTTGGATTTTTGTACAGATTTTTGTGAAGTTTTAAAAAATTTTGTTGAAACCAACTTCGATTTTTCTGGATTATGTTAGGTTTTTTTGATAGAGGAGCTGCATTTGAGTAATTTTAGTTGAAAATAACTTCGAATTTTTGGATTTTTGTACAAATTTTTGTCAAATTTTAAAAAATTTTGTTTAAACCTACTTCGATTTTTCTGGATTATGTTAGGTTTTTTTTATAGAGGAGCTGCATTTGAGTAATTTTAGTTGAAATTAACTTCGAATTTTTGGATTTTTGTACAAATTTTTGTCAAATTTTAAAAAATTTTGTTTAAACCTACTTCGATTTTTCTGGATTATGTTAGGTTTTTTTTATAGAGGAGCTGCATTCGAGTAATTTTAGTTGAAATTAACTTCGAATTTTTGGATTTTTGTACAGATTTTTGTCAAATTTTAAAAAATTTTGTTGAAACCAACTTCGATTTTTCTGGATTATGTTAGGTTTTTGTGATAGAGGAGCTGCATTTGAGTAATTTTAGTTGAAAATAACTTCGAATTTTTGGATTTTTGTACAAATTTTTGTCAAATTTTAAAAAATTTTGTTTAAACCTACTTCGATTTTTCTGGATTATGTTAGGTTTTTTTTATAGAGGAGCTGCATTTGAGTAATTTTAGTTGAAAATAATTTCGAATTTTGGGATTTTTGTACAGATGTTTGTCAAATTTTAAAAAATTTTTGTTGAACCCAACTTCGATTTTTCTGGATTATGTTAGGTTTTTTTGATAGAGGAGCTGCATTTAAGTAATTTTAGTTGTAATTAACTTCGAATTTTTGGATTTTTGTGCAGATTTTTGTAAAATTTTATAAAATTTTGTTGAACCCAACTTCGATTACTCTGGATTACGTTAGGTTTTGTTGGTAGCGGAGCTGCATTTGAGTAATTTTAGTTGAAATTAACATCGAATTTTGGGATTTTTGTACAGATGTTTGTCAAATTTAAAAATTTTGTTGGAACCAACTTCGATTTTTCTGGATTATGTTAGGTTTTTTGGATAGAGGAGCTGCATTTGAGTAATTTTAGTTGTAATTAACTTCGAATTTTTGGATTTTTGTTCAGATTTTTGTAAAATTTTATAAAATTTTGTTGAACCCAACTTCGATTTTTCTGGATTATGTTAGGTTTTTTTGATAGAGGAGCTGCATTTGAGTAATTTTAGTTGAAAATAACATCGAATTTTTGGATTTTTGTACAAATTTTTGTCAAATTTTAAAAAATTTTGTTTAAACCTACTTCGATTTTTCTGGATTATGTTAGGTTTTTTTTATAGAGGAGCTGCATTTGAGTAATTTTAGTTGAAATTAACTTCGAATTTTTGGATTTTTGTACAGATTTTTGTCAAATTTTAAAAAATTTTGTTGAAACCAACTTCGATTTTTCTGGATTATGTTAGGTTTTTGTGATAGAGGAGCTGCATTTGAGTAATTTTAGTTGAAAATAACTTCGAATTTTTGGATTTTTGTACAAATTTTTGTCAAATTTTAAAAAATTTTGTTTAAACCTACTTCGATTTTTCTGGATTATGTTAGGTTTTTTTTTATAGAGGAGCTGCATTTGAGTAATTTTAGTTGAAATTAACTTCGAATTTTTTGATTTTTTTACAGATTTTTGTCAAATATTAAAAAATTTTGTTGAAACCAACTTCGATTTTTCTGGATTATGTTAGGTTTTTTTGATAGAGGAGCTGCATTTGAGTAATTTTAGTTGAAATTAACTTCGAATTTTTGGATTTTTGTACAGATTTTTGTCAAATTTTAAAAAATTTTGTTGAAACCAACTTCGATTTTTCTGGATTATGTAAAGCTTTTTGTTAGAGGAGCTGCATTTGAGTAATTTTAGTTGAAAATAACTTCGAATTTTTGGATTTTTGTACAGATTTTTGTCAAATTTTAAAAAATTTTGTTGATACCAACTTCGATTTTTCTGGAATATGTTAAGTTTTTTTGATAAAGGAGCTGCATTTGAGTAATTTTAGTTGAAATTAACTTCGAATTTTGGGATTTTTGTACAGATGTTTATCAAATTTTAAAAATTTTGTTGGAACCAACTTCGATTTTTCTGGATTATGTTAGGTTTTTTTGATAATGGAGCTGCATTTGAGTAATTCTAGTTGAAATTAACTTCGAATTTTTGGATTTTTGTACAGATTTTTGTCAAATTTTAAAAAATTTTGTTGAATCCAACTTCGATTTTTCTGGATTATGTTAGGTTTTTTGGATAGTGGAGCTGCATTTAAGTAATTTTAGTTGTAATTAACTTCGAATTTTTGGATTTTTGTGCAGATTTTTGTAAAATTTTATAAAATTTTGTTGAACCCAACTTCGATTACTCTGGATTACGTTAGGTTTTGTTGGTAGCGGAGCTGCATTTGAGTAATTTTAGTTGAAATTAACTTCGAATTTTGGGATTTTTGTACAGATGTTTGTCAAATTTTAAAAATTTTGTTGGAACCAACTTCGATTTTTCTGGATTATGTTAGGTTTTTTTGATAGAGGAGCTGCATTTGAGTAATTTTAGTTGAAATTAACTTCGAATTTTTGGATTTTTGTACAGATTTTTGTCAAATTTTAAAAAATTTTGTTGAAACCATCTTCGATTTTTCAGGATTATTTTAGGTTTTTTGGATAGAGGAGCTGCATTTGAGTAATTTTAGTTGTAATTAACTTCGAATTTTTGGATTTTTGTACAGATTTTTGTCAAATTTTAAAAAATTTTGTTGAAACCAACTTCGATTTTTCAGGAATATGTTAGGTTTTTTGGATAGAGGACCTGCAATTGAGTAATTCTAGTTGAAATTAACTTCGAATTTTTGGATTTTTGTACAGATTTTTGTCAAATTTTAAAAAATTTTGTTGATACCAACTTCGATTTTTCTGGAACATGTTAAGTTTTTTTGATAAAGGAGCTGCATTTGAGTAATTTTAGTTGAAATTAACTTCGAATTTTTGGATTTTTGTACAGATTTTTGTGAAATTTTAAAAAATTTTGTTGAAACCAACTTCGATTTTTCAGGATTATGTTAGGTTTTTTGGATAGAGGAGCTGCATTTGAGTAATTTTAGTTGAAATTAACTTCGAATTTTGGGATTTTTGTACAGATGTTTGTCAAATTTTAAAAATTTTGTTGGAACCAACTTCGATTTTTCTGGATTATGTTAGGTTTTTTTGATAGAGGAGCTGCATTTGAGTAATTTTAGTTGAAATTAACTTCGAATTTTTGGATTTTTGTACAGATTTTTGTCAAATTTTAAAAAATTTTGTTTAAACCTACTTCGATTTTTCTGGTTATGTTAGGTTTTTTTTATAGAGGAGCTGCATTTGAGTAATTCTAGTTGAAATTAACTTCGAATTTTTGGATTTTTGTACAGATTTTTGTCAAATTTTAAAAAATTTTGTTGAATCCAACTTCGATTTTTCTGGATTATGTTAGGTTTTTTGGATAGTGGAGCTGCATTTAAGTAATTTTAGTTGTAATTAACTTCGAATTTTTGGATTTTTGTGCAGATTTTTGTAAAATTTTATAAAATTTTGTTGAACCCAACTTCGATTACTCTGGATTACGTTAGGTTTTGTTTATAGCGGAGCTGCATTTGAGTAATTTTAGTTGAAATTAACTTCGAATTTTGGGATTTTTGTACAGCCGTTTGTCAAATTTTAAAAATTTTGTTGGAACCAACTTCGATTTTTCTGGATTATGTTAGGTTTTTTTGATAGAGGAGCTGCATTTGAGTAATTTTAGTTGAAATTAACTTTGAATTTTTGGATTTTTGTACAGATTTTTGTCAAATTTTAAAAAATTTTGTTGAAACTAACTTCGATTTTTCTGGATTATGTAAAGTTTTTTTGATAGAGGAGCTGCATTTGAGTAATTTTAGTTGAAATTAACTTCGAATTTTTGGATTCTTGTACAGATTTTTGTCAAATTTTAAAAAATTTTGTTGAAACCAACTTCGATTTTTCTGGATTATGTAAAGTTTTTTTGATAGAGGAGCTGCATTTGAGTAATTTTTGTTGAAATTAACTTCGAATTTTTGGATTCTTGTACAGATTTTTGTCAAATTTTAAAAAATTTTGTTGAAACCAACTTCGATTTTTCTGGAATGTGTTAGGTTTTTTTGATAAAGGAGCTGCATTTGAGTAATTTTAGTTGAAATTAACTTCGAATTTTTGGATTTTTGTACAGATTTTTGTGAAGTTTTAAAAAATTTTGTTGAAACCAACTTCGATTTTTCTGGATTATGTTAGGTTTTTTGGATAGAGGAGCTGCATTTGAGTAATTTTAGTTGAAATTAACTTCGAATTTTTGGATTTTTGTACAGATTTTTGTCAAATTTTAAAAAATTTTGTTGAAACCAACTTCGATTTTTCTGGATTATGTTAGGTTTTTTTGATAGAGGAGCGGCATTTGAGTAATTTTAGTTGAAAATAACTTCGAATTTTTGGATTTTTGTACAAATTTTTGTCAAATTTTAAAAAATTTTGTTTAAACCTACTTCGATTTTTCTGGATTATGTTAGGTTTTTTTTTATAGAGGAGCTGCATTCGAGTAATTTTAGTTGAAATTAACTTCGAATTTTTGGATTTTTGTACAGATTTTTGTCAAATTTTAAAAAATTTTGTTGAAACCAACTTCGATTTTTCTGGATTATGTTAGGTTTTTGTGATAGAGGAGCTGCATTTGAGTAATTTTAGTTGAAAATAACTTCGAATTTTTGGATTTTTGTACAAATTTTTGTCAAATTTTAAAAAATTTTGTTTAAACCTACTTCGATTTTTCTGGATTATGTTAGGTTTTTTTTTATAGAGGAGCTGCATTTGAGTAATTTTAGTTGAAATTAACTTCGAATTTTTTGATTTTTTTACAGATTTTTGTCAAATATTAAAAAATTTTGTTGAAACCAACTTCGATTTTTCTGGATTATGTTAGGTTTTTTTGATAGAGGAGCTGCATTTGAGTAATTTTAGTTGAAGTTAACTTCGAATTTTGGGATTTTTGTACAGATGTTTGTCAAATTTTAAAAAATTTTTGTTGAACCCAACTTCGATTTTTCTGGATTATGTTAGGTTTTTTTGATAGAGGAGCTGCATTTGAGTAATTCTAGTTGAAATTAACTTCGAATTTTTGGATTTTTGTACAGATTTTTGTCAAATTTTAAAAAATTTTGTTGAAACCAACTTCGATTTTTCTGGATTATGTAAAGCTTTTTGTTAGAGGAGCTGCATTTGAGTAATTTTAGTTGAAAATAACTTCGAATTTTTGGATTTTTGTACAGATTTTTGTCAAATTTTAAAAAATTTTGTTGATACCAACTTCGATTTTTCTGGAATATGTTAAGTTTTTTTGATAAAGGAGCTGCATTTGAGTAATTTTAGTTGAAATTAACTTCGAATTTTTGGATTTTTGTACAGATTTTTGTGAAATTTTAAAAAATTTTGTTGAAACCAACTTCGATTTTTCAGGATTATGTTAGGTTTTTTGGATAGAGGAGCTGCATTTGAGTAATTTTAGTTGAAATTAACTTCGAATTTTGGGATTTTTGTACAGATGTTTGTCAAATTTTAAAAATTTTGTTGGAACCAACTTCGATTTTTCTGGATTATGTTAGGTTTTTTTGATAGAGGAGCTGCATTTGAGTAATTTTAGTTGAAATTAACTTCGAATTTTTGGATTTTTGTACAGATTTTTGTCAAATTTTAAAAAATTTTGTTTAAACCTACTTCGATTTTTCTGGTTATGTTAGGTTTTTTTTATAGAGGAGCTGCATTTGAGTAATTTTAGTTGAAATTAACTTCGAATTTTTGGATTTTTGTACAGATTTTTGTGAAATTTTAAAAAATTTTGTTGAAACCAACATCGATTTTTCTGGATTATGTTAGGATTTTTGGATAGAGAAGCTGCATTTGAGTAATTTTAGTTGAAATTAACTTCGAATTTTTGGGTTTTTGTACAGATTTTTGTCAAATTTTATAAAATTTTATTGAACCCAACTTCGATTTTTCTGGATTATGTAAAGTTTTTTTGATAGAGGAGCTGCATTTGAGTAATTTTAGTTGAAATTAACTTCGAATTTTTGGATTCTTGTACAGATTTTTGTCAAATTTTAAAAAATTTGTTGAAGCCTATTTCGATTTTTCTGGATTATGTTAGGTTTTTTGGATAGAGGAGCTGCATTTGAGTAATTTTAGTTGAAATTAACTTTGATTTTTTGGATTTTTGTACAGATTTTTGTGAAGTTTTAAAAAATTTTGTTGAAACCAACTTCGATTTTTCTGGATTATGTTAGGTTTTTTGGATAGAGGAGCTGCATTTGAGTAATTTTAGTTGTAATTAACTTCGAATTTTTGGATTTTTGTGCAGATTTTTGTAAAATTTTAAAAAATTTTGTTGAAACCAACTTCGATTTTTCTGGATTATGTTAGGTTTTTTGGATAGAGGAGCTGCATTTGAGTAATTTTAGTTGTAATTAACTTCGAATTTTTGGATTTTTGTGCAGATTTTTGTAAAATTTTATAAAATTTTGTTGAACCCAACTTCGATTTTTCTGGATTATGTTAGGTTTTTTTGATAGAGGAGCTGCATTTGAGTAATTTTAGTTGAAATTAACTTCGAATTTTTGGATTTTTGTGCAGATTTTTGTCAAATTTTAAAAAATTTTGTTTAAACCTACTTCGATTTTTCTGGATTATGTTAGGTTTTTTTTTATAGAGGAGCTGCATTTGAGTAATTTTAGTCGAAATTAACTTCGAATTTTTGGATTTTTGTACAGATTTTTGTGAAATTTTAAAAAATTTTGTTGAAACCAACTTCGATTTTTCTGGATTATGTTAGGTATTTTGGATAGAGAAGCTGCATTTGAGTAATTTTAGTTGAAATTAACTTCGAATTTTGGGATTTTTGTACAGATGTTTGTCAAATTTTAAAAAATTTTGTTGGAACCAACTTCGATTTTTCTGGATTATGTTAGGTTTTTTTGATAGAGGAGCTGCATTTGAGTAATTTTAGTTGAAATTAACTTCGAATTTTTGGATTTTTGTACAGATTTTTGTCAAATTTTAAAAAATTTTGTTTAAACCTACTTCGATTTTTCTGGTTATGTTAGGTTTTTTTTATAGAGGAGCTGCATTTGAGTAATTTTAGTTGAAATTAACTTCGAATTTTTGGATTTTTGTACAGATTTTTGTGAAATTTTAAAAAATTTTGTTGAAACCAACATCGATTTTTCTGGATTATGTTAGGATTTTTGGATAGAGGAGCTGCATTTGAGTAATTTTAGTTGAAATTAACTTCGAATTTTTGGATTTTTGTACAGATTTTTGTGAAGTTTTAAAAAATTTTGTTGAAACCAACTTCGATTTTTCTGGATTATGTTAGGTTTTTTGGATAGAGGAGCTGCATTTGAGTAATTTTAGTTGTAATTAACTTCGAATTTTTGGATTTTTGTGCAGATTTTTGTAAAATTTTATAAAATTTTGTTGAACCCAACTTCGATTTTTCTGGATTATGTTAGGTTTTTTTGATAGAGGAGCTGCATTTGAGTAATTTTAGTTGAAATTAACTTCGAATTTTTGGATTTTTGTGCAGATTTTTGTCAAATTTTAAAAAATTTTGTTTAAACCTACTTCGATTTTTCTGGATTATGTTAGGTTTTTTTTTATAGAGGAGCTGCATTTGAGTAATTTTAGTCGAAATTAACTTCGAATTTTTGGATTTTTGTACAGATTTTTGGAAATTTTAAAAAATTTTGTTGAAACCAACTTCGATTTTTCTGGATTATGTTAGGTATTTTGGATAGAGAAGCTGCATTTGAGTAATTTTAGTTGAAATTAACTTCGAATTTTGGGATTTTTGTACAGATGTTTGTCAAATTTTAAAAAATTTTGTTGGAACCAACTTCGATTTTTCTGGATTATGTTAGGTTTTTTTTTATAATGGAGCTGCATTTGAGTAATTCTAGTTGAAATTAACTTCGAATTTTTGGATTTTTGTACAGATTTTTGTCAAATTTTAAAAAATTTTGTTGAACCCAACTTCGATTACTCTGGATTACGTTAGGTTTTGTTGGTAGCGGAGCTGCATTTGAGTAATTTTAGTTGAAATTAACTTCGAATTTTGGGATTTTTGTACAGATGTTTGTCAAATTTTAAAAAATTTTGTTTAAACCTACTTCGATTTTTCTGGATTATGTTAGGTTTTTTTGATGGAGGAGCTGCATTTGAGTAATTTTAGTTGAAGTTAACTTCGAATTTTTGGATTTTTGTACAGATTTTTGTCAAATTTTAAAAAATTTTGTTGAAACCAACTTCGATTACTCTGGATTACGTTAGGTTTTTTTGGTAGCGGAGCTGCATTTGAGTAAGTTTAGTTGAAATTAACTTCGAATTTTTGTCAAATTTTAAAAAGTTTTGTTGAAACCAACTTCGATTTTTCTGGATTATGTTAGGTTTTTTTGATAGAGGAGCTGCATTTAAGTAATTCTAGTTGAAATTAACTTCGAATTTTTGGATTTTTGATCAGATTTTTGTCAAATTTTAAAAAATTATGTTGAAACCTACTTCGATTTTTCTGGATTATGTTAGGTTTTTTTGATAGAGGAGCTGCATTTGAGTAATACTAGTTGAAATTAACTTCGAATTTTTGGATTTTTGTTCAGACTTTTGTCAAATTTTAAAAAATTTTGTTGAACCCAACTTCGATTTTTCTGGATTATGTTAGGGTTTTTTGGATAGAGGAGCTGCATTTGAGTAATTTTAGTTGTAATTAACTTCGAATTTTTGGATTTTTGTACAGATTTTTGTCAAATTTTAAAAAATTTTGTTGAAACCAACTTCGATTTTTCAGGAATATGTTAGGTTTTTTTGATAGAGGACCTGCAATTGAGTAATTCTAGTTGAAATTAACTTCGAATTTTTGGATTTTTGTACAGATTTTTGTCAAATTTTAAAAAATTTTGTTGAAACCATCTTCGATTTTTCTGGATTATTTTAGGTTTTTTGGATAGAGGAGCTGCATTTGAGTAATTTTAGTTGTAATTAACTTCGAATTTTTGGATTTTTGTACAGATTTTTGTCAAATTTTAAAAAATTTTGTTGAAACCAACTACGATTTTTCTGGATTATGTTAGGGTTTTTTGATAGGGGAGCTGCATTTGAGTAATTCTAGTTGTAATTAACTTCGAATTTTTGGATTTTTGTACAGACTTTTGTCAAATTTTAAAAAATTTTGTTGAAACCAACTTCGATTTCTCTGGATTATGTTAGGATTTTTTATAGAGGAGCAGCATTCGAGTAATTCTAGTTGAAATTAACTTCGAATTTTTGGATTTTTGTACAGATTTTTGTCAAATTTTAAAAAATTTTGTTGAAACCAACTTCGATTTTTCTGGATTATGTAAAGTTTATTTGATAGAAGAGCTGCATTTGAGTAATTTTAGTTGAAAATAACTTCGAATTTTTGGATTTTTGTACAGATCCTTGTCAAATTTTAAAAAATTTTGTTGAAACCAACTTCCATTTTTCTGGATTATGTTAGGTTTTATTGATAGAGGAGCTGCCTTTGAGTAATTCTAGTTGAAATTAACTTCGAATTTTTGGATTTTTGTACAGATTTCTGTCAAATTTTAAAAAATTTTGTTTAAACCTACTTCGATTTTTCTGGATTATGTTAGGTTTTTTTGATAGAGGAGCTGCATTTGAGTAATTTTAGTTGAAATTAACTTCGAATTTTTGGATTTTTGTACAGATTCTTGTCAAATTTTAAAAAATTTTGTTGAAACCAACTTCCATTTTTCTGGATTATGTTAGGTTTTTTGATAGAGGAGCTGCATTTGAGTAATTTTAGTTGAAATTAACTTCGAATTTTTGGATTTTTGTACAGATCCTTGTCAAATTTTAAAAAATTTTGTTGAAACCAACTTCGATTTTTCTGGATTATGTTAGGTTTTTTTGATAGAGGAGCTGCATTTGAGTAATTTTAGTTGAAATTAACTTCGAATTTTTGGATTTTTGTACAGATTTTTGTCAAATTTTAAAAAATTTTGTTGAAACCAACTTCGATTTCTCTGGATTATGTTAGGTTTTTTTGATAGAGGAGCAGCTTTCGAGTAATTTTAGTTGAAATTAACTTCGAATTTTTGGATTTTTGTACAGATTTTTGTCAAATTTTAAAAAATTTTGTTGAAACCAACTTCGATTTTTCTGGATTATGTAAAGTTTATTTGATAGAAGAGCTGCATTTGAGTAATTTTAGTTGAAAATAACTTCGAATTTTTGGATTTTTGTACAGATTTTTGTCAAATTTTAAAAAATTTTGTTGAAACCAACTTCGATTTCTCTGGATTATGTTAGGTTTTTTTGATAGAGGAGCAGCTTTCGAGTAATTTTAGTTGAAAATAACTTCGAATTTTTGGATTTTTGTACAGATTCTTGTCAAATTTTAAAAAATTTTGTTGAAACCAACTTCGATTTTTCTGGATTATGTAAAGTTTTTTTGATAGAGGAGCTGCATTTGAGTAATTTTAGTTGAAAATAACTTCGAATTTTTGGATTTTTGTACAGATTTTTGTCAAATTTTAAAAAATTTTGTTGAAACCAACTTCGATTTTTCTGGATTATGTTAGGTTTTTTTGGATAGAGGAGCTGCATTTGAGTAATTTTAGATGTAATTAACTTCGAATTTTTGGATTTTTGTACAGATTTTTGTCAAATTTTAAAAAATTTTGTTGAAACCAACTTCGATTACTCTGGATTACGTTAGGTTTTTTTGGTAGCGGAGCTGCATTTGAGTAATTTTAGTTGAAATTAACTTCAAATTTTTGGATTTTTGGACAGATTTTTGTCAAATTTTAAAAAATTTTGTTGAAACCAACTTCGATTTTTCTGGATTATGTTAGGTTTTTTTGATAGGGGAGCTGCATTTGAGTAATTTTAGTTGAAATTAACTTCGAATTTTTGCATTTTTGTACAGATATTTGTCAAATTTTAAAAAATTTTGTTGAAACCAACTTCGATTACTCTGGATTACGTTAGGTTTTTTTGGTAGCGGAGCTGCATTTGAGTAATTTTAGTTGAAATTAACTTCGAATTTTTGGATTTTTGTACAGATTTTTGTCAACTTTTAAAAAATTTTGTTGAAACCAACTTCGATTTTTCTGGATTATGTTATGTTTTTTGGATAGAGGAGCTGCATTTGAGTAATTTTAGTTGTAATTAACTTCGAATTTTTGGATTTTTGTACAGATTTTTGTCAAATTTTAAAAAATTTTGTTGAAACCAACTTCGATTACTCTGGATTACGTTCGGTTTTTTTGGTAGCGGAGCTGCATTTGAGTAATTTTAGTTGAAATTAACTTCGAATTTTTGGATTTTTGTACAGATTTTTGTCAACTTTTAAAAAATTTTGTTGAAACCAACTTCGATTTTTCTGGATTATGTTAGGTTTTTTGGATAGAGGAGCTGCATTTGAGTAATTTTAGTTGTAATTAACTTCGAATTTTTGGATTTTTACACAGATTTTTGTCAAATTTTAAAAAATTTTGTTGAAACCAATTTCGATTACTCTGGATTACGTTAGGTTTTTTTGGATAGAGGAGCTGCATTTGAGTAATTTTAGATGTAATTAACTTCGAATTTTTGGATTTTTGTACAGATTTTTGTCAAATTTTAAAAAATTTTGTTGAAACCAACTTCGATTTTTGTGGATTATGTAAAGTTTTTTTGATAGAGGAGCTGCATTTGAGTAATTTTAGTTGAAAATAACTTCGAATATTTTGGATTTTTGTACAGATGTTTGTCAAATTTTAAAAAATTTTGTTGAAACCAACTTCGATTTTTCTGGATTATGATAGGTTTTTTGGATAGAGGAGCTGCATTTGAGTAATTTTAGTTGTAATTAACTTCGAATTTTTGGATTTTTGTACAGATTTTTGTCAAATTTTAAAAAATTTTGTTGAAACCAACTTTGATTACTCTGGATTACGTTAGGTTTTTTTGGTAGCGGAGCTGCATTTGAGTAATTTTAGTTGAAGTTAACTTCGAATTTTTGGATTTTTGTACAGATTTTTGTCAAATTTTAAAAAATTTTGTTGAAACCAACTTCGATTTTTCTGGATTATGTTATGTTTTTTGGATAGAGGAGCTGCATTTGAGTAATTTTCGTTGTAATTAACTTCGAATTTTTGGATTTTTGTACAGATTTTTGTCAAATTTTAAAAAATTTTGTTGAAACCAACTTCGATTACTCTGGATTACGTTAGGTTTTTTTGGTAGCGGAGCTGCATTTGAGTAATTTTAGTTGAAATTAACTTCGAATTTTTGTCAAATTTTAAAAAGTTTTGTTGACACCAACTTCGATTTTTCTGGATTATGTTAGGTTTTTTTGATAGAGGAGCTGCATTTGAGTAATTTTAGTTGAAATTAACTCCGAATTTTTGGGTTTTTGTACAGATTTTTGTCAAATTTTAAAAATTTTTGTTGACACCAACTTCGATTTTTCTGGATTATGTTAGGTTTTTTTGATAGAGGAGCTGCATTTGAGTAATTTTAGTTGAAATTAACTCCGAATTTTTGGATTTTTGTACAGATTTTTGTCAAATTTTAAAAATTTTTGTTGAAACCAACTTCGATTTTTCTGGATTATGTTAGGTTTTTTGGATAGAGGAGCTGCATTTGAGTAATTTTAGTTGTAATTAACTTCGAATTTTTGGATTTTTGCACAGATTTTTGTCAAATTTTAAAAAATTTTGTTGAAACCAATTTCGATTACTCTGGATTATGTAAAGTTTTTTTGATAGAGGAGCTGCATTTGAGTAATTTTAGATGTAATTAACTTCGAATTTTTGGATTTTTGTACAGATTTTTGTCAAATTTTAAAAAATTTTGTTGAAACCAACTTCGATTTTTCTGGATTATGTAAAGCTTTTTGTTAGAGGAGCTGCATTTGAGTAATTTTAGTTGAAAATAACTTCGAATTTTTGGATTTTTGTTCAGATGTTTGTCAAATTTTAAAAATTTTGTTGGAACCAACTTCGATTTTTCTGGATTATGTTAGGTTTTTTTGATAGAGGAGCTGCATTTGAGTAATTTTAGTTGAAATTAACTTTGAATTTTTGGATTTTTGTACAGATTTTTGTCAAATTTTAAAAAATTTTGTTTAAACCTACTTCGATTTTTCTGGTTATGTTAGGTTTTTTTTATAGAGGAGCTGCATTTGAGTAATTCTAGTTGAAATTAACTTCGAATTTTTGGATTTTTGTACAGATTTTTGTCAAATTTTAAAAAATTTTGTTTAAACCTACTTCGATTTTTCTGGATTATGTTAGGTTTTTTTGATGGAGGAGCTGCATTTGAGTAATTTTAGTTGAAGTTAACTTCGAATTTTTGGATTTTTGTACAGATTTTTGTCAAATTTTAAGAAATTTTGTTTAAACCTACTTCGATTTTTCTGGATTATGTTAGGTTTTTTTGATAGAGGAGCTGCATTTGAGTAATTTTAGTTGAAGATTACTTCGAATTTTTAGATTTTTGTACAGATTTTTGTCAAATTTTAAAAAATTTTGTTGAAACCAACTTCGATTTCTCTGGATTATGTTAGGTTTTTTTGATAGAGGAGCAGCATTCGAGTAATTTTAGTTGAAATTAACTTCGAATTTTTGGATTTTTGTACAGATGTTTGTCAAATTTTAAAAAATTTTGTTGAAACCAACTTCGATTTTTCAGGAATATGTTAGGCTTTTTTGATAGAGGAGCTGCATTTAAGTAATTCTAGTTGAAATTAACTTCGAATTTTTGGATTTTTGATCAGATTTTTGTCAAATTTTAAAAAATTATGTTGAAACCTACTTCGATTTTTCTGGATTATGTTAGGTTTTTTTGATAGAGGAGCTGCATTTGAGTAATACTAGTTGAAATTAACTTCGAATTTTTGGATTTTTGTTCAGACTTTTGTCAAATTTTAAAAAATTTTGTTGAACCCAACTTCGATTTTTCTGGATTATGTTAGGGTTTTTTGGATAGAGGAGCTGCATTTGAGTAATTTTAGTTGTAATTAACTTCGAATTTTTGGATTTTTGTACAGATTTTTGTGAAATTTTAAAAAATTTTGTTGAAACCAACTTCGATTTTTCAGGAATATGTTAGGTTTTTTTGATAGAGGACCTGCAATTGAGTAATTCTAGTTGAAATTAACTTCGAATTTTTGGATTTTTGTACAGATTTTTGTCAAATTTTAAAAAATTTTGTTGAAACCATCTTCGATTTTTCAGGATTATTTTAGGTTTTTTGGATAGAGGAGCTGCATTTGAGTAATTTTAGTTGTAATTAACTTCGAATTTTTGGATTTTTGTACAGATTTTTGTCAAATTTTAAAAAATTTTGTTGAAACCAACTTCGATTTTTCAGGAATATGTTAGGTTTTTTGGATAGAGGACCTGCAATTGAGTAATTCTAGTTGAAATTAACTTCGAATTTTTGGATTTTTGTACAGATTTTTGTCAAATTTTAAAAAATTTTGTTTATACCAACTTCGATTTTTCTGGAATATGTTAAGTTTTTTTGATAAAGGAGCTGCATTTGAGTAATTTTAGTTGAAATTAACTTCGAATTTTTGGATTTTTGTACAGATTTTTGTGAAATTTTAAAAAATTTTGTTGAAACCAACTTCGATTTTTCAGGATTATGTTAGGTTTTTTGGATAGAGGAGCTGCATTTGAGTAATTTTAGTTGAAATTAACTTCGAATTTTGGGATTTTTGTACAGATGTTTGTCAAATTTTAAAAATTTTGTTGGAACCAACTTCCATTTTTCTGGATTATGTTAGGTTTTTTTGATAGAGGAGCTGCATTTGAGTAATTTTAGTTGAAATTAACTTCGAATTTTTGGATTTTTGTACAGATTTTTGTCAAATTTTAAAAAATTTTGTTTAAACCTACTTCGATTTTTCTGGTTATGTTAGGTTTTTTTTATAGAGGAGCTGCATTTGAGTAATTCTAGTTGAAATTAACTTCGAATTTTTGGATTTTTGTACAGATTTTTGTCAAATTTTAAAAAATTTTGTTGAATCCAACTTCGATTTTTCTGGATTATGTTAGGTTTTTTGGATAGTGGAGCTGCATTTAAGTAATTTTAGTTGTAATTAACTTCGAATTTTTGGATTTTTGTGCAGATTTTTGTAAAATTTTATAAAATTTTGTTGAACCCAACTTCGATTACTCTGGATTACGTTAGGTTTTGTTGGTAGCGGAGCTGCATTTGAGTAATTTTAGTTGAAATTAACTTCGAATTTTGGGATTTTTGTACAGACGTTTGTCAAATTTTAAAAATTTTGTTGGAACCAACTTCGATTTTTCTGGATTATGTTAGGTTTTTTTGATAGAGGAGCTGCCTTTGAGTAATTTTAGTTGAAATTAACTTCGAATTTTTGGATTTTTGTACAGATTTTTGTCAAATTTTAAAAAATTTTGTTGAAACTAACTTCGATTTTTCTGGATTATGTAAAGTTTTTTTGATAGAGGAGCTGCATTTGAGTAATTTTAGTTGAAATTAACTTCGAATTTTTGGATTCTTGTACAGATTTTTGTCAAATTTTAAAAAATTTTGTTGAAACCAACTTCGATTTTTCTGGATTATGTAAAGTTTTTTTGATAGAGGAGCTGCATTTGAGTAATTTTAGTTGAAATTAACTTCGAATTTTTGGATTCTTGTACAGATTTTTGTCAAATTTTAAAAAATTTTGTTGAAACCAACTTCGATTTTTCTGGAATGTGTTAGGTTTTTTTGATAAAGGAGCTGCATTTGAGTAATTTTAGTTGAAATTAACTTCGAATTTTTGGATTTTTGTACAGATTTTTGTGAAGTTTTAAAAAATTTTGTTGAAACCAACTTCGATTTTTCTGGATTATGTTAGGTTTTTTGGATAGAGGAGCTGCATTTGAGTAATTTTAGTTGAAATTAACTTCGAATTTTTGGATTTTTGTACAGATTTTTGTCAAATTTTAAAAAATTTTGTTGAAACCAACTTCGATTTTTCTGGATTATGTTAGGTTTTTTTGATAGAGGAGCGGCATTTGAGTAATTTTAGTTGAAAATAACTTCGAATTTTTGGATTTTTGTACAAATTTTTGTCAAATTTTAAAAAATTTTGTTTAAACCTACTTCGATTTTTCTGGATTATGTTAGGTTTTTTTTTATACAGGAGCTGCATTCGAGTAATTTTAGTTGAAATTAACTTCGAATTTTTGGATTTTTGTACAGATTTTTGTCAAATTTTAAAAAATTTTGTTGAAACCAACTTCGATTTTTCTGGATTATGTTAGGTTTTTGTGATAGAGGAGCTGCATTTGAGTAATTTTAGTTGAAAATAACTTCGAATTTTTGGATTTTTGTACAAATTTTTGTCAAATTTTAAAAAATTTTGTTTAAACCTACTTCGATTTTTCTGGATTATGTTAGGTTTTTTTTTATAGAGGAGCTGCATTTGAGTAATTTTAGTTGAAATTAACTTCGAATTTTTTGATTTTTTTACAGATTTTTGTCAAATATTAAAAAATTTTGTTGAAACCAACTTCGATTTTTCTGGATTATGTTAGGTTTTTTTGATAGAGGAGCTGCATTTGAGTAATTTTAGTTGAAGTTAACTTCGAATTTTGGGATTTTTGTACAGATGTTTGTCAAATTTTAAAAAATTTTTGTTGAACCCAACTTCGATTTTTCTGGATTATGTTAGGTGTTTTTGATAGAGGAGCTGCATTTGAGTAATTCTAGTTGAAATTAACTTCGAATTTTTGGATTTTTGTACAGATTTTTGTCAAATTTTAAAAAATTTTGTTGAAACCAACTTCGATTTTTCTGGATTATGTAAAGCTTTTTGTTAGAGGAGCTGCATTTGAGTAATTTTAGTTGAAAATAACTTCGAATTTTTGGATTTTTGTACAGATTTTTGTCAAATTTTAAAAAATTTTGTTGATACCAACTTCGATTTTTCTGGAATATGTTAAGTTTTTTTGATAAAGGAGCTGCATTTGAGTAATTTTAGTTGAAATTAACTTCGAATTTTTGGATTTTTGTACAGATTTTTGTGAAATTTTAAAAAATTTTGTTGAAACCAACTTCGATTTTTCAGGATTATGTTAGGTTTTTTGGATAGAGGAGCTGCATTTGAGTAATTTTAGTTGAAATTAACTTCGAATTTTGGGATTTTTGTACAGATGTTTGTCAAATTTTAAAAATTTTGTTGGAACCAACTTCGATTTTTCTGGATTATGTTAGGTTTTTTTGATAGAGGAGCTGCATTTGAGTAATTTTAGTTGAAATTAACTTCGAATTTTTGGATTTTTGTACAGATTTTTGTCAAATTTTAAAAAATTTTGTTTAAACCTACTTCGATTTTTCTGGTTATGTTAGGTTTTTTTTATAGAGGAGCTGCATTTGAGTAATTTTAGTTGAAATTAACTTCGAATTTTTGGATTTTTGTACAGATTTTTGTGAAATTTTAAAAAATTTTGTTGAAACCAACATCGATTTTTCTGGATTATGTTAGGATTTTTGGATAGAGAAGCTGCATTTGAGTAATTTTAGTTGAAATTAACTTCGAATTTTTGGGTTTTTGTACAGATTTTTGTCAAATTTTATAAAATTTTGTTGAACCCAACTTCGATTTTTCTGGATTATGTAAAGTTTTTTTGATAGAGGAGCTGCATTTGAGTAATTTTAGTTGAAATTAACTTCGAATTTTTGGATTCTTGTACAGATTTTTGTCAAATTTTAAAAAATTTGTTGAAGCCTATTTCGATTTTTCTGGATTATGTTAGGTTTTTTGGATAGAGGAGCTGCATTTGAGTAATTTTAGTTGAAATTAACTTTGATTTTTTGGATTTTTGTACAGATTTTTGTGAAGTTTTAAAAAATTTTGTTGAAACCAACTTCGATTTTTCTGGATTATGTTAGGTTTTTTGGATAGAGGAGCTGCATTTGAGTAATTTTAGTTGTAATTAACTTCGAATTTTTGGATTTTTGTGCAGATTTTTGTAAAATTTTATAAAATTTTGTTGAACCCAACTTCGATTTTTCTGGATTATGTTAGGTTTTTTTGATAGAGGAGCTGCATTTGAGTAATTTTAGTTGAAATTAACTTCGAATTTTTGGATTTTTGTGCAGATTTTTGTCAAATTTTAAAAAATTTTGTTTAAACCTACTTCGATTTTTCTGGATTATGTTAGGTTTTTTTTTATAGAGGAGCTGCATTTGAGTAATTTTAGTCGAAATTAACTTCGAATTTTTGGATTTTTGTACAGATTTTTGTGAAATTTTAAAAAATTTTGTTGAAACCAACTTCGATTTTTCTGGATTATGTTAGGTATTTTGGATAGAGAAGCTGCATTTGAGTAATTTTAGTTGAAATTAACTTCGAATTTTGGGATTTTTGTACAGATGTTTGTCAAATTTTAAAAAATTTTGTTGGAACCAACTTCGATTTTTCTGGATTATGTTAGGTTTTTTTTGATAATGGAGCTGCATTTGAGTAATTCTAGTTGAAATTAACTTCGAATTTTTGGATTTTTGTACAGATTTTTGTCAAATTTTAAAAAATTTTGTTGAACCCAACTTCGATTACTCTGGATTACGTTAGGTTTTGTTGGTAGCGGAGCTGCATTTGAGTAATTTTAGTTGAAATTAACTTCGAATTTTGGGATTTTTGTACAGATGTTTGTCAAATTTTAAAAAATTTTGTTTAAACCTACTTCGATTTTTCTGGATTATGTTAGGTTTTTTTGATGGAGGAGCTGCATTTGAGTAATTTTAGTTGAAGTTAACTTCGAATTTTTGGATTTTTGTACAGATTTTTGTCAAATTTTAAAAAATTTTGTTGAAACCAACTTCGATTACTCTGGATTACGTTAGGTTTTTTTGGTAGCGGAGCTGCATTTGAGTAATTTTAGTTGAAATTAACTTCGAATTTTTGTCAAATTTTAAAAAGTTTTGTTGAAACCAACTTCGATTTTTCTGGATTATGTTAGGTTTTTTTGATAGAGGAGCTGCATTTGATTAATTTTAGTTGAAATTAACTTCGAATTTTTGGATTTTTGTACAGATTTTTGTCAAATTTTAAAAAATTTTGTTGAAACCAACTTCGATTTTTCAGGAATATGTTAGGTTTTTTTGATAGAGGACCTGCAATTGAGTAATTCTAGTTGAAATTAACTTCGTTATTTTTGGATTTTTGTACAGATTTTTGTCAAATTTTAAAAAATTTTGTTGAAACCATCTTCGATTTTTCTGGATTATTTTAGGTTTTTTGGATAGAGGAGCTGCATTTGAGTAATTTTAGTTGTAATTAACTTCGAATTTTTGGATTTTTGTTCAGACTTTTGTCAAATTTTAAAAAATTTTGTTGAACCCAACTTCGATTTTTCTGGATTATGTTAGGGTTTTTTGGATAGAGGAGCTGCATTTGAGTAATTTTAGTTGTAATTAACTTCGAATTTTTGGATTTTTGTACAGATTTTTGTCAAATTTTAAAAAATTTTGTTGAAACCAACTTCGATTTTTCAGGAATATGTTAGGTTTTTTTGATAGAGGACCTGCAATTGAGTAATTCTAGTTGAAATTAACTTCGAATTTTTGGATTTTTGTACAGATTTTTGTCAAATTTTAAAAATTTTTGTTGAAACCAACTTCGATTTTTCTGGATTATGTTAGGTTTTTTGGATAGAGGAGCTGCATTTGAGTAATTTTAGTTGTAATTAACTTCGAATTTTTGGATTTTTGTGCAGATTTTTGTCAAATTTTATAAAATTTTGTTGAACCCAACTTCGATTTTTCTGGATTATGTAAAGTTTTTTTGATAGAGGAGCTGCATTTGAGTAATTTTAGTTGAAATTAACTTCGAATTTTTGGATTCTTGTACAGATTTTTGTCAAATTTTAAAAAATTTGTTGAAGCCTATTTCGATTTTTCTGGATTATGTTAGGTTTTTTGGATAGAGGAGCTGCATTTGAGTAATTTTAGTTGAAATTAACTTTGATTTTTTGGATTTTTGTACAGATTTTTGTGAAGTTTTAAAAAATTTTGTTGAAACCAACTTCGATTTTTCTGGATTATGTTAGGTTTTTTGGATAGAGGAGCTGCATTTGAGTAATTTTAGTTGTAATTAACTTCGAATTTTTGGATTTTTGTGCAGATTTTTGTAAAATTTTATAAAATTTTGTTGACACCAACTTCGATTTTTCTGGATTATGTTAGGTTTTTTTGATAGAGGAACTGCATTTGAGTAATTTTAGTTGAAATTAACTCCGAATTTTTGGATTTTTGTACAGATTTTTGTCAAATTTTAAAAATTTTTGTTGAAACCAACTTCGATTTTTCTGGATTATGTTAGGTTTTTTGGATAGAGGAGCTGCATTTGAGTAATTTTAGTTGTAATTAACTTCGAATTTTTGGATTTTTGCACAGATTTTTGTCAAATTTTAAAAAATTTTGTTGAAACCAATTTCGATTACTCTGGATTATGTAAAGTTTTTTTGATAGAGGAGCTGCATTTGAGTAATTTTAGATGTAATTAACTTCGAATTTTTGGATTTTTGTACAGATTTTTGTCAAATTTTAAAAAATTTTGTTGAAACCAACTTCGATTTTTCTGGATTATGTAAAGCTTTTTGTTAGAGGAGCTGCATTTGAGTAATTTTAGTTGAAAATAACTTCGAATTTTTGGATTTTTGTTCAGATATTTGTCAAATTTTAAAAAATTTTGTTGATACCAACTTCGATTTTTCTGGAATATGTTAAGTTTTTTTGATAAAGGAGCTGCATTTGAGTAATTTTAGTTGAAATTAACTTCGAATTTTTGGATTTTTGTCAAATTTTAAAAAATTTGTTGAAGCCTATTTCGATTTTTCTGGATTATGTTAGGTTTTTTGGATAGAGGAGCTGCATTTGAGTAATTTTAGTTGAAATTAACTTTGATTTTTTGGATTTTTGTACAGATTTTTGTGAAGTTTTAAAAAATTTTGTTGAAACCAACTTCGATTTTTCTGGATTATGTTAGGTTTTTTGGATAGAGGAGCTGCATTTGAGTAATTTTAGTTGTGATTAACTTCGAATTTTTGGATTTTTGTGCAGATTTTTGTAAAATTTTATAAAATTTTGTTGACACCAACTTCGATTTTTCTGGATTATGTTAGGTTTTTTTGATAGAGGAGCTGCATTTGAGTAATTTTAGTTGAAATTAACTCCGAATTTTTGGATTTTTGTACAGATTTTTGTCAAATTTTAAAAATTTTTGTTGAAACCAACTTCGATTTTTCTGGATTATGTTAGGTTTTTTGGATAGAGGAGCTGCATTTGAGTAATTTTAGTTGTAATTAACTTCGAATTTTTGGATTTTTGCACAGATTTTTGTCAAATTTTAAAAAATTTTGTTGAAACCAATTTCGATTACTCTGGATTATGTAAAGTTTTTTTGATAGAGGAGCTGCATTTGAGTAATTTTAGATGTAATTAACTTCGAATTTTTGGATTTTTGTACAGATTTTTGTCAAATTTTAAAAAATTTTTTTGAAACCAACTTCGATTTTTCTGGATTATGTAAAGCTTTTTGTTAGAGGAGCTGCATTTGAGTAATTTTAGTTGAAAATAACTTCGAATTTTTGGATTTTTGTTCAGATATTTGTCAAATTTTAAAAAATTTTGTTGATACCAACTTCGATTTTTCTGGAATATGTTAAGTTTTTTTGATAAAGGAGCTGCATTTGAGTAATTTTAGTTGAAATTAACTTCGAATTTTTGGATTTTTGTGAAATTTTAAAAAATTTTGTTGAAACCAACTTCGATTTTTCAGGATTATGTTAGGTTTTTTGGATAGAGGAGCTGCATTTGAGTAATTTTAGTTGAAATTAACTTCGAATTTTGGGATTTTTGTACAGATGTTTGTCAAATTTTAAAAATTTTGTTGGAACCAACTTCGATTTTTCTGGATTATGTTAGGTTTTTTTGATAGAGGAGCTGCATTTGAGTAATTTTAGTTGAAATTAACTTTGAATTTTTGGATTTTTGAACAGATTTTTGTCAAATTTTAAAAAATTTTGTTTAAACCTACTTCGATTTTTCTGGTTATGTTAGGTTTTTTTTATAGAGGAGCTGCATTTGAGTAATTCTAGTTGAAATTAACTTCGAATTTTTGGATTTTTGTACAGATTTTTGTCAAATTTTAAAAAATTTTGTTTAAACCTACTTCGATTTTTCTGGATTATGTTAGGTTTTTTTGATGGAGGAGCTGCATTTGAGTAATTTTAGTTGAAGTTAACTTCGAATTTTTGGATTTTTGTACAGATTTTTGTCAAATTTTAAGAAATTTTGTTTAAACCTACTTCGATTTTTCTGGATTATGTTAGGTTTTTTTGATAGAGGAGCTGCATTTGAGTAATTTTAGTTGAAGATAACTTCGAATTTTTAGATTTTTGTACAGATTTTTGTCAAATTTTAAAAAATTTTGTTGAAACCAACTTCGATTTCTCTGGATTATGTTAGGTTTTTTTGATAGAGGAGCAGCATTCGAGTAATTTTAGTTGAAATTAACTTCGAATTTTTGGATTTTTGTACAGATGTTTGTCAAATTTTAAAAAATTTTGTTGAAACCAACTTCGATTTTTCAGGAATATGTTAGGCTTTTTTGATAGAGGAGCTGCATTTAAGTAATTCTAGTTGAAATTAACTTCGAATTTTTGGATTTTTGATCAGATTTTTGTCAAATTTTAAAAAATTATGTTGAAACCTACTTCGATTTTTCTGGATTATGTTAGGTTTTTTTGATAGAGGAGCTGCATTTGAGTAATACTAGTTGAAATTAACTTCGAATTTTTGGATTTTTGTTCAGACTTTTGTCAAATTTTAAAAAATTTTGTTGAACCCAACTTCGATTTTTCTGGATTATGTTAGGGTTTTTTGGATAGAGGAGCTGCATTTGAGTAATTTTAGTTGTAATTAACTTCGAATTTTTGGATTTTTGTACAGATTTTTGTCAAATTTTAAAAAATTTTGTTGAAACCAACTTCGATTTTTCAGGAATATGTTAGGTTTTTTTGATAGAGGACCTGCAATTGAGTAATTCTAGTTGAAATTAACTTCGAATTTTTGGATTTTTGTACAGATTTTTGTCAAATTTTAAAAAATTTTGTTGAAACCATCTTCGATTTTTCAGGATTATTTTAGGTTTTTTGGATAGAGGAGCTGCATTTGAGTAATTTTAGTTGTAATTAACTTCGAATTTTTGGATTTTTGTACAGATTTTTGTCAAATTTTAAAAAATTTTGTTGAAACCAACTTCGATTTTTCAGGAATATGTTAGGTTTTTTGGATAGAGGACCTGCAATTGAGTAATTCTAGTTGAAATTAACTTCGAATTTTTGGATTTTTGTACAGATTTTTGTCAAATTTTAAAAAATTTTGTTGATACCAACTTCGATTTTTCTGGAATATGTTAAGTTTTTTTGATAAAGGAGCTGCATTTGAGTAATTTTAGTTGAAATTAACTTCGAATTTTTGGATTTTTGTACAGATTTTTGTGAAATTTTAAAAAATTTTGTTGAAACCAACTTCGATTTTTCAGGATTATGTTAGGTTTTTTGGATAGAGGAGCTGCATTTGAGTAATTTTAGTTGAAATTAACTTCGAATTTTGGGATTTTTGTACAGATGTTTGTCAAATTTTAAAAATTTTGTTGGAACCAACTTCCATTTTTCTGGATTATGTTAGGTTTTTTTGATAGAGGAGCTGCATTTGAGTAATTTTAGTTGAAATTAACTTCGAATTTTTGGATTTTTGTACAGATTTTTGTCAAATTTTAAAAAATTTTGTTTAAACCTACTTCGATTTTTCTGGTTATGTTAGGTTTTTTTTATAGAGGAGCTGCATTTGAGTAATTCTAGTTGAAATTAACTTCGAATTTTTGGATTTTTGTACAGATTTTTGTCAAATTTTAAAAAATTTTGTTGAATCCAACTTCGATTTTTCTGGATTATGTTAGGTTTTTTGGATAGTGGAGCTGCATTTAAGTAATTTTAGTTGTAATTAACTTCGAATTTTTGGATTTTTGTGCAGACGTTTGTCAAATTTTAAAAATTTTGTTGGAACCAACTTCGATTTTTCTGGATTATGTTAGGTTTTTTTGATAGAGGAGCTGCATTTGAGTAATTTTAGTTGAAATTAACTTCGAATTTTTGGATTTTTGTACAGATTTTTGTCAAATTTTAAAAAATTTTGTTGAAACTAACTTCGATTTTTCTGGATTATGTAAAGTTTTTTTGATAGAGGAGCTGCATTTGAGTAATTTTAGTTGAAATTAACTTCGAATTTTTGGATTCTTGTACAGATTTTTGTCAAATTTTAAAAAATTTTGTTGAAACCAACTTCGATTTTTCTGGATTATGTAAAGTTTTTTTGATAGAGGAGCTGCATTTGAGTAATTTTAGTTGAAATTAACTTCGAATTTTTGGATTCTTGTACAGATTTTTGTCAAATTTTAAAAAATTTTGTTGAAACCAACTTCGATTTTTCTGGAATGTGTTAGGTTTTTTTGATAAAGGAGCTGCATTTGAGTAATTTTAGTTGAAATTAACTTCGAATTTTTGGATTTTTGTACAGATTTTTGTGAAGTTTTAAAAAATTTTGTTGAAACCAACTTCGATTTTTCTGGATTATGTTAGGTTTTTTGGATAGAGGAGCTGCATTTGAGTAATTTTAGTTGAAATTAACTTCGAATTTTTGGATTTTTGTACAGATTTTTGTCAAATTTTAAAAAATTTTGTTGAAACCAACTTCGATTTTTCTCGATTATGTTAGGTTTTTGTGATAGAGGAGCTGCATTTGAGTAATTTTAGTTGAAAATAACATCGAATTTTTGGATTTTTGTACAAATTTTTGTCAAATTTTAAAAAATTTTGTTTAAACCTACTTCGATTTTTCTGGATTATGTTAGGTTTTTTTTTATAGAGGAGCTGCATTTGAGTAATTTTAGTTGAAATTAACTTCGAATTTTTTGATTTTTTTACAGATTTTTGTCAAATATTAAAAAATTTTGTTGAAACCAACTTCGATTTTTCTGGATTATGTTAGGTTTTTTTGATAGAGGAGCTGCATTTGAGTAATTTTAGTTGAAGTTAACTTCGAATTTTGGGATTTTTGTACAGATGTTTGTCAAATTTTAAAAAATTTTTGTTGAACCCAACTTCGATTTTTCTGGATTATGTTAGGTTTTTTTGATAGAGGAGCTGCATTTGAGTAATTCTAGTTGAAATTAACTTCGAATTTTTGGATTTTTGTACAGATTTTTGTCAAATTTTAAAAAATTTTGTTGAAACCAACTTCGATTTTTCTGGATTATGTAAAGCTTTTTGTTAGAGGAGCTGCATTTGAGTAATTTTAGTTGAAAATAACTTCGAATTTTTGGATTTTTGTACAGATTTTTGTCAAATTTTAAAAAATTTTGTTGATACCAACTTCGATTTTTCTGGAATATGTTAAGTTTTTTTGATAAAGGAGCTGCATTTGAGTAATTTTAGTTGAAATTAACTTCGAATTTTTGGATTTTTGTACAGATTTTTGTGAAATTTTAAAAAATTTTGTTGAAACCAACTTCGATTTTTCAGGATTATGTTAGGTTTTTTGGATAGAGGAGCTGCATTTGAGTAATTTTAGTTGAAATTAACTTCGAATTTTGGGATTTTTGTACAGATGTTTGTCAAATTTTAAAAATTTTGTTGGAACCAACTTCGATTTTTCTGGATTATGTTAGGTTTTTTTGATAGAGGAGCTGCATTTGAGTAATTTTAGTTGAAATTAACTTCGAATTTTTGGATTTTTGTACAGATTTTTGTCAAATTTTAAAAAATTTTGTTTAAACCTACTTCGATTTTTCTGGTTATGTTAGGTTTTTTTTATAGAGGAGCTGCATTTGAGTAATTTTAGTTGAAATTAACTTCGAATTTTTGGATTTTTGTACAGATTTTTGTGAAATTTTAAAAAATTTTGTTGAAACCAACATCGATTTTTCTGGATTATGTTAGGATTTTTGGATAGAGAAGCTGCATTTGAGTAATTTTAGTTGAAATTAACTTCGAATTTTTGGGTTTTTGTACAGATTTTTGTCAAATTTTATAAAATTTTGTTGAACCCAACTTCGATTTTTCTGGATTATGTAAAGTTTTTTTTGATAGAGGAGCTGCATTTGAGTAATTTTAGTTGAAATTAACTTCGAATTTTTGGATTCTTGTACAGATTTTTGTCAAATTTTAAAAAATTTGTTGAAGCCTATTTCGATTTTTCTGGATTATGTTAGGTTTTTTGGATAGAGGAGCTGCATTTGAGTAATTTTAGTTGAAATTAACTTTGATTTTTTGGATTTTTGTACAGATTTTTGTGAAGTTTTAAAAAATTTTGTTGAAACCAACTTCGATTTTTCTGGATTATGTT
>CATNUO010000215.1:0-88564 GCA_951215215.1 Andrena trimmerana | reverse complement strand
TGAAACCAACTTCGATTTTTCTGGATTATGTTAGGTTTTATTGATAGAGGAGCTGCATTTGAGTAATTTTAGTTGAAAATAACTTCGAATTTTTGGATTTTTGTACAGATTTCAGTCAAATTTTAAAAAATTTTGATTAAACCTACTTCGATTTTTCTGGATTATGTTAGGTTTTTTTGATAGAGGAGCTGCATTTGAGTAATTTTAGTTGAAATTAACTGCGAATTTTTGGATTTTTGTACAGATTTTTGTCAAATTTTAAAAAATTTTGTTGAAACCAACTTCGATTTCTCTGGATTATGTTAGGCTTTTTTGATAGAGGAGCAGCTTTCGAGTAATTTTAGTTGAAATTAACTTCGAATTTTTGTACAGATTTTTGTCAAATTTTAAAAAATTTTGTTGAAACCAACTTCGATTTTTCTGGATTATGTTAGGTTTTATTGATAGAGGAGCTGCATTTGAGTAATTTTAGTTGAAAATAACTTCGAATTTTTGGATTTTTGTACAGATTTCAGTCAAATTTTAAAAAATTTTGATTAAACCTACTTCGATTTTTCTGGATTATGTTAGGTTTTTTTGATAGAGGAGCTGCATTTGAGTAATTTTAGTTGAAAATAACTTCGAATTTTTGGATTTTTTTACAGATTTTTGTCAAATTTTAAAAAATTTTGTTGAAACCAACTTCTTTTTTTCTGGATTATGTAAAAGTTTTTTTGATAGAGGAGCTGCATTTGAGTAATTTTAGTTGAAAAAAACTTCGAATTTTTGGATTTTTGTACAGATTTTTGTCAAATTTTAAAAAATTTTGTTTAAACCTACTTCGATTTTTCTGGATTATGTTAGGTTTTTTTGATAGAGGAGCTGCATTTGAGTAATTTTAGTTGAAATTAACTTCGAATTTTTGGATTTTTGTACAGATTTTTGTCAAATTTTAAAAAATTTTGTTTAAACCTACTTCGATTTTTCTGGATTATGTTAGGTTTTTTTTGATAGAGGAGCTGCATTTGAGTAATTTTAGTTGAAATTAACTTCGAATTTTGGGATTTTTGTACAGATGTTTGTCAAATTTTATAAAATTTTGTTGAACCCAACTTCGATTTTTCTGGATTATGATAGGTTTTTTTGATAGAGGAGCTGCATTTGAGTAATTTTAGTTGAAAATAACTTCGAATTTTTGGATTTTTGTACAGATTTTTGTCAAATTTTAAAAAATTTTGTTTAAACCTACTTCGATTTTTCTGGATTATGTTAGGTTTTTTTGATAGAGGAGCTGCATTTGAGTAATTTTAGTTGAAAATAACTTCGAATTTTTGGATTTTTGTACTGATTTTTGTCAAATTTTAAAAAATTTTGTTGAAACCAACTTCGAATTTTCTGGAATATGTTAGGTTTTTTTGATAAAGGAGCTGCATTTGAGTAATTTTAGTTGAAATTAACTTCGAATTTTGGGATTTTTGTACAGATGTTTGTCAAATTTTAAAAAATTTTGTTGGAACCAACTTCGATTTTTCTGGATTATGTTAGGTTTTTTTGATAGAGGAGCTGCATTTGAGTATTTTTAGTTGAAATTAACTTCGAATTTTTGGATTCTTGTACAGATTTTTGTCAAATTTTAAAAAATTTTGTTGAAACCTACTTCTATTTTTCTGGATTATGTTAGGTTTTTTTGATAGAGGAGCTGCATTTGAGTAATTTTAGTTGAAAATAACTTCGAATTTTTGGATTCTTGTACAGATTTTTGTCAAATTTTAAAAAATTTTGTTTAAACCTACTTCGATTTTTCTGGAATATGTTAGGTTTTTTTGATAAAGGAGCTGCATTTGAGTAATTTTAGTTGAAATTAACTTCGAATATTGGGATTTTAGTACAGATGTTTGTCAAATTTTAAAAAATTTTGTTGGAACCAACTTCGATTTTTCTGGATTATGTTAGGTTTTTTTGATAGAGGAGCTGCATTTGAGTATTTTTAGTTGAAAATAACTTCGAATTTTGGGATTTTTGTACAGATGTTTGTCAAATTTTATAAAATTTTGTTGAACCCAACTTCGATTTTTCTGGATTATGATAGGTTTTTTTGATAGAGGAGCTGCATTTGAGTAATTTTAGTTGAAAATAACTTCGAATTTTTGGATTTTTGTACAGATTTTTGTCAAATTTTAAAAAATTTTGTTGAAACCAACTTCGAATTTTCTGGAATATGTTAGGTTTTTTTGATAAAGGAGCTGCATTTGAGTAATTTTAGTTGAAATTAACTTCGAATATTGGGATTTTTGTACAGATGTTTGTCAAATTTTAAAAAATTTTGTTGGAACCAACTTCGATTTTTCTGGATTATGTTAGGTTTTTTTGATAGAGGAGCTGCATTTGAGTATTTTTAGTTGAAAATAACTTCGAATTTTTGGATTTTTGTACAGATTTTTGTCAAATTTTAAAAAATTTTGTTTAAACCTACTTCTATTTTTCTGGATTATGTTAGGTTTTTTTGATAGAGGAGCTGCATTTGAGTAATTCTAGTTGAAATTATCTTCGAATTTTTGGATTTTTGTTCAGATTTTTGTCTAATTTTAAAAAATTTTATTGAACCCAACTTCGATTTTTCTGGATTATGTTAGGTTTTTTTCATAGAGGGGCTGCATTTGAGTAATTTTAGATGAAAATAACTTCGAATTTTGGGATTTTTGTACAGATGTTTGTCAAATTTTAAAAAATTTTGTTGGAACCAACTTCGATTTTTCTGGATTATGTTAGGTTTTTTTGATAGAGGAGCTGCATTTGAGTATTTTTAGTTGAAAATAACTTCGAATTTTTGGATTTTTGTACAGATTTTTGTCAAATATTAAAAAATTTTGTTTAAACCTACTTCTATTTTTCTGGATTATGTTAGGTTTTTTTGATAGAGGAGCTGCTTTTGAGTAATTCTAGTTGAAATTATCTTCGAATTTTTGGATTTTTGTTCAGATTTTTGTCTAATTTTAAAAAATTTTATTGAACCCAACTTCGATTTTTCTGGATTATGTTAGGTTTTTTTGATAGAGGGGCTGCATTTGAGTAATTTTAGTTGAAATTAACTTCGAATTTTGGGATTTTTGTACAGATGTTTGTCAAATTTTAAAAAATTTTGTTGGAACCAACTTCGATTTTTCTGGATTATGTTAGGTTTTTTTGATAGAGGAGCTGCATTTGAGTATTTTTAGTTGAAAATAACTTCGAATTTTTGGATTTTTGTACAGATTTTTGTCAAATTTTAAAAAATTTTGTTTAAACCTACTTCTATTTTTCTGGATTATGTTAGGTTTTTTTGATAGAGGAGCTGCATTTGAGTAATTCTAGTTGAAATTATCTTCGAATTTTTGGATTTTTGTTCAGATTTTTGTCTAATTTTAAAAAATTTTATTGAACCCAACTTCGATTTTTCTGGATTATGTTAGGTTTTTTTGATAGAGGAGCTGCATTTGAGTATTTTTAGTTGAAAATAACTTCGAATTTTTGGATTTTTGTACAGATTTCAGTCAAATTTTAAAAAATTTTGATTAAACCTACTTCGATTTTTCTGGATTATGTTAGGTTTTTTGATAGAGGAGCTGCATTTGAGTAATTTTAGTTGAAATTAACTTCGAATTTTTGGATTTTTGTACAGATTTTTGTCAAATTTTAAAAAATTTTGTTGAAACCAACTTCGATTTCTCTGGATTATGTTAGGTTTTTTTTGATAGAGGAGCAGCTTTCGAGTAATTTTAGTTGAAATTAACTTCGAATTTTTGTACAGATTTTTGTCAAATTTTAAAAAATTTTGTTGAAACCAACTTCGATTTTTCTGGATTATGTTAGGTTTTATTGATAGAGGAACTGCATTTGAGTAATTTTAGTTGAAAATAACTTCGAATTTTTGGATTTTTGTACAGATTTCAGTCAAATTTTAAAAAATTTTGATTAAACCTACTTCGATTTTTCTGGATTATGTTAGGTTTTTTTGATAGAGGTGCTGCATTTGAGTAATTTTAGTTGAAATTAACTTCGAATTTTTTGATTTTTGTACAGATTTTTGTCAAATTTTAAAAAATTTTGTTGAAACCAACTTCGATTTCTCTGGATTATGTTAGGCTTTTTTGATAGAGGAGCAGCTTTCGAGTAATTTTAGTTGAAATTAACTTCGAATTTTTGTACAGATTTTTGTCAAATTTTAAAAAATTTTGTTGAAACCAACTTCGATTTTTCTGGATTATGTTAGGTTTTTTTGGTAGAGGAGCTGCATTTGAGTAATTTTAGTTGAAAATAACTTCGAATTTTTGGATTTTTGTACAGATTTTTGTCAAATTTTAAAAAATTTTGTTGAAACCAACTTCGATTTTTCTGGATTATGTTAGGTTTTTTTTGATAGAGGAGCTGCATTTGAGTATTTTTAGTTGAAAATAACTTCGAATTTTTGGATTTTTGTACAGATTTTTGTCAAATTTTAAAAAATTTTGTTTAAACCTACTTCTATTTTTCTGGATTATGTTAGGTTTTTTTGATAGAGGAGCTGCATTTGAGTAATTCTAGTTGAAATTATCTTCGAATTTTTGGATTTTTGTTCAGATTTTTGTCTAATTTTAAAAAATTTTATTGAACCCAACTTCGATTTTTCTGGATTATGTTAGGTTTTTTTCATAGAGGGGCTGCATTTGAGTAATTTTAGTTGAAATTAACTTCGAATTTTGGGATTTTTGTACAGATGTTTGTCAAATTTTAAAAAATTTTGTTGGAACCAACTTCGATTTTTCTGGATTATGTTAGGTTTTTTTGATAGAGCAGCTGCATTTGAGTATTTTTAGTTGAAAATAACTTCGAATTTTTGGATTTTTGTACAGATTTTTGTCAAATTTTAAAAAATTTTGTTTAAACCTACTTCTATTTTTCTGGATTATGTTAGGTTTTTTTGATAGAGGAGCTGCATTTGAGTAATTCTAGTTGAAATTATCTTCGAATTTTTGGATTTTTGTTCAGATTTTTGTCTAATTTTAAAAAATTTTATTGAACCCAACTTCGATTTTTCTGGATTATGTTAGGTTTTTTTCATAGAGGGGCTGCATTTGAGTAATTTTAGTTGAAAATAACTTCGAATTTTTGGATTTTTGTACAGATTTTTGCCAAATTTTAAAAAATTTTGTTGAAACCAACTTCTTTTTTTCTGGATTATGTAAAGTTTTTTTGATAGAGCAGCTACATTTGAGTAATTTTAGTTGAAAATAACTTCGAATTTTGGGATTTTTGTACAGATGTTTGTCAAATTTTAAAAAATTTTGTTGGAACCAACTTCGATTTTTCTGGATTATGTTAGGTTTTTTTGATAGAGGAGCTGCATTTGAGTATTTTTAGTTGAAAATAACTTCGAATTTTTGGATTTTTGTACAGATTTTTGTCAAATTTTAAAAAATTTTGTTTAAACCTACTTCTATTTTTCTGGATTATGTTAGGTTTTTTTGATAGAGGAGCTGCATTTGAGTAATTCTAGTTGAAATTATCTTCGAATTTTTGGATTTTTGTTCAGATTTTTGTCTAATTTTAAAAAATTTTATTGAACCCAACTTCGATTTTTCTGGATTATGTTAGGTTTTTTTCATAGAGGGGCTGCATTTGAGTAATTTTAGTTGAAAATAACTTCGAATTTTTGGATTTTTGTACAGATTTTTGCCAAATTTTAAAAAATTTTGTTGAAACCACCTTCTTTTTTTCTGGATTATGTAAAGTTTTTTTGATAGAGCAGCTACATTTGAGTAATTTTAGTTGAAAATAACTTCGAATTTTGGGATTTTTGTACAGATGTTTGTCAAATTTTAAAAAATTTTGTTGGAACCAACTTCGATTTTTCTGGATTATGTTAGGTTTTTTTGATAGAGGAGCTGCATTTGAGTATTTTTAGTTGAAAATAACTTCGAATTTTTGGATTTTTGTACAGATTTTTGTCAAATTTTAAAAAATTTTGTTTAAACCTACTTCTATTTTTTTGGATTATGTTAGGTTTTTTTGATAGAGGAGCTGCATTTGAGTAATTCTAGTTGAAATTATCTTCGAATTTTTGGATTTTTGTTCAGATTTTTGTCTAATTTTAAAAAATTTTATTGAACCCAACTTCGATTTTTCTGGATTATGTTAGGTTTTTTTGATAAAGGAGCTGCATTTGAGTAATTTTAGTTGAAATTAACATCGAATTTTTGGATTCTTGTACAGATTTTTGTCAAATTTTAAAAAATTTTGTTGAAACCAACATCGATTTTTCTGAAATATGTTAGGTTTTTTTGATAAAGGAGCTGCATTTGAGTAATTTTAGTTGAAATTAACTTCGAATTTTTTGATTTTTGTACAGATATTTGTCAAATTTTAAAAAAATTTGTTGGAACCAACTTCCATTTTTCTGGATTATGTTAGGTTTTTTTGATAGAGGAGCTGCATTTGAGTAATTTTAGTTGAAAATAACTTCGAATTTTTGATTTTTGTACAGATTTTTGTCAAATTTTAAAAAATTTTGTTGAAACCAACTTCGATTTTTCTGGAATATGTAAAAGCTTTTTTGATAGAGGAGCTGCATTTGAGTAATTTTAGTTGAAATTAACTTCGAATTTTTGGATTTTTGTACAGATTTTTGTCAAATTTTAAAAAATTTTGTTTAAACCTACTTCGATTTTTCTGGATTATGTTAGGTTTTTTTGATAGAGGAGCTGCATTTGAGTAATACTAGTTGAAATTATCTTCGAATTTTTGGATTTATGTTCAGATTTTTGTCAAATTTTAAAAAATTTTTTTGAACCCAACTTCGATTTTTCTGGAATATTTTAGGTTTTTTGGATAGAGGAGCTGCATTTGAGTAATTTTAGTTGTAATTAACTTCGAATTTTTGGATCTTTGTACAGATTTTTGTCAAATTTTAAAAAATTTTGTTGAAACCAACTTCGATTTTTCTGGATTATGTTAGGTTTTTTTTATAGAGGAGCTGCATTTGAGTAATTCTAGTTGAAATTATCTTCGAATTTTTGGATTTTTGTACAGATTTTTGTCAAATTATAAAAAATTGTGTTGAAACCAACTTCGATTTTTCTGGATTACGTTAGGTTTTTTTGATAGAGGAGCTGCATTTGAGTAATTTTAGTTGAAATTAACTTAGAATTTTGGGATTTTTGAACTGATGTTTGTCAAATTTTAAAAAATTTTGTTGAAACCAACTTCGATTTTTCTGGATTATGTTAGGTTTTTTTGATAGAGGAGCTGCATTTGAGTATTTTTAGTTGAAAATAACTTCGAATTTTTGGATTTTTGTACAGATTTTTGTCAAATTGTAAAAAATTTTGTTTAAACCTACTTCGATTTTTCTGGATTATGTTAGGTTTTTTTGATAGAGGAGCTGCATTTGAGTAATTCTAGTTGAAATTATCTTCGAATTTTTGGATTTATATTCAGATTTTTGTCAAATTTTAAAAAATTTTTTTGAACCCAACTTCGATTTTTCTGGAATATTTTAGGTTTTTTGGACAGAGGAGCTGCATTTGAGTAATTTTAGTTGTAATTAACTTCGAATTTTTGGATCTTTGTACAGATTTTTGTCAAATTTAAAAAATTTTGTTGAAACCAACTTCGATTTTTCTGGATTATGTTAGGTTTTTTTTATAGAGGAGCTGCATTTGAGTAATTCTAGTTGAAATTATCTTCGAATTTTTGGATTTTTGTACAGATTTTTGTCAAATTATAAAAAATTGTGTTGAAACCAACTTCGATTTTTCTGGATTACGTTAGGTTTTTTTGATAGAGGAGCTGCATTTGAGTAATTTTAGTTGAAATTAACTTCGAATTTTGGGATTTTTGAACTGATGTTTGTCAAATTTTAAAAAATTTTGTTGAAACCAACTTCGATTTTTCTGGATTATGTTAGGTTTTTTTGATAGAGGAGCTGCATTTGAGTATTTTTAGTTGAAAATAACTTCGAATTTTTGGATTTTTGTACAGATTTTTGTCAAATTGTAAAAAATTTTGTTTAAACCTACTTCGATTTTTCTGGATTATGTTAGGTTTTTTTGATAGAGGAGCTGCATTTGAGTAATTCTAGTTGAAATTATCTTCGAATTTTTGGATTTATATTCAGATTTTTGTCAAATTTTAAAAAATTTTTTTGAACCCAACTTCGATTTTTCTGGAATATTTTAGGTTTTTTGGACAGAGGAGCTGCATTTGAGTAATTTTAGTTGTAATTAACTTCGAATTTTTGGATCTTTGTACAGATTTTTGTCAAATTTTAAAAAATTTTGTTGAAACCAACTTCGATTTTTCTGGATTATGTTAGGTTTTTTTGATAGAGGAGCTGCATTTGAGTAATTTTAGTTGAAATTAACTTCGAATTTATGGATTTTTGTACAGATTTTTGTCAAATTTTAAAAAAATTTTTTGAACCCAACTTCGATTTTTCTGGAATATTTTAGGTTTTTTGGATAGAGGAGCTGCATTTGAGTAATTTTAGTTGTAATTAACTTCGAATTTTTGGATCTTTGTACAGATTTTTGTCAAATTTTAAAAAATTTTGTTGAAACCAACTTCGATTTTTCTGGATTATGTTAGGTTTTTTTGATAGAGGAGCTGCATTTGAGTAATTTTAGTTGAAATTAACTTCGAATTTTGGGATTTTTGTACAGATTTTTGTCAAATTTTAAAAAATTTTGTATAAACCTACTTCGATTTTTCTGGATTATGTAAAGTTTTTTTGATAGAGGAGCTGCATTTGAGTAATTTTAGTTGAAAATAACTTCGAATTTTTGGATTTTTGTACAGATTTTTGTCAAATTTTATAAAATTGTGTTGAACCCAACTTCGATTTTTCTGGATTATGTTAGGTTTTTTTGATAGAGGAGCTGCATTTGAGTAATTCTAGTAGAAATTAACTTCGCATTTTTGGATCTTTGTACAGATTTTTGTCAAATTATAAAAAATTGTGTTGAAACCAACTTCGATTTTTCTGGATTACGTTAGGTTTTTTTGATAGAGGAGCTGCATTTGAGTAATTTTAGTTGAAATTAACTTCGAATTTTGGGATTTTTGAACTGATGTTTGTCAAATTTTAAAAAATTTTGTTGAAACCAACTTCGATTTTTCTGGATTATGTTAGGTTTTTTTGATAGAGGAGCTGCGTTTGAGTATTTTTAGTTGAAAATAACTTCGAATTTTTGGATTTTTGTACAGATTTTTGTCAAATTGTAAAAAATTTTGTTTAAACCTACTTCGATTTTTCTGGATTATGTTAGGTTTTTTTGATAGAGGAGCTGCATTTGAGTTATTCTAGTTGAAATTATCTTCGAATTTTTGGATTTATGTTCAGATTTTTGTCAAATTTTAAAAAATTTTTTTGAACCCAACTTCGATTTTTCTGGAATATTTTAGGTTTTTTGGATAGAGGAGCTGCATTTGAGTAATTTTAGTTGTAATTAACTTCGAATTTTTGGATCTTTGTACAGATTTTTGTCAAATTTTAAAAAATTTTGTTGAAACCAACTTCGATTTTTCTGGATTATGTTAGGTTTTTTTGATAGAGGAGCTGCATTTGAGTAATTTTAGTTGAAATTAACTTCGAATTTATGGATTTTTGTACAGATTTTTGTCAAATTTCAAAAAAATTTTGTTGAAACCAACTTCGATTTTTCTGGATTATGTAAAGTTTTTTTGATAGAGGAGCTGCATTTGAGTAATTTTAGTTGAAATAAACTTCGAATTTTGGGATTTTTGTACAGATTTTTGTCAAATTTTAAAAAATTTTGTTGAAACCAACTTCGATTACTCTGGATTACGTTAGGTTTTTTTGGTAGCGGAGCTGCATTTGAGTAATTTTAGTTGAAATTAACTTCGAATTTTGGGATTTTTGTACAGATGTTTGTCAAATTTTAAAAAATTTTGTTGAAACCAACTTCGATTTTTCTGGATTATGATAGGTTTTTTGGATAGAGGAGCTGCATTTGAGTAATTTGAGTTGTAATTAACTTCGAATTTTTGGATTTTTGTACAGATTTTTGTCAAATTTTAAAAAATTTTGTTGAAACCGACTTCGATTACTCTGGATTACGTTAGGTTTTTTTGGTAGCGGAGCTGCATTTGAGTAATTTTAGTTGAAATTAACTTCGAATTTTGGGATTTTTGTACAGATGTTTGTCAAATTTTTAAAAATTTTGTTGAAACCAACTTCGATTTTTCTGGATTATGTTAGGTTTTTTTGATAGAGGAGCTGCATTTGAGTAATTTTAGTTGAAATTAACTTCGAATTTTTGGATTTTTGTACAGATTTTTGTCAAATTTGAAAAAATTTTGTTGAAACCAACTTCGATTTTTCTGGATTATGTTAGGTTTTTTGATAGAGGAGCTGCATTTGTGTAATTTTAGATGAAATTAACTCCGAATTTTTGGATTTTTGTACAGATTTTTGTCAAATTTTATAAATTTTTGTTGAAACCAACTTCGATTTTTCTGGATTATGTTAGGTTTTTTGGATAGAGGAGCTGCATTTGAGTAATTTTAGTTGTAATTAACTTCGAATTTTTGGATTTTTGTACAGATTTTTGTCAAATTTTAAAAAATTTTGTTGAAACCAACTTCGATTACTCTGGATTACGTTAGGTTTTTTTGGTAGCGGAGCTGCATTTGAGTAATTTTAGTTGAAATTAACTTCGAATTTTTGGATTTTTGTACAGATTTTTGTCAAATTTTAAAAAATTTTGTTGAAACCAACTTCGATTACTCTGGATTACGTTAGGTTTTTTTGGTAGCGGAGCTGCATTTGAGTAATTTTAGTTGAAATTAACTTCGAATTTTGGGATTTTTGTACAGATGTTTGTCAAATTTTAAAAAATTTTGTTGAAACCAACTTCGATTTTTCTGGATTATGTTAGGTTTTTTTGATAGAGGAGCTGCATTTGAGTAATTTTAGTTGAAATTAACTTCGAATTTTTGGATTTTTGTACAGATTTTTGTCAAATTTTAAAAAATTTTGTTGAAACCAACATCGATTTTTCTGGATTATGTTAGGTTTTTTTGATAGAGGAGCTGCATTTGAGTAATTTTAGTTGAAATTAACTTCGAATTTTTGGATTTTTGTACAGATTTTTGTCAAATTTTAAAAATTATTGTTGAAACCAACTTCGATTTTTCTGGATTATGTTAGGTTTTTTTGATAAAGGAGCTGCATTTGAGTAATTCTAGTTGAAATTAACTTCGAATTTTTGGATTTTTGTACAGATTTTTGTCAAATTTTAAAAAATTTTGTTGAAACCAACTTCGATTTTTCTGGATTATGTAAAGTTTTTTTGATAGAGGAGCTGCATTTGAGTAATTTTAGTTGAAAATAACTTCGAATTTTGGGATTTTTGTACAGATTTTTGTCAAATTTTAAAAAATTTTGTTGAAACCAACTTCGATTACTCTGGATTACGTTAGGTTTTTTGGTAGCGGAGCTGCATTTGAGTAATTTTAGTTGAAATTAACTTCGAATTTTGGGATTTTTGTACAGATGTTTGCCAAATTTTAAAAAATTTTGTTGAAACCAACTTCGATTTTTCTGGATTATGTTAGGTTTTTTGATAGAGGAGCTGAATTTGAGTAATTTTAGTTGAAATTAACTTCGAATTTTTGGATTTTTGTACAGATTTTTGTCAAATTTTAAAAAATTTTGTTGAAACCAACTTCGATTTTTCTGGATTATGTTAGGTTTTTTGATAGAGGAGCTGCATTTGAGTAATTTTAGTTGAAATTAACTTCGAATTTTTGGATTTTTGTACAGATTTTTGTCAAATTTTAAAAATTATTGTTGAAACCAACTTCGATTTTTCTGGATTATGTTAGGTTTTTTTGATAAAGGAGCTGCATTTGAGTAATTGTAGTTGAAATTAACTTCGAATTTTTGGATTTTTGTACAGATTTTTGTCAAATTTTAAAAAATTTTGTTGAAACCAACTTCGATTTTTCTGGATTATGTAAAGTTTTTTTGATAGAGGAGCTGCATTTGAGTAATTTTAGTTGAAAATAACTTCGAATTTTGGGATTTTTGTACAGATGTTTGTCAAATTTTAAAAAATTTTGTTGAAACCAACTTCGATTTTTCTGGATTATGTTAGGTTTTTTTGATAGAGGAGCTGCATTTGAGTAATTTTAGTTGAAATTAACTTCGAATTTTTGGATTTTTGTACAGATTTTTGTCAAATTTTAAAAAATTTTGTTGAAACCAACTTCGATTTTTCTGGATTATGTTAGGTTTTTTGATAGAGGAGCTGCATTTGAGTAATTTTAGTTGTAATTAACTTCGAATTTTTGGATTTTTGTGCAGATTTTTGTCAAATTTTATAAAATTTTGTTGAACCCAACTTCGATTTTTCTGGATTATGTTAGGTTTTTTTGATAAAGGAGCTGCATTTGAGTAATTCTAGTTGAAATTAACTTCGAATTTTTGGATTTTTGTACAGATTTTTGACAAATTTTAAAAAATTTTGTTGAAACCAACTTCGATTTTTCTGGATTATGTTAGGTTTTTTTGATAGAGGAGCTGCATTTGAGTAATTTTAGTTGAAATTAACTTCGAATTTTTGGATTTTTGTACAGATTTTTGTCAAATTTTGAAAAATTTTGTTTAAACCTACTTCGATTATTCTGGATTAGGTTAGGTTTTTTTGATAGAGGAGCTGCATTTGAGTAATTTTAGTTGAAATTAACTTCAAATTTTTGGATTTTTGTACAGATTTTTGTCAAATTTTAAAAAATTTTGTTGAAACCATCTTCGATTACTCTGGATTACGTTAGGTTTTTTTTGGTAGCGGAGCTGCATTTGAGTAATTTTAGTTGAAATTAACTTCGAATTTTGGGATTTTTGTACAGATGTTTGTCAAATTTTAAAAAATTTTGTTGAAACCAACTTCGATTTTTCTGGATTATGTAAAGTTTTTTTGATAGAGGAGCTGCATTTGAGTAATTTTAGTTGAAAATAACTTCGAATTTTTGGATTTTTGTACAGATTTTTGTCAAATTTTAAAAAATTTTTGTTGAAACCAACTTCGATTTTTCTGGATTATGTTAGGTTTTTTTGATAAAGGAGCTGCATTTGAGTAATTCTAGTTGAAATTAACTTCGAATTTTTGGATTTTGGAACAGATTTTTGTCAAATTTTAAAAAATTTTGTTGAAACCAACTTCGATTACTCTGGATTACGTTAGGTTTTTTTGGTAGCGGAGCTGCATTTGAGTAATTTTAGTTGAAATTAACTTCGAATTTTGGGATTTTTGTACAGATTTTTGTCAAATTTTGAAAAATTTTGTTTAAACCTACTTCGATTATTCTGGATTATGTTAGGTTTTTTTGATAGAGGAGCTGCATTTGAGTAATTTTAGTTGAAAATAACTTCAAATTTTTGGATTTATGTACAGATTTTTGTCAAATTTTTTTAAAATTTTGTTGAAACCAACTTCGATTACTCTGGATTACGTTAGGTTTTTTTGGTAGCGGAGCTGCATTTGAGTAATTTTAGTTGAAATTAACTTCGAATTTTGGGATTTTTGTACAGATGTTTGTCAAATTTTAAAAAATTTTGTTGAAACCAACTTCGATTTTTCTGGATTATGTAAAGTTTTTATGATAGAGGAGCTGCATTTGAATAATTTTAGTTGAAAATAACTTCGAATTTTGGATTTTTGTACAGATGTTTGTCAAATTTTAAAAAATTTTGTTGAAACCAACTTCGATTACTCTGGATTACGTTAGGTTTTTTTTGGTAGCGGAGCTGCATTTGAGTAATTTTAGTTGAAATTAACTACGAATTTTGGGATTTTTGTACAGATTTTTGTCAAATTTTAAAAAATTTTGTTGAAACCAACTTCGATTACTCTGGATTACGTTAGGTTTTTTTGGTAGCGGAGCTGCATTTGAGTAATTTTAGTTGAAATTAACTTCGAATTTTGGAATTTTTGTACAGATGTTTGTCAAATTTTAAAAAATTTTGTTGAAAACAACTTCGATTTTTCTGGATTATGTTAGGTTTTTTTGATAGAGGAGCTGCATTTGAGTAATTTTAGTTGAAATTAACTTCGAATTTTTGGATTTTTGTACAGATTTTTGTCAAATTTTAAAAAATTTTGTTGAAACCAACTTCGATTTTTCTGGATTATGTTAGGTTTTTTGATAGAGGAGCTGCATTTGAGTAATTTTAGTTGAAATTAACTTCGAATTTGTGATTTTTGTACAGATTTTTGTCAAATTTTAAAAATTTTTGTTTAAACCTACTTCGATTATTCTGGATTATGTTAGGTTTTTTGGATAGAGGAGCTGCATTTGAGTAATTTTAGTTGAAATTAACTTCAAATTTTTGGATTTTTGTACAGATTTTTGTCAAATTTTAAAAAATTTTGTTGAAACCAACTTCGATTTTTCTGGATTATGTAAAGTTTTTTTGATAGAGGAGCTGCATTTGAGTAATTTTAGTTGAAATTAACTTCGAATTTTGGGATTTTTGTACAGATTTTTGTCAAATTTTAAAAAATTTTGTTGAAACCAACTTCGATTACTCTGGATTACGTTAGGTTTTTTTGGTAGCGGAGCTGCATTTGAGTAATTTTAGTTGAAATTAACTTCGAATTTTGGGATTTTTGTACAGATCTTTGTCAAATTTTGAAAAATTTTGTTTAAACCTACTTCGATTATTCTGGATTATGTTAGGTTTTTTTTGATAGAGGAGCTGCATTTGAGTAATTTTAGTTGAAATTAACTTCAAATTTTTGGATTTTTGTACAGATGTTTGTCAAATTTTAAAAAATTTTGTTGAAACCAACTTCGATTTTTCTGGATTATGATAGGTTTTTTGGATAGAGGAGCTGCATTTGAGTAATTTTAGTTGTAATTAACTTCGAATTTTTGGATTTTTGTACAGATTTTTGTCAAATTTTAAAAAAATTTTGTTGAAACCAACTTCGATTACTCTGGATTACGTTAGGTTTTTTTGGTAGCGGAGCTGCATTTGAGTAATTTTAGTTGAAATTAACTTCGAATTTTGGGATTTTTGTACAGATGTTTGTCAAATTTTAAAAAATTTTGTTGAAACAAACTTCGATTTTTCTGGATTATGTAAAGTTTTTTTGATAGAGGAGCTGCATTTGAGTAATTTTAGTTGAAAATAACTTCGATTTTTTGGATTTTTGTACAGATTTTTGTCAAATTTTAAAAAATTTTGTTGAAACCAACTTCGATTACTCTGATTACGTTAGGTTTTTTGGTAGCGGAGCTGTATTTGAGTAATTTTAGTTGAAATTAACTTCGAATTTTGGGATTTTTGTACAGATTTTTGTCAAATTTTAAAAAATTTTGTTGAAACCAACTTCGATTTTTCTGGATTATGTTAGGTTTTTTGATAGAGGAGCTGAATTTGAGTAATTTTAGTTGAAATTAACTTCGAATTTTTGGATTTTTGTACAGATTTTTGTCAAATTTTAAAAAATTTTGTTGAAACCACTTCGATTTTTCTGGATTATGTTAGGTTTTTTTGATAGAGGAGCTGCATTTGAGTAATTTTAGTTGAAATTAACTTCGAATTTTTTGGATTTTTGTACAGATTTTTGTCAAATTTTAAAAATTATTGTTTGAAACCAACTTCGATTTTTCTGGATTATGTTAGGTTTTTTTGATAAAGGAGCTGCATTTGAGTAATTGTAGTTGAAATTAACTTCGAATTTTTGGATTTTTGTACAGATTTTTGTCAAATTTTAAAAAATTTTGTTGAAACCAACTTCGATTTTTCTGGATTATGTAAAGTTTTTTTGATAGAGGAGCTGCATTTGAGTAATTTTATTTGAAAATAACTTCGAATTTTGGGATTTTTGTACAGATGTTTGTCAAATTTTAAAAAATTTTGTTGAAACCAACTTCGATTTTTCTGGATTATGTTAGGTTTTTTTGATAGAGGAGCTGCATTTGAGTAATTTTAGTTGAAATTAACTTCGAATTTTTGGATTTTTGTACAGATTTTTGTCAAATTTTAAAAAATTTTGTTGAAACCAACTTCGATTACTCTGGATTACGTTAGGTTTTTTTGGTAGCGGAGCTGCATTTGAGTAATTTTAGTTGAAATTAACTACGAATTTTGGGATTTTTGTACAGATTTTTGTCAAATTTTAAAAAATTTTGTTGAAACCAACTTCGATTACTCTGGATTACGTTAGGTTTTTTTGGTAGCGGAGCTGCATTTGAGTAATTTTAGTTGAAATTAACTTCGAATTTTGGAATTTTTGTACAGATGTTTGTCAAATTTTAAAAAATTTTGTTGAAAACAACTTCGATTTTTCTGGATTATGTTAGGTTTTTTTGATAGAGGAGCTGCATTTGAGTAATTTTAGTTGAAATTAACTTCGAATTTTTGGATTTTTGTACAGATTTTTGTCAAATTTTAAAAAATTTTGTTGAAACCAACTTCGATTTTTCTGGATTATGTTAGGTTTTTTGATAGAGGAGCTGCATTTGAGTAATTTTAGTTGAAATTAACTTCGAATTTGTGATTTTTGTACAGATTTTTGTCAAATTTTAAAAATTTTTGTTTAAACCTACTTCGATTATTCTGGATTATGTTAGGTTTTTTGGATAGAGGAGCTGCATTTGAGTAATTTTAGTTGAAATTAACTTCGAATTTTTGGATTTTTGTACAGATTTTTGACAAATTTTAAAAAATTTTGTTGAAACCAACTTCGATTTTTCTGGATTATGTTAGGTTTTTTTGATAGAGGAGCTGCATTTGAGTAATTTTAGTTGAAATTAACTTCGAATTTTTGGATTTTTGTACAGATTTTTGTCAAATTTTGAAAAATTTTGTTTAAACCTACTTCGATTATTCTGGATTAGGTTAGGTTTTTTTGATAGAGGAGCTGCATTTGAGTAATTTTAGTTGAAATTAACTTCAAATTTTTGGATTTTTGTACAGATTTTTGTCAAATTTTAAAAAATTTTGTTGAAACCATCTTCGATTACTCTGGATTACGTTAGGTTTTTTTGGTAGCGGAGCTGCATTTGAGTAATTTTAGTTGAAATTAACTTCGAATTTTGGGATTTTTGTACAGATGTTTGTCAAATTTTAAAAAATTTTGTTGAAACCAACTTCGATTTTTCTGGATTATGTAAAGTTTTTTTGATAGAGGAGCTGCATTTGAGTAATTTTAGATGAAAATAACTTCGAATTTTTGGATTTTTGTACAGATTTTTGTCAAATTTTAAAAAATTTTGTTGAAACCAACTTCGATTTTTCTGGATTATGTTAGGTTTTTTTGATAAAGGAGCTGCATTTGAGTAATTCTAGTTGAAATTAACTTCGAATTTTTGGATTTTGGAACAGATTTTTGTCAAATTTTAAAAAATTTTGTTGAAACCAACTTCGATTACTCTGGATTACGTTAGGTTTTTTTGGTAGCGGAGCTGCATTTGAGTAATTTTAGTTGAAATTAACTTCGAATTTTGGGATTTTTGTACAGATTTTTGTCAAATTTTGAAAAATTTTGTTTAAACCTACTTCGATTATTCTGGATTATGTTAGGTTTTTTTGATAGAGGAGCTGCATTTGAGTAATTTTAGTTGAAAATAACTTCAAATTTTTGGATTTATGTACAGATTTTTGTCAAATTTTTTTAAAATTTTGTTGAAACCAACTTCGATTACTCTGGATTACGTTAGGTTTTTTTGGTAGCGGAGCTGCATTTGAGTAATTTTAGTTGAAATTAACTTCGAATTTTGGGATTTTTGTACAGATGTTTGTCAAATTTTAAAAAATTTTGTTGAAACCAACTTCGATTTTTCTGGATTATGTAAAGTTTTTATGATAGAGGAGCTGCATTTGAATAATTTTAGTTGAAAATAACTTCGAATTTTTGGATTTTTGTACAGATGTTTGTCAAATTTTAAAAAATTTTGTTGAAACCAACTTCGATTACTCTGGATTACGTTAGGTTTTTTTGGTAGCGGAGCTGCATTTGAGTAATTTTAGTTGAAATTAACTACGAATTTTGGGATTTTTGTACAGATTTTTGTCAAATTTTAAAAAATTTTGTTGAAACCAACTTCGATTACTCTGGATTACGTTAGGTTTTTTTGGTAGCGGAGCTGCATTTGAGTAATTTTAGTTGAAATTAACTTCGAATTTTGGAATTTTTGTACAGATGTTTGTCAAATTTTAAAAAATTTTGTTGAAAACAACTTCGATTTTTCTGGATTATGTTAGGTTTTTTTGATAGAGGAGCTGCATTTGAGTAATTTTAGTTGAAATTAACTTCGAATTTTTGGATTTTTGTACAGATTTTTGTCAAATTTTAAAAAATTTTGTTGAAACCAACTTCGATTTTTCTGGATTATGTTAGGTTTTTTGATAGAGGAGCTGCATTTGAGTAATTTTAGTTGAAATTAACTTCGAATTTGTGATTTTTGTACAGATTTTTGTCAAATTTTAAAAATTTTTGTTTAAACCTACTTCGATTATTCTGGATTATGTTAGGTTTTTTGGATAGAGGAGCTGCATTTGAGTAATTTTAGTTGAAATTAACTTCAAATTTTTGGATTTTTGTACAGATTTTTGTTAAATTTTAAAAAATTTTGTTGAAACCAACTTCGATTTTTCTGGATTATGTAAAGTTTTTTTGATAGAGGAGCTGCATTTGAGTAATTTTAGTTGAAATTAACTTCGAATTTTGGGATTTTTGTACAGATTTTTGTCAAATTTTAAAAAATTTTGTTGAAACCAACTTCGATTACTCTGGATTACGTTAGGTTTTTTTGGTAGCGGAGCTGCATTTGAGTAATTTTAGTTGAAATTAACTTCGAATTTTGGGATTTTTGTACAGATGTTTGTCAAATTTTAAAAAATTTTGTTGAAACCAACTTCGATTTTTCTGGATTATGATAGGTTTTTTGGATAGAGGAGCTGCATTTGAGTAATTTTAGTTGAAAATAACTTCGAATTTTTGGATTTTTGTACAGATTTTTGTCAAATTTTAAAAAATTTTGTTGAAACCAACTTCGATTACTCTGGATTACGTTAGGTTTTTTTGATAGAGGAGCTGCATTTGAGTAATTTTAGTTGAAAATAACTTCGAATTTTTGGATTTTTGTACAGATTTTTGTCAAATTTTATAAAATTGTGTTGAACCCAACTTCGATTTTTCTGGATTATGTTAGGTTTTTTTGATAGAGGAGCTGCATTTGAGTAATTCTAGTAGAAATTAACTTCGCATTTTTGGATCTTTGTACAGATATTTGTCAAATTATAAAAAATTGTGTTGAAACCAACTTCGATTTTTCTGGATTACGTTAGGTTTTTTTGATAGAGGAGCTGCATTTGAGTAATTTTAGTTGAAATTAACTTCGAATTTTGGGATTTTTGAACTGATGTTTGTCAAATTTTAAAAAATTTTGTTGAAACCAACTTCGATTTTTCTGGATTATGTTAGGTTTTTTTGATAGAGGAGCTGCGTTTGAGTATTTTTAGTTGAAAATAACTTCGAATTTTTGGATTTTTGTACAGATTTTTGTCAAATTGTAAAAAATTTTGTTTAAACCTACTTCGATTTTTCTGGATTATGTTAGGTTTTTTTGATAGAGGAGCTGCATTTGAGTTATTCTAGTTGAAATTATCTTCGAATTTTTGGATTTATGTTCAGATTTTTGTCAAATTTTAAAAAATTTTTTTGAACCCAACTTCGATTTTTCTGGAATATTTTAGGTTTTTTGGATAGAGGAGCTGCATTTGAGTAATTTTAGTTGTAATTAACTTCGAATTTTTGGATCTTTGTACAGATTTTTGTCAAATTTTAAAAAATTTTGTTGAAACCAACTTCGATTTTTCTGGATTATGTTAGGTTTTTTTGATAGAGGAGCTGCATTTGAGTAATTTTAGTTGAAATTAACTTCGAATTTATGGATTTTTGTACAGATTTTTGTCAAATTTTAAAAAATTTTGTTTAAACCTACTTCGATTTTTGTGGATTATGTTAGGATTTTTTGATAGAGGAGCTGCATTTGAGTAATTCTAGTTGAAATTAACTTCGAATTTTTGGAATTTTTGTACAGATATTTGTCAAATTTTAAAAAATTTTGTTGAAACCAACTTCGATTTTTCTGGATTATGTTAGGTTTTTTTGATAGAGGAGCTGCATTTGAGTAATTCTAGTTGAAATTATCTTCGAATTTTTGGATTTTTGTACAGATTTTTGTCAAATTTTAAACAATTTTGTTGAACCCAACTTCGATTTTTCTGGATTATGTGAGGTTTTTTTGATAGAGGAGCTGCATTTGAGTAATTTTAGTTGAAAATAACTTCGAATTTTTGGATTTTTGTACAGATTTTTGTCAAATTATAAAAAATTGTGTTGAAACCAACTTCGATTTTTCTGGATTACGTTAGGTTTTTTTGATAGAGGAGCTGCATTTGAGTAATTTTAGTTGTAATTAACTTCGAATTTTTGGATTTTTGTGCAGATTTTTGTCAAATTTTAAAAAATTTTGTTTAAGCCTGCTTCGATTTTTCTGGATTATGTAAAGTTTTTTTGATAGAGGAGCTGCATTTGAGTAATTTTAGTTGAAAATAACTTCGAATTTTTGGATTTTTGTACAGATTTTTGTCAAATTTTATACAGGGTGTAAACAGTATACGTAGCAATATTTTAGGGGGTGGTAGGGGAGGTCCAATGGAACATAAAAGTCCTATGACATAGTGTCCGATCTGTCTCCATTTTACAGTAATAATGCCCTAAAGTTTGCACCATGCGTTTGAAACGGATAGTAGCTCGCGCATATTGGTGAGACCAACACATTGAAACAGGGTGTTGACTTCTGATCTTTCATGTAATTCCCAAAGTGGTGTGTTTTTCGGAAGGAAAGACTCTTAAGAGTGATCCTCCAGCGACTCGACTCAAGGAGATGCCGCATCGTATCCCGTGGCGAAGACAACACCCCGCGATACTTAACCGCAAGTTTATGGCTTTCAATCCTCGAAGGAGTTTGAATACCTATTAAGAACCAAACTCTTCCAGCTCCGCATTGCTCATCAGATCTCTGCGAAAACGACGGCATTCGATACCTTTCGTCATCGTTTGGTTGTCATTTAAAGTGAATTACGAGTAAAAGATAAATCGAGGAAAATCATGTCAAACGTAAAATAATGAATACACATTTTTTTTTAAAACAGAATCGAAAATAATAATTATTTGAAGTGAGAGGACAAGAAGTACGTAAATTTCGTTTTCAAATATCGCATAAACAAAAAAGTAATGGAGCAGGAAATAAACAAAACGTGATCGTAGTTCGTTATTGTGATAAGAATCCGTAGTTTAATAACGGCCAACACTGTTGCTGATAATGAATAAGTCTGTTTAAAACCCCCGAAGACAAAATTTAGGTACGGAAATTTAGAGAATTATCGCCGGAAATAAGTCATATCCTGCGTTAAATTTAATAACTAATAATCACCAATAAAGTAACTAAAACTCACCCTTTCGGAAATTCACCTGCAGCTTGAAAACCTGCGTCACTAGGTCACTGAAGTGGTCCTGGTCAGCGACGGATGCGTCTAGTGCACAGCTGGTCCCAGGTATGCGACACCACTCAAAGTAAAAGGGTCGCAATGTCAAGTGCGATCGGGTTAATGTAGATACGGAATATTCACTTCACTGCACGGTTACTAACACTGATCACTTAATTTATTTTTCACGGAACGCGTTGTTCGTACCTTATGAAAATTGGTGAAAATGAATTTTCACTCCGCGTCCGGTGCCGCGGATATAGCCGCCCAAATGCTCGTACAGCAGTAATTGCGTCTCCGTTGTTCTAGGTTTATGCTCAGAACAACGCGTAATACTCTTCTCTGACGCGATTGCAAACTGACTGACAGGATCTTTTCCAAGCAACTTCCTCTACCCCAAGTAGTTTCTCTCATTCCATTATGAGTTAACTCCCACCAGGATAAGATGCTTTAGGTAAAAAGAAGCCAGCACCTTGAAGAGGAGGAACCTTCCCTCTTAGATTTCGGTGGAAGAGGAGGAATCGTCCCTCTGTGATGTCGGTGGTGGAGGAACCCTCTCCCTCTTGGTGACGTAGTGCGGGAAAAACCGGGCATCTGGCGAACAAACCTTCGCCAAGTTGACCGGTCGAAGAGTCTCGCCCAGGGTCGCGGCTTACGACCGTATTGTCCCGCGAGTCAGCAGTGAGTCGAGGTTACGGTATACCCCGCTGGCAAAACAATGAACGGATTTTCTCAGAGCGAGGACGGTCGAGCTGTCCAAAAAAGATGGCACGATGTCGATTGCCGCCTATTAGACATCTGGCAGGCAAATGTTTCCTAAAAGGCTTCGACGGTAAGCAATTGCCTGGCAATATCGAACTGTTAAAATTACCGCCTCGCTCTGAGCCCCTTTTCGTTCCGGTAAGACGGAACACCGAGTTCACGTCTGCTACGAGGCGGAACCAACTATGTCATAAATTACCGAAAACTGTAGGAAATCGTTCTCTACCGCCGACTCGTGGGACAATACGATCATAAACCGCGACCCTGGCGAAATGCTCTGGCCCATCAGGCTGATTAATTTTTGGGAACTAGCAATTAAAAAGTATTATTCAACATCAATACGGCTCGCGAAGAGACACAGGAAGAAGGAGACCATTTAGTTCGCTGACTTGCGCAAAGTCCCGCCTGCTTCGTCCTACCTTCAAATTAAAGACCGACCCCTTATCTCTCGAGTATAAACACGCGCTTCGCCAGGGTCGCGGTTTATGATCGTATTGTCCCACGAGTCGGCGGTAGAGAACGATTTCCTACAGTTTTCGATAATTTATGACATAGTTGGTTCCGCCTCGTAGCAGACGTGAACTCGGGATATCGGAAAAGGGAAACAGGAAACAGGATTTTTTTCTTTATAGCAACTCGAAGACTTTCAGTTTCTCTTCTCTTCGGACCCTTTCGAACCGAAACACGTGGTGTCTGCTGCCTACCTCGAAGCAATGGGTACATTGGCAGTAAAAGAAGGGAGCGCGGGCTTTTGTGAAAGTGTAGGATGGTTCGTTCGTTGCACTTCTGCAAAGCACGTGTGTCTGGAAAATGTAATGGCTTCTTTTTACATAAAACATCTTGTCCTGGTGGGACAATAAATTAGGTGATCAGTGTTAGTAACCGTGCAGTGAAGTGAATATTCCGTATCTACATTAACCCGATCGCACTTGACATTGCGACCCTTTTACTTTGGGTGGTGTCGCATACCTGGGACCAGCTGTGCCCTGGACGCATCCGTCGCTGACCAGGATCAGTTCAGTGACCTAGTGACGCAGGTTTTCAAGCTGCAGGTGAATTTCTGAAAGGGTGAGTTTTAGTTAGTTTATTGGTGATTTTTTGTTTTTAAATTTAACGCAGGCTATGACTTATTTCCGGCGATAATAACCCATTTTTTCCTGTGTCCGAACGCGAGGCGTAGGTATTGATGGTGAATAATACTTTTTTATTGCTATATTGGTGTTTCGAAAAATAATTAAGCGGTTCGTCAGGGTCACGGTTTATAACCGTATTGCCCCACGAGTCGGCGAACGACAACGGTACATGCGGGTCCGAAGTCATCGCATGTACTACCCATCGATACAGCAATATACCGATTAACTCAGGCCGAGGAATGTCTAAAATTTTTAAAGACCGCGCCACGTTCTTGATTGTCGACAGTATTAATGTTCATATCTTCCGGAAAGAAGCTAGCGTTCTTGCCGTGATTGATTGGTGGTGCCGCTTGCTTCGTCCTCCCTTCAAATTAAAGACGGATCCCTTATCTTGCGAGTATAAACACGTGCTCAAAATTCACAACAAAAGCACGCGCTGATGTATTCAATGCGAGAATGGGCGAGACGTAGGGAAGAGATTATGTTGTAACAACTCGGATCTGCATTCCTGCAGAATGCGAAGTTTCTGCTTCTCACAGCAATATCTCCTCCCCTAGGTCCACCTTCTCTCGCACGGAATACGTCAACTCGTGCTTCTGTTTTGGAATTCGAGCGTGTGTTTATACTCGAGAGATAAAGGATCCGTCTCCAATTTGAAGGGAAGACGGCGTAGGTGGAGTCATGTGCAGTGACTACCCTTTTTCTTCCTGTGTCCCTGCACAAAACGTATTGCCCCTCCCCCTCTCCAACTGTCCCGACAAAGATAGACAAATTATTCACTAAACTAGAGATTTAAAGTTTATTCTATGGTAAATGGCCTTTCTAATTTCATACGGACTACAAGAGGTTCCCTGATTCGAAGTATTTTGTTCAGCGCTGCGTTTAGTTGTGAATCGGTATTTCCGTCAACCAGGAAATGCACTAATAACAGTATTTCATTCCCCCTTGTAAACCACCTCAGAAGTCCGCACATGTGCATTGCATGGCCAGGCCGACCTGTAATCCGCTTCGATTGAGGTAAGTCATAAGATCATAAAGGCCTGACCGTTTTAAGGGACTCTAAGGTCGGGTACGCGACTCTGGCCGCTCGCGCTGAACGGTCTATGGAGTCGCAAGACTACCAGCCCTTTACGTGCAATCCGGATGTCCGTGTTTTTCGCCTGACAGAAAAAGATACTTCCGCTAGCAGGTATCCGCCGCCGCACTGCCAATCAGGGTTCACACGAAGTCCTTCGTCAACCCTGATTGGTTCTGCAAATCACTGCCTCTACCACCCAGTTCCACGTTTGTGTTTTCTTTGGCCATGGAAAACGCAGAAAACTCAGTCAAGACATAACAGTCACCACACTCGGTCTCCGAAACCTAACAAGACGTTTCCATTTTGGTGACACCATCCGTGCGAAATCGCTGATCGTGCGACACGTGCTCGCGAACTATTTTTAAGTGAAAAAGTGTGGAAGTGATTTTATCAAGCATGCAGACCAATGCGGGGTATTCGTGCAACGAAATGTTTAACATGATTATCATGTATGGGGAGGCTGACTGCAGCGCATTACGTGCGAAGCAATTATACGCGGAACGGTATCCTCATCTGCGACAACCATCCCGGCAGTTTATCGTCAATTTATGTGAAACATTGCACACTACGGGTTCCTTTTTCCCTCGCATCGAAGGAAGAGGGCCAAGAAGGAATATCGACAGGGAAGTTGAAATCCTTGAACATATTCATAATAACTCTGCCCGCAGTACGAGGAGTATTGCTCGAGAAATGGGACTCTCCCATACGTATGTCCATCGCACATTGCGTGATGAAGGTTTGTAGGAGTTTAGTTGTATAAAGTGACATTTCTTTATAAATTTACCTATTCTTACTTTAAATTCACATTTCATTGTAGCTGTAAATTCTTCACTAAATGTATCGCCAAATTTTTATTAAGTGCACCCCCCGGTGAAAAAATCCATTTTTTTGCATATTTTCATTCCACAACATCTCAAGAATGATCAGGTAAAATTTTAGAACGAAATTCCTGACGGCAAAGATTTTACATGCAGTTCAGGGGGATTAACAGTGTGACGCCCTTAAAATAGGTGTATGTTTGTGCGTGTGCGTGTGTGCGTGAGCGGCGTGCGTTGTTTTAAACGAATAAACGCATGGAAAATGGGGCGCTCACTCAATAGGATTCTACTCGTACTTACATTGGCTTCCGTGCTACCCTCTATTGCAAATTTTCATACAGTCAATTTTTTTTAAGAAACATTTTTGTGTGAGAAAACCCCATGTTTCGGGGACTCTACCGTTTAACCATTTAGCCATCATCGCCCAGTTGTTTCTTAACACTCCCCGAAGATAACGCGATAACCACACATGTGTAATTAAGGAATATCTTTGGTTTTTTTAATTTGGATGATCCTGTCTAAAGCAGAGTTGAGTATAATCAATTACAAGTGTAATTACTTTCATTACAATTACAGAGTAATTCCGATTAAAAAGTAATAGCAATTAGATGTAATTGTCCTGCACACATACAATTACAATTACAATTACAATTACAATTACAATTACAATTACAATTACAATTGTAAGTGTGCAGGACAATTACATCTAATTGCTATTACATTTTAATCGGAATTACTCTGTAATTGTAATGAAAGTAATTACACTTGTAATTGATTATACTCAACTCTGCTTTCGACAGGATCATCCAAATTAAAAAAACCAAAGATATTCCTTAATTACACATTACAATTGTAATTGTGGTCAACTAAATTAACGATTACAGAAAGTAATCTGTAATTGAATTACACAATTACATTTCAATCGTAATTTGTAATTACATTACATTTTGCCCAACTCTGATTTGTAGGAGAATAAAGTGCAAAAAGTTTTAGACTCATACATTGTATACCATTTTCTACAAAATATCATAAAAGTCACCTATGTTTTCGCGCGATTTAACCGGGGGATGCCTTTAATATCTGAGTCACTGACGTTATCCTGGCTATCGACTAATGATTAGATACTTTTTATTTTATCTTTTATTTTCGCATATTTCATTAATAACACCAACTACCACTAATTAAAGAATTAATATTCCAAAATCCCACAGGCTTATACCCTTATCACTCGCAACGGGTGCAAAATTTATTACCAGGGGATTTTGAGAGACGGCGGACTTTCTGCCGGTGGTTCCTCGATAGAGTGGGAGAAGATGACCAGTTTCCGACGATCGTACTCGCAGCAGATGAGTCAACGTTCACACGTTCTGGAATATTTAATTTCCACAATTCCCACGCATGGGAACCCATGAATCCCCATAATATTGTGACGGGGCACTTCCAGCACGAGCTGAGGCTAAACATATGGGCTGGGGTAGTAGGCGATCATCTCCTCGGACCGCATATTTTGCCGGCGCGTCTAAATAGCGCAAAATATGCCAGATTTCTTCGACGCGATTTGCCACTTCTGCTAGAAGATGTTTGCCTGGCCACCCGAAGAAATATGTGGTTTCTTCACGACGGCGCCCCAGTCCATATGGGAAGAGCTATTCCAGCTATACAACGAATATGGGGGAATCGTGTAATTGCACGGAATGGTGCGGTTGCGTGGCCGCCAAGAAGCCCAGATTTAAATCCAATGGATTTTTACGTATGGGGCCACATGAAATCGTTAGTATACACCGACACCGAATTTGAAACCTTAGAGGAATTGCGAGGTAGAGTATTTCATGCTGGTAACGTTATACGCGAGCAGCCTGGAATATTCGCCCGCGTTCGCGACAATTGGTTGCGTCGGTGTCAGGCGTGTCTGGATGCAAACGGCAACCATTTCGAGCATCTTTTGTAAATAAATGTAGGTAGCGAAATTTGTATTTCTTTACTACACATTCAGGTCAGAGTAGCCACGCATTGACAGTAGCTTGTTGCGTGACAGTTTAATCACACTAAAAGGAAAGAAACAGTTTTATCACTTTCTGGAAAAAAAACAACACGTTTTGCAGTCACGTCGTCAAAGGAGTTTAGTTCCATGTAAATCAATGCATTTTTCGTTAGCATCAAAAGTGTCACGCAATAAATTGCCACCACTGCGCGCCTGACCTAAGAACACGTGTAGAGTTTTCGTTCACTTGTTTCTTATCTTCTAGCTGACGACCCTAACTGCCTCCGCTATTGCAAACAGATCCTCAATGGGACCGCTACTGTAAGGGGCCCAAAGTTACTTAGTTACTGGGTCATCTTGAACAGCTCACAACGGGCGGTCTTTGTGCTACGGCTCATCTGTGTGCGTGTAGCGACGATCTTTTCCACAAACATCTCCGATGTTTAAACCTTTATAACAGCTAAACTATACGAGATACAACAAAATGTATTCAGACCATTTTACTCTACTGGTGGTCTCCAATGTATGTGCAAAATTATGGAATCCTGCGACTATTCGTTTAGCATATAGACATGTTAACTTTGAGGCATTATTACTGTAAAATGGAGACCGATCGGACATTATGTCATAGGACTTTTATGTTTCATTGGACCTCCCCTACCACCCCCTAAAATATTGCTACGTATACTGTTTACACCCTGTATAAAATTTTGTTGAAACCAACTTCGATTTTTCTGGATATGGTAGGTTTTTTGGATAGAGGAGCTACATTTGAGTAATTCAGTTGTAATTAACTTCGAATTTTTGGATTTTTGTACAGATTTTTGTCAAATTTTAAAAAATTTTGTTGAAACCAACTTCGATTTTTCTGGATATGGTAGGTTTTTTGGATAGAGGAGCTGAATTTGAGTAATTTTAGTTGTAATTAACTTCGAATTTTTGGATTTTTGTACAGATTTTTGTCAAATTTTAAAAAATTTTGTTGAAACCAACTTCGATTTTTCTGGATTATGTTAGGTTTTTTGGATAGAGGAGCTGCATTTGAGTAATTCTGGTTGAAATTAACTTCGAATTTTTGGATTTTTGTACAGATTTTTGTCAAATTTAAAAAAATTTTGTTGAAACCAACTTCGATTTTTCTGGATTATGTTAGGTTTTTTTGATAGAGGAGCTGCATTTGAGTAATTCTAGTTGAAATTAACTTCGATTTTTTGGATTTTTGTACAGATTTTTGTCTAATTTTGAAAAATTTTGTTGAAACCAACTTCGATTTTTCTGGATTATTTTAGGTTTCTTGGATAGAGGAGCTGCATTTGAGTAATTTTAGTTGAAAATAACTTCGAAATTTTGGATTTTTGTACAGATTTTTGTCAAATTTTAAAAAATTTTGTTGAAACCAACTTCGATTTTTCTGGATATGGTAGGTTTTTTGGATAGAGGAGCTGCATTTGAGTAATTTTAGTTGTATTTAATTTCGAATTTTTGGATTTTTGTGCAGATTTTTGTCAAATTTTATAAAATTTTGTTGAACCCAATTTCGATTTTTCGGGATTATGTTAGGTTTTTTTGATAGAGGAGCTGCATTTGAGTAATTTTAGTTGAAATTAACTTCGAATTTTTGGATTTTTGTACAGATTTTTGTCAAATTTTAAAATTTTTTTTTAAACCTACATCGATTTTTCTGGATTATGTAAAGTTTTTTTGATAGAGGAGCTGCATTTGAGTAATTTTAGTTGAAATTATTTTCGAATTTTTGGATGTTTGTACAGATTTTTGTCAAATTATAAAAAATTGTGTTGAAAGCAACTTCGATTTTTCTGGATTACGTTAGGTTTTTGTGATAGAGGAGCTGCATTTGAGTAATTTTAGTTGAAATTAACTTCGAATTTTGGGATTTTTGTACAGATGTTTGTCAAATTTTAAAAAATTTTGTTGAAACCAACTTCGATTTTTCTGGATAATGTTAGGATTTTGGATAGAGGAGCTGCATTTGAGTAATTTTAGTTGTAATTAAATTCGAATTTTTGGATTTTTGAACAGATTTTTCTCAAATTTTAAAAAATTTTGTTGAAGCCTATTTCGATTTTTCTGGATTATGTTAGGTTTTTTTGATAGACGAGCTGCATTTGAGTAATTCTAGTTGAAATTAACTTCGATTTTTTGGATTTTTGTACAGATTTTTGTCAAATTTTAAAAAATTTTGTTGAAACCAACTTCGATTTTTCTGGATTATTTTAGGTTTTTTGGATAGAGGAGCTGCATTTGAGTAATTTTAGTTGTAATTAACTTCGAATTTTTGGATTTTTGTACAGATTTTTGTCAAATTTTAAAAAATTTTGTTGAAACCAACTTCGATTTTTCTGGATTATGTTAGGTTTTTTTGATAGAGGAGCTGCATTTGAGTAATTCTAGTTGAAATTAACTTCGAATTTTTGGATTTTTGAACAGATTTTTCTCAAATTCTAAAAAATTTTGTTGAAGCCTATTTCGATTTTTCTGGATTATGTTAGGTTTTTTTTGATCGACGAGCTGCATTTGAGTAATTTTAGTTGAAATTAACTTCGAATTTTTGGATTTTTGTACAGATTTTTGTAAAATTTAAAAAAATTTTGTGGAAACCAACTTCGATTTTTCTGGATTATGTTAGGTTTTTTGGATAGAGGAGCTGCATTTGAGTAATTCTAGTTGAAATTATCTTCGAATTTTTGGATTTTTGAACAGATTTTTCTCAAATTCTAAAAAATTTTGTTGAAGCCTATTTCGATTTTTCTGGATTATGTTAGGTTTTTTTTTGATCGACGAGCTGCATTTGAGTAATTCTAGTTGAAATTAACTTCGATTTTTTGGATTTTTGTACAGATTTTTGTCAAATTTTAAAAAATTTTGTTGAAACCAACTTCGATTTTTCTGGATTATTTTAGGTTTTTTGGATAGAGGAGCTGCATTTGAGTAATTTTAGTTGTAATTAACGTCGAATTTTTGGATTTTTGTACAGATTATTGTCAAATTTTACAAAATTTTGTTGAAACCAACTTCGATTTTTCTGGATTATGTTAGGTTTTTTTGATAGAGGAGCTGCATTTGAGTAATTCTAGTTGAAATTATCTTCGAATTTTTGGATTTTTGTTCAGATTTTTGTCAAATTTTAAAAAATTTTATTGAACCCAACTTCGATTTTTCTGGATTATGTTAGGTTTTTTTGATAGAGGGGCTGCATTTGAGTAATTTTAGTTGAAAATAACTTCGAATTTTTGGATTTTTGTACAGATTTTTGTAAAATTTAAAAAAATTTTGTGGAAACCAACTTCGATTTTTCTGGATTATGTTAGGTTTTTTGGATAGAGGAGCTGCATTTGAGTAATTTTAGTTGTATTTAAATTCGAATTTTTGGATTTTTGAACAGATTTTTCTCAAATTTTAAAAAATTTTGTTGAAGCCTATTTCGATTTTTCTGGATTATGTTAGGTTTTTTTGATAGACGAGCTGCATTTGAGTAATTCTAGTTGAAATTAACTTCGATTTTTTGGATTTTTGTACAGATTTTTGTCAAATTTTAAAAAATTTTGTTGAAACCAACTTCGATTTTTCTGGATTATTTTAGGTTTTTTGGATAGAGGAGCTGCATTTGAGTAATTTTAGTTGTAATTAACTTCGAATTTTTGGATTTTTGTACAGATTTTTGTCAAATTTTAAAAAATTTTGTTGAAACCAACTTCGATTTTTCTGGAATATGTTAGGTTTTTTGGATAGAGGAGCTGCATTTGAGTAATTTTAGTTGTTTTTAAATTCGAATTTTTGGATTTTTGAAGAGATTTTTCTCAAATTTTAAAAAATTTTGTTAAAGCCTATTTCGATTTTTCTGGATTATGTTAGGTTTTTTTGATAGACGAGCTGCATTTGAGTAATTTTTGTTGAAATTAACTTCGAATTTTTGGATTTTTGTACAGATTTTTGTAAAATTTAAAAAAATTTTGTGGAAACCAACTTCGATTTTTCTGGATTATGTTAGGTTTTTTGGATAGAGGAGCTGCATTTGAGTAATTTTAGTTGTAATTAAATTCGAATTTTTGGATTTTTGAACAGATTTTTCTCAAATTTTAAAAAGTTCTGTTGAAGCCTATTTCGATTTTTCTGGATTATGTTAGGTTTTTTTGATAGACGAGCTGCATTTGAGTAATTCTAGTTGAAATTAACTTCGAATTTTTGGATTTTTGTACAGATTTTTGTAAAATTTAAAAAAATTTTGTGGAAACCAACTTCGATTTTTCTGGATTATGTTAGGTTTTTTGGATAGAGGAGCTGCATTTGAGTAATTTTAGTTGTAATTAAATTCGAATTTTTGGATTTTTGAGCAGATTGTTCTCAAATTTTAAAAAATTTTGTTGAAGCCTATTTCGATTTTTCTGGATTATGTTAGGTTTTTTTGATAGACGAGCTGCATTTGAGTAATTCTAGTTGAAATTAACTTCGATTTTTTGGATTTTTGTACAGATTTTTGTCAAATTTTAAAAAATTTTGTTGAAACCAACTTCGATTTTTCTGGATTATTTTAGGTTTTTTGGATAGAGGAGCTGCATTTGAGTAATTTTAGTTGTAATTAACTTCGAATTTTTGGATTTTTGTACAGATTTTTGTCAAATTTTAAAAAATTTTGTTGAAACCAACTTCGATTTTTCTGGATTATGTTAGGTTTTTTTGATAGAGGAGCTGCATTTGAGTAATTCTAGTTGAAATTATCTTCGATTTTTTGGATTTTTGTACAGATTTTTGTCAAATTTTAAAAAATTTTGTTGAAACCAACTTCGATTTTTCTGGATTATGTTAGGTTTTTTTGATAGAGGAGCTGCATTTGAGTAATTCTAGTTGAAATTATCTTCGAATTTTTGGATTTTTGTTCAGATTTTTGTCAAATTTTAAAAAATTTTGTTGAAACCAACATCGATTTTTCTGGATTATGTTAGGTTTTTTTGATAGAGGAGCTGCATTTGAGTAATTTTAGTTGAAAATAACTTCGAATTTTTGGATTTTTGTACAGATTTTTGTAAAATTTCAAAAAATTTTGTTGAAACCAACATCGATTTTTCTGGATTATGGTAGGTTTTTTTGATAGAGGAGCTGCATTTGAGTAATTTTAGTTGAAAATAACTTCGAATTTTTGGATTTTTGTACAGATTTTTGTAAAATTTTAAAAAAATTTGTTGAAACCAACATCGATTTTTCTGGATTATGTTAGGTTTTTTGGATAGAGGAGCTGCATTTGAGTAATTTTAGTTGTAATTAAATTCGAATTTTTGGATTTTTGAACAGATTTTTCTCAAATTCTAAAAAATTTTGTTGAAGCCTATTTCGATTTTTCTGGATTATGTTAGGTTTTTTTTGATCGACGAGCTGCATTTGAGTAATTCTAGTTGAAATTAACTTCGATTTTTTGGATTTTTGTACAGATTTTTGTCAAATTTTAAAAAATTTTGTTGAAACCAACTTCGATTTTTCTGGATTATTTTAGGTTTTTTGGATAGAGGAGCTGCATTTGAGTAATTTTAGTTGTAATTAACGTCGAATTTTTGGATTTTTGTGCTGATTTTTGTTAAATTTTATAAAATTTTGTTGAACCCAACTTCGATTTTTCTGGATTATGTTAGGTTTTTTTGATAGAGGAGCTGCATTTGAGTAATTCTAGTTGAAATTAACTTCGATTTTTTGGATTTTTGTACAGATTTTTGTGAAATTTTAAAAAATTTTGTTGAAACCAACTTCGATTTTTCTGGATTATGTTAGGTTTTTGGATAGAGGAGCTGCATTTGTGTAATTTTAGTTGTAATTAACTTCGAATTTTTGGATTTTTGTGCAGATTTTTGTAAAATTTTATAAAATTTTGTTGAACCCAACTTCGATTTTTCTGGATTATGTTAGGTTTTTTTGATAGAGGAGCTGCATTTGAGTAATTCTAGTTGAAATTAACTTCGAATTTTTGGATTTTTGTACAGATTTTTGTCAAATTTTAAAAAATTTTGTTTAAACCAACTTCGATTTTTCTGGATTATGTAAACTGTTTTTGTTAGAGGAGCTGCATTTGAGTAATTTTAGTTGAAAATAATTTCGAATTTTTGGATTTTTGTACAGATTTTTGTCAAATTTTAAAAAATTATGTTGAAATCAACTTCGATTTTTCTGGAATATGTTAGGTTTTTTTGATAATGGAGCTGCATTTGAGTAATTTTAGTTGAAATTAACTTCGAATTTTGGGATTTTTGTACAGATATTTGTCAAATTTTAAAAAATTTTGTTGAAACCAACTTCGATTTTTCTGGATTATGTTAGGTTTTTTTTATAGAGGAGCTGCATTTGAGTAATTTTAGTTGAAAATAACTTCGAATTTTTGGATTTTTGTACAGATTTTTGTCAAATTTTAAAAAATTTTGTTTAAACCTACTTCGATTTTTCTGGATTATGTAAAGTTTTTTTGATAGACGAGCTGCATTTGAGTAATTTTAGTTGAAAATAACTTCGAAGTTTTGGATTTTGTACAGAATTTTGTCAAATTTTAAAAAATTTTGTTGAAACCAACTTCGATTTTTCTGGATTATGTTAGGTTTTTTGGATAGAGGAGCTGCATTTGAGTAATTTTAGTTGTAATTAACTTCGAATTTTTGGATTTTTGTGCAGATTTTTGTAAAATTTTATAAAATTTTGTTGAACCCAACTTCGATTTTTCTGGATTATGTTAGGTTTTTTTGATAGAGGAGCTGCATTTGAGTAATTCTAGTTGAAATTAACTTCGAATTTTTGGATTTTTGTACAGATTTTTGTCAAATTTTAAAAAATTTTGTTTAAACCAACTTCGATTTTTCTGGATTATGTAAAGTTTTTTTGATAGAGGAGCTGCATTTGAGTAATTTTAGTTGAAATTAACTTCGAATTTTGGGATTTTTGTACAGATATTTGTCAAATTTTAAAAAATTTTGTTGAAACCAACTTCGATTACTCTGGATTAGGTTAGGTTTTTTTGGTAGCAGAGCTGCATTTGAGTAATTTTAGTTGAAATTAACTTCGAATTTTGGGATTTTTGTACAGATGTTTGTCAAATTTTAAAAAATTTTGTTGGAACCAACTTCGATTTTTCTGGATTATGTTAGGTTTTTTTGATAGAGGAGCTGCATTTGAGTAATTTTAGTTGAAATTAACTTCGAATTTTTGGATTCTTTTACAGATTTTTGTCAAATTTTAAAAAATTTTGTTGAAACCAACTTCGATTTTTCTGGATTATGTAAAGTTTTTTTGATAGAGGAGCTGCATTTGAGTAATTTTAGTTGAAATTAACTTCGAATTTTTGGATTCTTGTACAGATGTTTGTTAAATTTTTAAAAATTTTGTTGAAACCAACTTCGATTTTTCTGGAATGTGTTAGGTTTTTTTTATAAAGGAGCTGCATTTGAGTAATTTTAGTTGAAATTAACTTCGAATTTTTGGATTTTTGTACAGATTTTTGTGAAATTTTAAAAAATTTTGTTGAAACCAACTTCGATTTTTCTGGATTATGTAAAGTTTTTTTGATAGAGGAGCTGCATTTGAGTAATTTTAGTTGAAAATAATTTCGAATTTTTGGATTTTTGTACAGATTTTTGTCAAATTTTAAAAAATTATGTTGAAATCAACTTCGATTTTTCAGGAATATGTTAGGTTTTTTTGATAAAGGAGCTGCATTTGAGTAATTTTAGTTGAAATTAACTTCGAATTTTGGGATTTTTGTACAGATATTTGTCAAATTTTAAAAAATTTTGTTGAAACCAACTTCGATTTTTCTGGATTATGTAAAGTTTTTTTGATAGAGGAGCTGCATTTGAGTAATTTTAGTTGAAAATAACTTCGAATTTTTGGATTTTTGTACAGATTTTTGTCAAATTATAAAAAATTGTGTTGAAACCAACTTCGGTTTTTCTGGATTATGTAAAGTTTTTTTGTTAGAGGAGCTGCATTTGAGAAATTTTAGTTGAAAATAACTTCGAATTTTTGGATTTTTGTACAGATTTTTGTCAAATTTTAAAAAATCTTGTTGAAACCAACTTCGATTTTTCTGGAATATGTTAGGTTTTTTTGATAAAGGAGCTGCATTTGAGTAATTTTAGTTGAAATTAACTTCGAATTTTGGGATTTTTGTGCAGATTTTTGTTAAATTTTATAAAATTTTGTTGAACCCAACTTCGATTTTTCTGGATTATGTTAGGTTTTTTTGATAGAGGAGCTGCATTTGAGTAATTCTAGTTGAAATTAACTTCGAATTTTAGGTTTTTTGGACAGATTTTTGTCAAATTTTAAAAAATTTTGTTGAAACCAACTTCGATTTTTCTGGATTATGTAAAGTTTTTTTGTTAGAGGAGCTGCATTTGAGTAATTTCAGTTGAAAATAACTTCGAATTTTTGGATTTTTGTACAGATTTTTGTCAAATTTTAAAAAAATTTGTTTAAACCTACTTCGATTTTTCTGGATTATGTTAGGTTTTTTTGATAGAGGAGCTGCATTTGAGTATTTTTAGTTGAAATTAACTTCGAATTTTTGGATTTTTGTGCAGATTTTTGTTAAATTTTATAAAATTTTGTTGAACCCAACTTCGATTTTTCTGGATTATGTTAGGTTTTTTTGATAGAGGAGCTGCATTTGAGTATTTTTAGTTGAAAATAACTTCGAATTTTTGGATTTTTGTACAGATTTTTGTCAAATTTTAAAAAATTTTGTTTAAACCTACTTCGATTTTTCTGGATTATGTTAGGTTTTTTTGATAGAGGAGCTGCATTTGAGTAATTTTAGTTGAAAATAACTTCGAATTTTTGGATTTTTGTACAGATTTTTGTCAAATTTTAAAAAATTTTGTTTAAACCTACTTCGATTTTTCTGGATTATGTAAAGTTTTTTTGATAGACGAGCTGCATTTGAGTAATTTTAGTTGAAAATAACTTCGAATTTTTGGATTTTGTACAGAATTTTGTCAAATTTTAAAAAATTTTGTTGAAACCAACTTCGATTTTTCTGGATTATGTTAGGTTTTTTGGATAGAGGAGCTGCATTTGAGTAATTTTAGTTGTAATTAACTTCGAATTTTTGGATTTTTGTGCAGATTTTTGTAAAATTTTATAAAATTTTGTTGAACCCAACTTCGATTTTTCTGGATTATGTTAGGTTTTTTTGATAGAGGAGCTGCATTTGAGTAATTCTAGTTGAAATTAACTTCGAATTTTTGGATTTTTGTACAAATTTTTGTCAAATTTTAAAAAATTTTGTTTAAACCAACTTCGATTTTTCTGGATTATGTAAAGTTTTTTTGATAGAGGAGCTGCATTTGAGTAATTTTAGTTGAAATTAACTTCGAATTTTGGGATTTTTGTACAGATATTTGTCAAATTTTAAAAAATTTTGTTGAAACCAACTTCGATTACTCTGGATTAGGTTAGGTTTTTTTGGTAGCAGAGCTGCATTTGAGTAATTTTAGTTGAAATTAACTTCGAATTTTGGGATTTTTGTACAGATGTTTGTCAAATTTTAAAAAATTTTGTTGGAACCAACTTCGATTTTTCTGGATTATGTTAGGTTTTTTTGATAGAGGAGCTGCATTTGAGTAATTTTAGTTGAAATTAACTTCGAATTTTTGAATTATTTTACAGATGTTTGTTAAATTTTTAAAAATTTTGTTGAAACCAACTTCGATTTTTCTGGAATGTGTTAGGTTTTTTTTATAAAGGAGCTGCATTTGAGTAATTTTAGTTGAAATTAACTTCGAATTTTTGGATTTTTGTACAGATTTTTGTGAAATTTTAAACAATTTTGTTGAAACCAACTTCGATTTTTCTGGATTATGTTAGGTTTTTTGGATAGAGGAGCTGCATTTGAGTAATTTTAGTTGTAATTAACTTCGAATTTTTGGATTTTTGTGCAGATTTTTGTAAAATTTTATAAAATTTTGTTGAACCCAACTTCGATTTTTCTGGATTATGTTAGGTTTTTTTGATAGAGGAGCTGCATTTGAGTAATTCTAGTTGAAATTAACTTCGAATTTTTGGATTTTTGTACAGATTTTTGTGAAATTTTAAAAAATTTTGTTGAAACCAACTTCGATTTTTCTGGATTATGTTAGGTTTTTGGATAGAGGAGCTGCATTTGAGTAATTTTAGTTGAAAATAACTTCGAATTTTTGGATTTTTGTACAGATTTTTGTCAAAATTTAAAAAATTTTGTTTAAACCTACTTCGATTTTTCTGGATTATGTAAAGTTTTTTTGATAGACGAGCTGCATTTGAGTAATTTTAGTTGAAGTTAACTTCGAATTTTGGGATTTTTGTACAGATTTTTGTTAAATTTTATAAAATTTTGTTGAACCCAACTTCGATTTTTCTGGATTATGTTAGGTTTTTTTGATAGAGGAGCTGCATTTGAGTAATTCTAGTTGAAATTAACTTCGAATTTTTGGATTTTTGTACAGATTTTTGTCAAATTTTAAAAAATTTTGTTTAAACCTACTTCGATTTTTCTGGATTATGTTAGGTTTTTTTGATAGAGGAGCTGCATTTGAGTAATTTTAGTTGAAAATAACTTCGAATTTTTGGATTTTTGTACAGATTTTTGTCAAATTTTAAAAAATTTTGTTTAAACCTACTTCGATTTTTCTGGATTATGTAAAGTTTTTTTGATAGACGAGCTGCATTTGAGTAATTTTAGTTGAAAATAACTTCGAATTTTTGGATTTTGTACAGAATTTTGTCAAATTTTAAAAAATTTTGTTGAAACCAACTTCGATTTTTCTGGATTATGTTAGGTTTTTTGGATAGAGGAGCAGCATTTGAGTAATTTTAGTTGTAATTAACTTCGAATTTTTGGATTTTTGTGCAGATTTTTGTAAAATTTTATAAAATTTTGTTGAACCCAACTTCGATTTTTCTGGATTATGTTAGGTTTTTTTGATAGAGGAGCTGCATTTGAGTAATTCTAGTTGAAATTAACTTCGAATTTTTGGATTTTTGTACAAATTTTTGTCAAATTTTAAAAAATTTTGTTTAAACCAACTTCGATTTTTCTGGATTATGTAAAGTTTTTTTGATAGAGGAGCTGCATTTGAGTAATTTTAGTTGAAATTAACTTCGAATTTTGGGATTTTTGTACAGATATTTGTCAAATTTTAAAAAATTTTGTTGAAACCAACTTCGATTACTCTGGATTAGGTTAGGTTTTTTTGGTAGCAGAGCTGCATTTGAGTAATTTTAGTTGAAATTAACTTCGAATTTTGGGATTTTTGTACAGATGTTTGTCAAATTTTAAAAAATTTTGTTGGAACCAACTTCGATTTTTCTGGATTATGTTAGGTTTTTTTGATAGAGGAGCTGCATTTGAGTAATTTTAGTTGAAATTAACTTCGAATTTTTGGATTATTTTACAGATGTTTGTTAAATTTTTAAAAATTTTGTTGAAACCAACTTCGATTTTTCTGGAATGTGTTAGGTTTTTTTTATAAAGGAGCTGCATTTGAGTAATTTTAGTTGAAATTAACTTCGAATTTTTGGATTTTTGTACAGATTTTTGTGAAATTTTAAACAATTTTGTTGAAACCAACTTCGATTTTTCTGGATTATGTTAGGTTTTTTGGATAGAGGAGCTGCATTTGAGTAATTTTAGTTGTAATTAACTTCGAATTTTTGGATTTTTGTGCAGATTTTTGTAAAATTTTATAAAATTTTGTTGAACCCAACTTCGATTTTTCTGGATTATGTTAGGTTTTTTTGATAGAGGAGCTGCATTTGAGTAATTCTAGTTGAAATTAACTTCGAATTTTTGGATTTTTGTACAGATTTTTGTGAAATTTTAAAAAATTTTGTTGAAACCAACTTCGATTTTTCTGGATTATGTTAGGTTTTTGGATAGAGGAGCTGCATTTGAGTAATTTTAGTTGAAAATAACTTCGAATTTTTGGACTTTTGTACAGATTTTTGTCAAAATTTAAAAAATTTTGTTTAAACCTACTTCGATTTTTCTGGATTATGTAAAGTTTTTTTGATAGACGAGCTGCATTTGAGTAATTTTAGTTGAAGTTAACTTCGAATTTTGGGATTTTTGTACAGATTTTTGTTAAATTTTATAAAATTTTGTTGAACCCAACTTCGATTTTTCTGGATTATGTTAGGTTTTTTTGATAGAGGAGCTGCATTTGAGTAATTCTAGTTGAAATTAACTTCGAATTTTTGGATTTTTGTACAGATGTTTGTCAAATTTTAAAAAATTTTGGTGACACCAACTTTGATTTTTCTGGATTATGTTAGGTTTTTTTGATAGAGGAGCTGCATTTGAGTATTTTTAGTTGAAAATAACTTCGAATTTTTGGATTTTTGTGCAGATTTTTGTAAAATTTTATAACATTTTGTTGAACCCAACTTCGATTTTTCTGGATTATGTTAGGTTTTTTTGATAGAGGAGCTGCATTTGAGTAATTCTAGTTGAAATTAACTTCGAATTTTTGGATTTTTGTACAGATGTTTGTCAAATTTTAAAAAATTTTGTTTAAACCTACTTCGATTTTTCTGGATTATGTAAAGTTTTTTTGATAAAGGAGCTGCATTTGAGTAATTCTAATTGAAATTAACTTCGATTTTTTGGATTTTTGTACAGATTTTTGTCAAATTGTAAAAAATTTTGTTGAAACCAACTTCGATTTTTCTGGATTATGTTAGGTTTTTTTGATAGAGGAGCTGCATTTGAGTAATTCTAGTTGAAATTAACTTCGAATTTTTGGATTTTTGTACAGATGTTTGTCAAATTTTAAAAAATTTTGGTGACACCAACTTTGATTTTTCTGGATTATGTTAGGTTTTTTTGATAGAGGAGCTGCATTTGAGTATTTTTAGTTGAAAATAACTTCGAATTTTTGGATTTTTGTGCAGATTTTTGTAAAATTTTATAACATTTTGTTGAACCCAACTTCGATTTTTCTGGATTATGTTAGGTTTTTTTGATAGAGGAGCTGCATTTGAGTAATTCTAGTTGAAATTAACTTCGAATTTTTGGATTTTTGTACAGATGTTTGTCAAATTTTAAAAAATTTTGTTTAAACCTACTTCGATTTTTCTGGATTATGTAAAGTTTTTTTGATAAAGGAGCTGCATTTGAGTAATTCTAATTGAAATTAACTTCGATTTTTTGGATTTTTGTACAGATTTTTGTCAAATTGTAAAAAATTTTGTTGAAACCAACTTCGATTTTTCTGGATTATGTTAGGTTTTTTTTATAGAGGAGCTGCATTTGAGTAATTTTAGTTGAAAATAACTTCGAATTTTTGGATTTTTGTACAGATTTTTGTCAAATTTTAAAAAATTTTGTTTAAACCTACTTCGATTTTTCTGGATTATGTAAAGTTTATTTGATAGACGAGCTGCATTTGAGTAATTTTAGTTGAAAATAACTTCGAATTTTTGGATTTTGTACAGAATTTTGTCAAATTTTAAAAAATTTTGTTGAACCCAACTTCGATTTTTCTGGATTATGTTAGGTTTTTTTGATAGAGGAGCTGCATTTGAGTAATTCTAGTTGAAATTAACTTCGAATTTTTGGATTTTTGTACAGATTTTTGTGAAATTTTAAAAAATTTTGTTGAAACCAACTTCGATTTTTCTGGATTATGTTAGGTTTTTGGATAGAGGAGCTGCATTTGAGTAATTTTAGTTGTAATTAACTTCGAATTTTTGGATTTTTGTGCAGATTTTTGTAAAATTTTATAAAATTTTGTTGAACCCAACTTCGATTTTTCTGGATTATGTTAGGTTTTTTTGATAGAGGAGCTGCATTTGAGTAATTCTAGTTGAAATTAACTTCGAATTTTTGGATTTTTGTACAGATTTTTGTCAAATTTTAAAAAATTTTGTTTAAACCAACTTCGATTTTTCTGGATTATGTAAACTGTTTTTGTTAGAGGAGCTGCATTTGAGTAATTTTAGTTGAAAATAATTTCGAATTTTTGGATTTTTGTACAGATTTTTGTCAAATTTTAAAAAATTATGTTGAAATCAACTTCGATTTTTCTGGAATATGTTAGGTTTTTTTGATAATGGAGCTGCATTTGAGTAATTTTAGTTGAAATTAACTTCGAATTTTGGGATTTTTGTACAGATATTTGTCAAATTTTAAAAAATTTTGTTGAAACCAACTTCGATTTTTCTGGATTATGTTAGGTTTTTTTTATAGAGGAGCTGCATTTGAGTAATTTTAGTTGAAAATAACTTCGAATTTTTGGATTTTTGTACAGATTTTTGTCAAATTTTAAAAAATTTTGTTTAAACCTACTTCGATTTTTCTGGATTATGTAAAGTTTTTTTGATAGACGAGCTGCATTTGAGTAATTTTAGTTGAAAATAACTTCGAATTTTTGGATTTTGTACAGAATTTTGTCAAATTTTAAAAAATTTTGTTGAAACCAACTTCGATTTTTCTGGATTATGTTAGGTTTTTTGGATAGAGGAGCTGCATTTGAGTAATTTTAGTTGTAATTAACTTCGAATTTTTGGATTTTTGTGCAGATTTTTGTAAAATTTTATAAAATTTTGTTGAACCCAACTTCGATTTTTCTGGATTATGTTAGGTTTTTTTGATAGAGGAGCTGCATTTGAGTAATTCTAGTTGAAATTAACTTCGAATTTTTGGATTTTTGTACAGATTTTTGTCAAATTTTAAAAAATTTTGTTTAAACCAACTTCGATTTTTCTGGATTATGTAAAGTTTTTTTGATAGAGGAGCTGCATTTGAGTAATTTTAGTTGAAATTAACTTCGAATTTTGGGATTTTTGTACAGATATTTGTCAAATTTTAAAAAATTTTGTTGAAACCAACTTCGATTACTCTGGATTAGGTTAGGTTTTTTTGGTAGCAGAGCTGCATTTGAGTAATTTTAGTTGAAATTAACTTCGAATTTTTGGATTCTTTTACAGATTTTTGTCAAATTTTAAAAAATTTTGTTGAAACCAACTTCGATTTTTCTGGATTATGTAAAGTTTTTTTGATAGAGGAGCTGCATTTGAGTAATTTTAGTTGAAATTAACTTCGAATTTTTGGATTCTTGTACAGATGTTTGTTAAATTTTTAAAAATTTTGTTGAAACCAACTTCGATTTTTCTGGAATGTGTTAGGTTTTTTTTATAAAGGAGCTGCATTTGAGTAATTTTAGTTGAAATTAACTTCGAATTTTTGGATTTTTGTACAGATTTTTGTGAAATTTTAAAAAATTTTGTTGAAACCAACTTCGATTTTTCTGGATTATGTAAAGTTTTTTTGATAGAGGAGCTGCATTTGAGTAATTTTAGTTGAAAATAATTTCGAATTTTTGGATTTTTGTACAGATTTTTGTCAAATTTTAAAAAATTATGTTGAAATCAACTTCGATTTTTCTGGAATATGTTAGGTTTTTTTGATAAAGGAGCTGCATTTGAGTAATTTTAGTTGAAATTAACTTCGAATTTTGGGATTTTTGTACAGATATTTGTCAAATTTTAAAAAATTTTGTTGAAACCAACTTCGATTTTTCTGGATTATGTTAGGTTTTATTGATAGAGGAGCTGCATTTGAGTAATTCTAGTTGAAAATAACTTCGAATTTTTGGATTTTTGTACAGATTTATGTCAAATTTTAAAAAATTTTGTTTAAACCTACTTCGATTTTTCCGGATTATGTTAGGTTTTTTTGATAGAGGAGCTGCATTTGAGTAATTTTAGTTGAAATTAACTTCGAATTTTTGGATTTTTGTACAGATTTTTGTCAAATTTTAAAAAATTATGTTGAAACCAACTTCGATTTCTCTGGATTATGTTAGGTTTTTTTGATAGAGGAGCAGCTTTCGAGTAATTTTAGTTGGAATTAACTTCGAATTTTTGGATTTTTGTACAGATTTTTGTCAAATTTTAAAAAATTTTGTTGAAACCAACTTCGATTTTTCTGGATTACGATAGTTTTTTTTTGGTAGCGGAGCTGCATTTGAGTAATTTTAGTTGAAATTAACTTCGAATTTTTGGATTTTTGTACAGATTTTTGTCAAATTTTAAAAAATTTTGTTGAAACCAACTTCGATTTCTCTGGATTATGTTAGGTTTTTTTGATAGAGGAGCAGCTTTCGAGTAATTTTAGTTGAAATTAACTTCGAATTTTTGTACAGATTTTTGTCAAATTTTAAAAAATTTTGTTGAAACCAACTTCGATTTTTCTGGATTAAGTAAAGATTTTTTGATAGAGGAGCTGCATTTGAGTAATTCTAGTTGAAATTAACTTCGAATTTTTGGATTTTTGTACAGATTTTTGTCAAATTTTATAAAATTTTGTTGAAACCAACTTCGATTTTTCTGGATTATGTTAGGTTTTTTGGATAGTGGAGCTGCATTTAAGTAATTTTAGTTGTAATTAACTTCGAATTTTTGGATTTTTGTGCAGATTTTTGTAAAATTTTATAAAATTTTGTTGAACCCAACTTCGATTACTCTGGATTACGTTAGGTTTTGTTGGTAGCGGAGCTGCATTTGAGTAATTTTAGTTGAAATTAACTTCGAATTTTGGGATTTTTGTACAGATGTTTGTCAAATTTTAAAAATTTTGTTGCAACCAACTTCGATTTTTCTGGATTATGTTAGGTTTTTTTGATAGAGGAGCTGCATTTGAGTAATTTTAGTTGAAATTAACTTCGAATTTTTGGATTTTTGTACAGATGTTTGTCAAATTTTAAAAATTTTGTTGGAACCAACTTCGATTTTTCTGGATTATGTTAGGTTTTTTTGATAGAGGAGCTGCATTTGAGTAATTTTAGTTGAAATTAACTTCGAATTTTTGGATTTTTGTACAGATTTTTGTCAAATTTTAAAAAATTTTGTTGAAACTAACTTCGATTTTTCTGGATTATGTAAAGTTTTTGTGATAGAGGAGCTGCATTTGAGTAATTTTAGTTGAAATTAACTTCGAATTTTGGGATTTTTGTACAGATTTTTGTCAAATTTTAAAAAATTTTGTTGAAACCAACTTCGATTTTTCTGGATTATGTAAAGTTTTTTTGATAGAGGAGCTGCATTTGAGTAATTTTAGTTGAAATTAACTTCGAATTTTTGGATTCTTGTACAGATTTTGGTCAAATTTTAAAAAATTTTGTTTAAACCTACTTCGATTTTTCTGGTTATGTTAGGTTTTTTTTTATAGAGGAGCCGCATTTGAGTAATTTTAGTTGAAATTAACTTTGGAATTTTTGGATTTTTGTACAGATTTTTGTGAAATTTTAAAAAATTTTGTTGAAACCAACTTCGATTTTTCTGGATTATGTTAGGTTTTTGGATAGAGAAGCTGCATTTGAGTAATTTTAGTTGAAATTAACTTCGAATTTTGGGATTTTTGTACAGATGTTTGTCAAATTTTAAAAACTTTTGTTGGAACCAACTTCGATTTTTCAGGATTATGTTAGGTTTTTTTTGATAATGGAGCTGCATTTCAGTAATTCTAGTTGAAATTAACTTCGAATTTTTGGATTTTTGTACAGATTTTTGTCAAATTTTAAAAAATTTTGTTGAAACCAACTTCGATTTTTCTGGATTATGTTAGGTTTTTTGGATAGTGGAGCTGCATTTAAGTAATTTTAGTTGAAATTAACTTCGAATTTTTGGATTTTTTTACAGATGTTTGTCAAATTTTAAAAAATTTTGTTGATACCAACTTCGATTTTTCTGGATTATGTTAGGTTTTTTTGATAGAGGAGCTGCATTTGAGTAATTTTAGTTGAAGTTAACTTCGAATTTTGGGATTTTTGTACAGATGTTTGTCAAATTTTAAAAAATTTTTGTTGAAACCAACTTCGATTTTTCTGGATTATGTTAGGTTTTTTTGATAGAGGAGCTGCATTTGAGTAATTTTAGTTGAAAATAACTTCGAATTTTTGGATTTTTGTGCAGATTTTTGTTAAATTTTATAAAATTTTGTTGAACCCAACTTCGATTTTTCTGGATTATGTTAGGTTTTTTTGATAGAGGAGCTGCATTTGAGTAATTTTAGTTGAAAATAACTTCGAATTTTTGGATTTTTGTACAGATTTTTGTCAAATTTTAAAAAATTTTGTTGAGACCAACTTCGATTACTCTGGATTACGTTAGGTTTTTTTGGTAGCGGAGCTGCATCTGAGTAATTTTAGTTGTAATTAAATTCGAATTTTTGGATTTTTGAACAGATTTTTCTCAAATTTTAAAAAATTTTGTTGAAGCCTATTTCGATTTTTCTGGATTATGTTAGGTTTTTTTGATAGACGAGCTGCATTTGAGTTATTTTAGTTGAAATTAACTTCGAATTTTTGGATTCTTGTACAGATATTTGTCAAATTTTAAAAAATTTTGTTGAAACCAACTTCGATTTTTCTGGAATATGTTAGGTTTTTTGGATAGAGGAGCTGCATTTGAGTAATTCTAGTTGAAATTAACTTCGAATTTTAGGTTTTTTGTACAGATGGTTGTCAAATTTTAAAAAATTTTGTTGGAACCCACTTCGATTTTTCTGAATTATGTAAGGTTTTTTTGATAGAGGAGCTGCATTTGAGTAATTTTAGTTGAAAATAACTTCGAATTTTTGGATTTTTGTACAGATTTTTGTCAAATTTTAAAAAATTTTGTTTAAACCTACTTCGATTTTTCTGGATTATGTTAGGTTTTTTTGATAGACGAGCTGCATTTGGGTAATTTCAGTTGAAAATAACATCGAATTTTTGGATTTTTGTACAGATTTTTGTCAAATTTTAAAAAATTTTGTTGGAACCCACTTCGATTTTTCTGAATTATGTTAGGTTTTTTTGATAGAGGAGCTGCATTTGAGTAATTTTAGTCGAAAATAACTTCGAATTTTTGGATTTTTGTACAGATTTTTGTCAAATTTTAAAAAATTTTGTTTAAACCTACTTCGATTTTTCTGGATTATGTTAGGTTTTTTTGATAGACGAGCTGCATTTGAGTAATTCTAGTTGAAATTAACTTCGAATTTTTGGATTTTTGTACAGATTTTTGTCAAATTTTAAAAAATTTTGTTGAAACCAACTTCGATTTTTCTGGATTATGTTAGGTTTTTTGGATAGTGGAGCTGCATTTAAGTAATTTTAGTTGTAATTAACTTCGAACTTTTGGATTTTTGTGCAGATTTTCGTAAAATTTTATAAAATTTTGTTGAAACCAACTTCGATTTTTCAGGATTATGTTAGGTTTTTTTGATAGAGGAGCTGCATTTGAGTAATTTTAGTTGAAAATAACTTCGAATTTTTGGATTTTTGTACAGATTTTTGTCAAATTTTAAAAAATTTTGTTGAAACCAACTTCGATTTTTCTGGATTATGTAAAGTTTTTTTGATAGAGGAGCTGCATTTGAGTAATTTTAGATGTAATTAACTTCGAATTTTTGGATTTTTGTACAGATTTTTGTCAAATTTTAAAAAATTTTGTTGAAACCAACTTCGATTACTCTGGATTACGTTAGGTTTTTTTGGTAGCGGAGCTGCATTTGAGTAATTTTAGTTGAAATTAACTTCGAATTTTGGGATTTTTATACAGATTTTTGTCAAATTTTACAAAATTTTGTTGAAACCAACTTCGATTACTCTGGATTACGTTAGGTTTTTTTGGTAGCGGAGCTGCATTTGAGTAATTTTAGTTGAAATTAACTTCGAATTTTGGGATTTTTGTACAGATGTTTGTCAAATTTTAAAAAATTTTGTTGGAACCAACTTCGATTTTTCATGATTATGTTAGGTTTTTTTTGATAATGGAGCTGCATTTGAGTAATTCTAGTTGAAATTAACTTCGAATTTTTGGATTTTTGTACAGATTTTTGTCAAATTTTAAAAAATTTTGTTGAAACCAACTTCGATTTTTCTGGATTATGTTAGGTTTTTTGGATAGTGGAGCTGCATTTAAGTAATTTTAGTTGAAATTAACTTCGAATTTTTGGATTTTTTTACAGATGTTTGTCAAATTTTAAAAAATTTTGTTGATACCAACTTCGATTTTTCTGGATTATGTTAGGTTTTTTTGATAGAGGAGCTGCATTTGAGTAATTTTAGTTGAAGTTAACTTCGAATTTTGGGATTTTTGTACAGATGTTTGTCAAATTTAAAAAATTTTTGTTGAAACCAACTTCGATTTTTCTGGATTATGTTAGGTTTTTTTGATAGAGGAGCTGCATTTGAGTAATTTTAGTTGAAAATAACTTCGAATTTTTGGATTTTTGTGCAGATTTTTGTTAAATTTTATAAAATTTTGTTGAACCCAACTTCGATTTTTCTGGATTATGTTAGGTTTTTTTGATAGAGGAGCTGCATTTGAGTAATTTTAGTTGAAAATAACTTCGAATTTTTGGATTTTTGTACAGATTTTTGTCAAATTTTAAAAAATTTTGTTGAAACCAACTTCGATTTTTCTGGATTATGTAAAGTTTTTTTGATAGAGGAGCTGCATTTGAGTAATTTTAGTTGAAATTAACTTCGAATTTTTGGATTCTTGTACAGATTTTTGCGAATTTTTAAAAAATTTTGTTGAAACCAACTTCGATTTTTCTGGAATATGTTAGGTTTTTTTGATAAAAGAGCTGCATTTGAGTAATTTTAGTTGAAATTAACTTCGAATTTTTGGATTTTTGTACAGATTTTTGTCAAATTTTAAAAAATTTTGTTGAAACCAACTTCGATTTCTCTGGATTATGTTAGGTTTTTTTGATAGAGGAGCAGCTTTCGAGTAATTTTAGTTGAAATTAACTTCGAATTTTTGGATTTTTGTACAGATTTTTGTCAAATTTTAAAAAATTATGTTGAAACCAACTTCGATTTCTCTGGATTATGTTAGGTTTTTTTGATAGAGGAGCAGCTTTCGAGTAATTTTAGTTGGAATTAACTTCGAATTTTTGGATTTTTGTACAGATTTTTGTCAAATTTTAAAAAATTTTGTTGAAACCAACTTCGATTTTTCTGGATTACGATAGGTTTTTTTGGTAGCGGAGCTGCATTTGAGTAATTTTAGTTGAAATTAACTTCGAATTTTTGGATTTTTGTACAGATTTTTGTCAAATTTTAAAAAATTTTGTTGAAACCAACTTCGATTTCTCTGGATTATGTTAGGTTTTTTTGATAGAGGAGCAGCTTTCGAGTAATTTTAGTTGAAATTAACTTCGAATTTTTGTACAGATTTTTGTCAAATTTTAAAAAATTTTGTTGAAACCAACTTCGATTTTTCTGGATTATGTAAAGTTTTTTTGATAGAGGAGCTGCATTTGAGTAATTTTAGTTGAAAATAACTTCGAATTTTTGGATTTTTGTACAGATTTTTGTCAAATTTTAAAAAATTTTGTTGAAACCAACTTCGATTTTTCTGGATTATGTAAAGTTGTTTTGATAGAGGAGCTGCATTTGAGTAATTTTAGTTGAAAATAACTTCGAATTTTTAGATTTTTGTACAGATTTTTGTCAAATTTTAAAAAATTTTGTTGAAACCAACTTCGATTTTTCTGGATTATGTAAAGTTTTTTTGATAGAGGAGCTGCATTTGAGTAATTTTAGTTGAAAATAACTTCGAATTTTTGGATTTTTGTACAGATTTTTGTCAAATTTTAAAAAATTTTGTTGAAACCAACTTCGATTTTTCTGGATTATGTAAAGTTTTTTTGATAGAGGAGCTGCATTTGAGTAATTTTAGTTGAAAATAACTTCGAATTTTTGGATTTTTGTACAGATTCTTGTCAAATTTTAAAAAATTTTGTTGAAACCAACTTCGATTTTTCAGGATTATGTTAGGTTTTTTTGATAGAGGAGCTGCATTTGAGTAATTTTAGTTGAAAATAACTTCGAATTTTTGGATTTTTGTACAGATTTTTGTCAAATTTTAAAAAATTTTGTTGAAACCAACTTCGATTTTTCTGGATTATGTAAAGTTTTTTTGATAGAGGAGCTGCATTTGAGTAATTTTAGATGTAATTAACTTCGAATTTTTGGATTTTTGTACAGATTTTTGTCAAATTTTAAAAAATTTTGTTGAAACCAACTTCGATTACTCTGGATTACGTTAGGTTTTTTTGGTAGCGGAGCTGCATTTGAGTAATTTTAGTTGAAATTAACTTCGAATTTTGGGATTTTTATACAGATTTTTGTCAAATTTTACAAAATTTTGTTGAAACCAACTTCGATTACTCTGGATTACGTTAGGTTTTTTTGGTAGCGGAGCTGCATTTGAGTAATTTTAGTTGAAATTAACTTCGAATTTTGGGATTTTTGTACAGATGTTTGTCAAATTTTAAAAAATTTTGTTGAAACCAACTTCGATTACTCTGGATTACGTTAGGTTTTTTTGGTAGCGGAGCTGCATTTGAGTAATTTTAGTTGAAATTAACTTCGAATTCTGGGATTTTTGTACAGATGTTTGTCAAATTTTAAAAAATTTTGTTGAAACCAACTTCGATTTTTCTGGATTATGTTAGGTTTTTTGGATAGAGGAGCTGCATTTGAGTAATTTTAGTTGTAATTAACTTCGAATTTTTGGATTTTTGTACAGATTTTTGTCAAATTTTAAAAAATTTTGTTGAAACCAATTTCGATTACTCTGGATTACGTTAGGTTTTTTTGGATAGAGGAGCTGCATTTGAGTAATTTTAGATGTAATTAACTTCGAATTTTTGGATTTTTGTGCAGATTTTTGTCAAATTTTAAAAATTTTGTTGAAACCAACTTCGATTACTCTGGATTACGTTAGGTTTTTTTGGTAGCGGGGCTGCATTTGAGTAATTTTAGTTGAAATTAACTTCAAATTTTTGGATTTTTGTACAGATTTTTGTCAAATTTTAAAAAATTTTGTTGAAACCAACTTCGATTACTCTGGATTACGTTAGGTTTTTTTGGTAGCGGAGCTGCATTTGAGTAATTTTAGTTGAAATTAACTTCGAATTTTGGGATTTTGGTACAGATGTTTGTCAAATTTTAAAAAATTTTGTTGAAACCAACTTCGATTTTTCTGGATTATGTAAAGTTTTTTTGATAGAGGAGCTGCATTTGAGTAATTTTAGTTGAAAATAACTTCGAATTCTGGGATTTTTGTACAGATGTTTGTCAAATTTTAAAAAATTTTGTTGAAACCAACTTCGATTTTTCTGGATTATGTTAGGTTTTTTGGATAGAGGAGCTGCATTTGAGTAATTTTAGTTGTAATTAACTTCGAATTTTTGGATTTTTGTACTGATTTTTGTCAAATTTTAAAAAATTTTGTTGAAACCAATTTCGATTACTCTGGATTACGTTAGGTTTTTTTGGATAGAGGAGCTGAATTTGAGTAATTTTAGATGTAATTAACTTCGAATTTTGGGATTTTTGTACAGATGTTTGTCAAATTTTAAAAAATTTTGTTGAAACCAACTTCGATTTTTCTGGATTATGATAGGTTTTTTGGATAGAGGAGCTGCATTTGAGTAATTTTAGTTGTAATTAACTTCGAATTTTTGGATTTTTGTACAGATTTTTGTCAAATTTTAAAAAATTTTGTTGAAACCAATTTCGATTACTCTGGATTACGTTAGGTTTTTTTGGATAGAGGAGCTGCATTTGAGTTATTTTAGATGTAATTAACTTCGAATTTTTGGATTTTTGTACAGATTTTTGTCAAATTTTAAAAATTTTGTTGAAACCAACTTCGATTACTCTGGATTACGTTAGGTTTTTTTGGTAGCGGAGCTGCATTTGAGTAATTTTAGTTGAAATTAACTTCAAATTTTTGGATTTTTGTACAGATTTTTGTCAAATTTTAAAAAATTTTGTTGAAACCAACTTCGATTACTCTGGATTACGTTAGGTTTTTTTGGTAGCGGAGCTGGATTTGAGTAATTTTAGTTGAAATTAACTTCGAATTTTGGGATTTTTGTACAGATGTTTGTCAAATTTTAAAAAATTTTGTTGAAACCAACTTCGATTTTTCTGGATTATGATAGGTTTTTTGGATAGAGGAGCTGCATTTGAGTAATTTTAGTTGTAATTAACTTCGAATTTTTGGATTTTTGTACAGATTTTTGTCAAATTTTAAAAAATTTTGTTGAAACCAACTTCGATTACTCTGGATTACGTTAGGTTTTTTTGGTCGCGGAGTTGCATTTGAGTAATTTTAGTTGAAATTGACTTCGAATTTTGGGATTTTTGTACAGATGTTTGTCAAATTTTAAAAAATTTTGTTGAAACCAACTTCGATTTTTCTGGATTATGATAGGTTTTTTGGATAGAGGAGCTGCATTTGAGTAATTTTAGTTGTAATTAACTTCGAATTTTTGGATTTTTGTACAGATTTTTGTCAAATTTTAAAAAATTTTGTTGAAACCAACTTCGATTTTTCTGGATTATGTAAAGTTTTTTTGATAGAGGAGCTGCATTTGAGTAATTTTAGTTGAAATTAACTTCAAATTTTTGGATTTTTGTACAGATTTTTGTCAAATTTTAAAAAATTTTGTTGAAACCAACTTCGATTACTCTGGATTACGTTAGGTTTTTTTGGTCGCGGAGTTGCATTTGAGTAATTTTAGTTGAAATTAACTTCGAATTTTGGGATTTTTGTACAGATGTTTGTCAAATTTTAAAAAATTTTGTTGAAACCAACTTGGATTTTTCTGGATTATGATAGGTTTTTTGGATAGAGGAGCTGCATTTGAGTAATTTTAGTTGTAATTAACTTCGAATTTTTGGATTTTTGTACAGATTTTTGTCAAATTTTAAAAAATTTTGTTGAAACCAACTTCGATTTTTCTGGATTATGTAAAGTTTTTTTGATAGAGGAGCTGCATTTGAGTAATTTTAGTTGAAAATAACTTCGAATTTTTTGGATTTTTGTACAGATTTTTGTCAAATTTTAAAAAATTTTGTTGAAACCAACATCGATTACTCTGGATTACGTTAGGTTTTTTTGGTAGCGGAGCTGCATTTGAGTAATTTTAGTTGAAATTAACTTCGAATTTTCGGATTTTTGTACAGATGTTTGTCAAATTTTAAAAAATTTTGTTGAAACCAACTTCGATTTTTCTGGATTATGATAGGTTTTTTGGATAGAGGAGCTGCATTTGAGTAATTTTAGTTGTAATTAACTTCGAATTTTTGGATTTTTGTACAGATTTTTGTCAAATTTTAAAAAATTTTGTTGAAACCAACTTCGATTACTCTGGATTACGTTAGGTTTTTTTGGTAGCGGAGCTGCATTTGAGTAATTTTAGTTGAAATTAACTTCGAATTTTGGGATTTTTGTGCAGATGCTTGTCAAATTTTAAAAAATTTTGTTGAAACCAATTTCGATTTTTCTGGATTATGTTAGGTTTTTTTGATAGAGGAGCTGCATTTGAGTAATTTTAGTTGAAATTAACTCCGAATTTTTGGATTTTTGTACAGATTTTTGTCAAATTTTAAAAATTTTTGTTCAAACCAACTTCGATTTTTCTGGATTACGTTAGGTTTTTTTGGATAGAGGAGCTGCATTTGAGTAATTTTAGATGTAATTAACTTCGAATTTTTGGATTTTTATACAGATTTTTGTCAAATTTTACAAAATTTTGTTGAAACCAACTTCGATTACTCTGGATTACGTTAGGTTTTTTTGGTAGCGGAGCTGCATTTGAGTAATTTTAGTTGAAATTAACTTCGAATTTTGGGATTTTTGTACAGATGTTTGTCAAATTTTAAAAAATTTTGTTGAAACCAACTTCGATTTTTCTGGATTATGTAAAGTTTTTTTGATAGAGGAGCTGCATTTGAGTAATTTTAGTTGAAAATAACTTCGAATTTTTTGGATTTTTGTACAGATTTTTATCAAATTTTAAAAAATTTTGTTGAAACCAACTTCGATTACTCTGGATTACGTTAGGTTTTTTTGGTAGCGGAGCTGCATTTGAGTAATTTTAGTTGAAATTAACTTCGAATTCTGGGATTTTTGTACAGATGTTTGTCAAATTTTAAAAAATTTTGTTGAAACCAACTTCGATTTTTCTGGATTATGTTAGGTTTTTTGGATAGAGGAGCTGCATTTGAGTAATTTTAGTTGTAATTAACTTCGAATTTTTTGATTTTTGTACAGATTTTTGTCAAATTTTAAAAAATTTTGTTGAAACCAATTTCGATTACTCTGGATTACGTTAGGTTTTTTTGGATAGAGGAGCTGCATTTGAGTAATTTTAGATGTAATTAACTTCGAATTTTTGGATTTTTGTACAGATTTTTGTCAAATTTTAAAAATTTTGTTGAAACCAACTTCGATTACTCTGGATTACGTTAGGTTTTTTTTGTAGCGGAGCTGCATTTGAGTAATTTTAGTTGAAATTAACTTCGAATTTTGGGATTTTTGTGCAGATGTTTGTCAAATTTTAAAAAATTTTGTTGAAACCGACTTCGATTTTTCTGGATTATGTTAGGTTTTTTTGATAGAGGAGCTGCATTTGAGTAATTTTAGTTGAAATTAACACCGAATTTTTGGATTTTTGTACAGATTTTTGTCAAATTTTAAAAATTTTTGTTCAAACCAACTTCGATTTTTCTGGATTATGTTAGGTTTTTTGGATAGAGGAGCTGCATTTGAGTAATTTTAGTTGTAATTAACTTCGAATTTTTGGATTTTTGTACAGATTTTTGTCAAATTTTAAAAAATTTTGTTGAAACCAATTTCGATTACTCTGGATTACGTTAGGTTTTTTTGGATAGAGGAGCTGCATTTGAGTAATTTTAGATGTAATTAACTTCGAATTTTTGGATTTTTGTACAGATTTTTGTCAAATTTTACAAAATTTTGTTGAAACCAATTTCGATTACTCTGGATTACGTTAGGTTTTTTTGGATAGAGGAGCTGCATTTGAGTAATTTTAGATGTAATTAACTTCGAATTTTTGGATTTTTGTACAGATTTTTGTCAAATTTTAAAAATTTTGTTGAAACCAACTTCGATTACTCTGGATTACGTTAGGTTTTTTTGGTAGCGGAGCTGCATTTGAGTAATTTTAGTTGAAATTAACTTCAAATTTTTGGATTTTTGTACAGATTTTTGTCAAATTATAAAAAATTTTGTTGAAACCAACTTCGATTTTTCTGGATTATGTTAGGTTTTTTGGATAGAGGAGCTGCATTTGAGTAATTTTAGATGTAATTAACTTCGAATTTTTGGATTTTTGTACTGATTTTTGTCAAATTTTAAAAAATTTTGTTTAAACCTACTTCGATTTTTCTGGATTATGTTAGGTTTTTTTTGATAGAGGAGCTGCATTGGAGTAATTTTAGTTGAAATTAACGTCAAATTTTTGGATTTTTGTACAGATTTTTGTCAAATTTTAAAAAATTTTGTTGAAACCAACTTCGATTACTCTGGATTACGTTAGGTTTTTTTGGTCGCGGAGTTGCATTTGAGTAATTTTAGTTGAAATTAACTTCGAATTTTGGGATTTTTGTACAGATGTTTGTCAAATTTTAAAAAATTTTGTTGAAACCAACTTCGATTACTCTGGATTACGTTAGGTTTTTTTGGTAGCGGAGCTGCATTTGAGTAATTTTAGTTGAAATTAACTTCGAATTTTGGGATTTTTGTACAGATTTTTGACAAATTTTAAAAAATTTTGTTGAAACCAACTTCGATTTTTCTGGATTATGATAGGTTTTTTGGATAGAGGAGCTGCATTTGAGTAATTTTAGTTGTAATTAACTTCGAATTTTTGGATTTTTGTACAGATTTTTGTCAAATTTTAAAAAATTTTGTTGAAACCAACTTCGATTACTCTGGATTACGTTAGGTTTTTTTGGTAGCGGAGCTGCATTTGAGTAATTTTAGTTGAAATTAACTTCGAATTTTGGGATTTTTGTACAGATGTTTGTCAAATTTTAAAAAATTTTGTTGAAACCAATTTCGATTACTCTGGATTACGTTAGGTTTTTTTGGATAGAGGAGCTGCATTTGAGTAATTTTAGATGTAATTAACTTCGAATTTTTGGATTTTTGTACAGATTTTTGTCAAATTTTAAAAATTTTGTTGAAACCAACTTCGATTACTCTGGATTACGTTAGGTTTTTTTGGTAGCGGAGCTGCATTTGAGTAATTTTAGTTGAAATTAACTTCAAATTTTTGGATTTTTGTACAGATTTTTGTCAAATTTTAAAAAATTTTGTTGAAACCAACTTCGATTTTTCTGGATTATGTTAGGTTTTTTGGATAGAGGAGCTGCATTTGAGTAATTTTAGATGTAATTAACTTCGAATTTTTGGATTTTTGTACTGATTTTTGTCAAATTTTAAAAAATTTTGTTTAAACCTACTTCGATTTTTCTGGATTATGTTAGGTTTTTTTGATAGAGGAGCTGCATTTGAGTAATTTTAGTTGAAATTAACTTCAAATTTTTGGATTTTTGTACAGATTTTTGTCAAATTTTAAAAAATTTTGTTGAAACCAACTTCGATTACTCTGGATTACGTTAGGTTTTTTTGGTCGCGGAGTTGCATTTGAGTAATTTTAGTTGAAATTAACTTCGAATTTTGGGATTTTTGTACAGATGTTTGTCAAATTTTAAAAAATTTTGTTGAAAACAACTTCGATTACTCTGGATTACGTTAGGTTTTTTTGGTAGCGGAGCTGCATTTGAGTAATTTTAGTTGAAATTAACTTCGAATTTTTGGATTTTTGTACAGATTTTTGTCAAATTTTAAAAAATTTTGTTGAAACCAACCTCGATTTTTCTGGATTATGTAAAGTTTTTTTGATAGAGGAGCTGCATTTGAGTAATTTTAGTTGAAAATAACTTCGAATTTTTTGGATTTTTGTACAGATTTTTGTCAAATTTTAAAAAATTTTGTTGAAACCAACTTCGATTACTCTGGATTACGTTAGGTTTTTTTGGTAGCGGAGCTGCATTTGAGTAATTTTAGTTGAAATTAACTTCGAATTTTGGGATTTTTGTACAGATGTTTGTCAAATTTTAAAAAATTTTGTTGAAACCAACTTCCATTTTTCTGGATTATGTTAGGTTTTATTGATAGAGGAGCTGCATTTGAGTAATTTTAGTTGAAAATAACTTCGAATTTTTGGATTTTTGTACAGATTTGTGTCAAATTTTAAAAAATTTTGATTAAACCTACTTCGATTTTTCTGGATTATGTTAGGTTTTTTTGGTAGCGGAGCTGCATTTGAGTAATTTTAGTTGAAAATAACTTCGAATTTTTGGATTTTTGTACAGATTCTTGTCAAATATTAAAAAATTTTGTTGAAACCAACTTACATTTTTCTGGATTATGTTAGGTTTTTTTGATAGAGGAGCTGCATTTGAGTAATTTTAGTTGAAAATAACTTCGAATTTTTGGATTTTTGTACAGATTTCTGTCAAATTTTAAAAAATTTTGATTAAACCTACTTCGATTTTTCTGGATTATGTTAGGTTTTTTTGATAGAGGAGCTGCATTTGAGTAATTTTAGTTGAAATTAACTTCGAATTTTTGGATTTTTGTACAGATTTTTGTCAAATTTTAAAAAATTTTGTTGAAACCATCTTCGATTTTTCTGGATTATGTAAAGTTTTTTTGATAGAGGAGCTGCATTTGAGTAATTTTAGTTGAAAATAACTTCGAATTTTTGGATTTTTGTACAGATTTTTGTCAAATTTTAAAAAATTTTGTTGAAACCAACTTCGATTTTTCTGGATTATGTAAAGTTTTTTTGATAGAGGAGCTGCATATGAGTAATTTTAGTTGAAAATAACTTCGAATTTTTGGATTTTTGTACAGATTTTGGTCAAATTTTAAAAAATTTTTTGAAACCAACTTCGATTTCTCTGGATTATGTTAGGTTTTTTTGATAGAGGAGCAGCTTTCGAGTAATTTTAGTTGTAATTAACTTCGAATTTTTGTACAGATTTTTGTCAAATTTTAAAAAATTTTTTTGAAACCAACTTCGATTTTTCTGGATTATGTAAAGTTTTTTTGATAGAGGAGCTGCATTTGAGTAATTTTAGTTGAAAATAACTTCGAATTTTTGGATTTTTGTACAGATTTTTGTCAAATTTTACAAAATTTTGTTGAAACCAACTTCGATTTTTCTGGATTATGTAAAGTTTTTTTGATAGAGGAGCTGCATTTGAGTAATTTTAGTTGAAAATAACTTCGAATTTTTGAATTTTTGTACAGATTTTTGTCAAATTTTAAAAAATTTTGTTGAAACCATCTTCGATTTTTCTGGATTATGTAAAGTTTTTTTGATAGAGGAGCTGCATTTGAGTAATTTTAGTTGAAAATAACTTCGAATTTTTGGATTTTTGTACAGATTTTTGTCAAATTTTAAAAAATTTTGTTGAAACCAACTTCGATTTTTCTGGATTATGTAAAGTTTTTTTGATAGAGGAGCTGCATATGAGTAATTTTAGTTGAAAATAACTTCGAATTTTTGGATTTTTGTACAGATTTTTGTCAAATTTTAAAAAATTTTTTGAAACCAACTTCGATTTCTCTGGATTATGTAAAGTTTTTTTGATAGAGGAGCTGCATTTGAGTAATTTTAGTTGAAAATAACTTCGAATTTTTGGATTTTTGTACAGATTTTTGTCAAATTTTAAAAATTTTGTTGAAACCAACTTCGATTACTCTGGATTACGTTAGGTTTTTTTGGTCGCGGAGTTGCATTTGAGTAATTTTAGTTGAAATTAACTTCGAATTTTGGGATTTTTGTACAGATGTTTGTCAAATTTTAAAAAATTTTGTTGAAACCAACTTCGATTACTCTGGATTACGTTAGGTTTTTTTGGTAGCGGAGCTGCATTTGAGTAATTTTAGTTGAAATTAACTTCGAATTTTGGGATTTTTGTACAGATTTTTGTCAAATTTTAAAAAATTTTGTTGAAACCAACTTCGATTTTTCTGGATTTTGTAAAGTTTTTTTGATAGAGGAGCTGCATTTGAGTAATTTTAGTTGTAATTAACTTCGAATTTTTGGATTTTTGTACAGATTTTTGTCAAATTTTAAAAAATTTTGTTGAAACCAACTTCGATTACTCTGGATTACGTTAGGTTTTTTTGGTAGCGGAGCTGCATTTGAGTAATTTTAGTTGAAATTAACTTCGAATTTTGGGATTTTTGTACAGATGTTTGTCAAATTTTAAAAAATTTTGTTGAAACCAACTTCGATTACTCTGGATTACGTTAGGTTTTTTTGGATAGAGGAGCTGCATTTGAGTAATTTTAGATGTAATTAACTTCGAATTTTTGGATTTTTGTACAGATTTTTGTCAAATTTTAAAAATTTTGTTGAAACCAACTTCGATTACTCTGGATTACGTTAGGTTTTTTTGGTAGCGGAGCTGCATTTGAGTAATTTTAGTTGAAATTAACTTCAAATTTTTGGATTTTTGTACAGATTTTTGTCAAATTTTAAAAAATTTTGTTTAAGCCTACTTCGATTTTTCTGGATTATGTAAAGTTTTTTTGTTAGAGGAGCTGCATTTGAGTAATTTTAGTTGAAAATAATTTCGAATTTTTGGATTTTTGTACAGATTTTTGTCAAATTTTAAAAAATTTTGTTGAAACCAACTTCGATTACTCTGGATTACGTTAGGTTTTTTTGGTCGCGGAGTTGCATTTGAGTAATTTTAGTTGAAATTAACTTCGAATTTTGGGATTTTTGTACAGATGTTTGTCAAATTTTAAAAAATTTTGTTGAAACCAACTTCGATTACTCTGGATTACGTTAGGTTTTTTTGGTAGCGGAGCTGCATTTGAGTAATTTTAGTTGAAATTAACTTCGAATTTTTGGATTTTTGTACAGATTTTTGTCAAATTTTAAAAAATTTTGTTGAAACCAACCTCGATTTTTCTGGATTATGTAAAGTTTTTTTGATAGAGGAGCTGCATTTGAGTAATTTTAGTTGAAAATAACTTCGAATTTTTTGGATTTTTGTACAGATTTTTGTCAAATTTTAAAAAATTTTGTTGAAACCAACTTCGATTACTCTGGATTACGTTAGGTTTTTTTGGTAGCGGAGCTGCATTTGAGTAATTTTAGTTGAAATTAACTTCGAATTTTGGGATTTTTGTACAGATGTTTGTCAAATTTTAAAAAATTTTGTTGAAACCAACTTCCATTTTTCTGGATTATGTTAGGTTTTATTGATAGAGGAGCTGCATTTGAGTAATTTTAGTTGAAAATAACTTCGAATTTTTGGATTTTTGTACAGATTTCTGTCAAATTTTAAAAAATTTTGATTAAACCTACTTCGATTTTTCTGGATTATGTTAGGTTTTTTTGGTAGCGGAGCTGCATTTGAGTAATTTTAGTTGAAAATAACTTCGAATTTTTGGATTTTTGTACAGATTCTTGTCAAATATTAAAAAATTTTGTTGAAACCAACTTACATTTTTCTGGATTATGTTAGGTTTTTTTGATAGAGGAGCTGCATTTGAGTAATTTTAGTTGAAAATAACTTCGAATTTTTGGATTTTTGTACAGATTTCTGTCAAATTTTAAAAAATTTTGATTAAACCTACTTCGATTTTTCTGGATTATGTTAGGTTTTTTTGATAGAGGAGCTGCATTTGAGTAATTTTAGTTGAAATTAACTTCGAATTTTTGGATTTTTGTACAGATTTTTGTCAAATTTTAAAAAATTTTGTTGAAACCAACTTCGATTTCTCTGGATTATGTTAGGTTTTTTTGATAGAGGAGCAGCTTTCGAGTAATTTTAGTTGAAATTAACTTCGAATTTTTGGATTTTTGTACAGATTTTTGTCAAATTTTAAAAAATTTTGTTGAAACCAACTTCGATTTTTCTGGATTATGTAAAGCTTTTTTGATAGAGGAGCTGCATTTGAGTAATTTTAGTTGAAAATAACTTCGAATTTTTGAATTTTTGTACAGATTTTTGTCAAATTTTAAAAAATTTTGTTGAAACCATCTTCGATTTTTCTGGATTATGTAAAGTTTTTTTGATAGAGGAGCTGCATTTGAGTAATTTTAGTTGAAAATAACTTCGAATTTTTGGATTTTTGTACAGATTTTTGTCAAATTTTAAAAAATTTTGTTGAAACCAACTTCGATTTTTCTGGATTATGTAAAGTTTTTTTGATAGAGGAGCTGCATATGAGTAATTTTAGTTGAAAATAACTTCGAATTTTTGGATTTTTGTACAGATTTTGGTCAAATTTTAAAAAATTTTTTGAAACCAACTTCGATTTCTCTGGATTATGTTAGGTTTTTTTGATAGAGGAGCAGCTTTCGAGTAATTTTAGTTGTAATTAACTTCGAATTTTTGTACAGATTTTTGTCAAATTTTAAAAAATTTTTTTGAAACCAACTTCGATTTTTCTGGATTATGTAAAGTTTTTTTGATAGAGGAGCTGCATTTGAGTAATTTTAGTTGAAAATAACTTCGAATTTTTGGATTTTTGTACAGATTTTTGTCAAATTTTACAAAATTTTGTTGAAACCAATTTCGATTACTCTGGATTACGTTAGGTTTTTTTGGATAGAGGAGCTGCATTTGAGTAATTTTAGATGTAATTAACTTCGAATTTTTGGATTTTTGTACAGATTTTTGTCAAATTTTAAAAATTTTGTTGAAACCAACTTCGATTACTCTGGATTACGTTAGGTTTCTTTGGTAGCGGAGCTGCATTTGAGTAATTTTATTTGAAATTAACTTCAAATTTTTGGATTTTTGTACAGATTTTTGTCAAATTTTAAAAAATTTTGTTGAAACCAACTTCGATTTTTCTGGATTATGTTAGGTTTTTTGGATAGAGGAGCTGCATTTGAGTAATTTTAGATGTAATTAACTTCGAATTTTTGGATTTTTGTACTGATTTTTGTCAAATTTTAAAAAATTTTGTTTAAACCTACTTCGATTTTTCTGGATTATGTTAGGTTTTTTTGATAGAGGAGCTGCATTTGAGTAATTTTAGTTGAAATTAACTTCAAATTTTTGGATTTTTGTACAGTTTTTTGTCAAATTTTAAAAAATTTTGTTGAAACCAACTTCGATTACTCTGGATTACGTTAGGTTTTTTTGGTCGCGGAGTTGCATTTGAGTAATTTTAGTTGAAATTAACTTCGAATTTTGGGATTTTTGTACAGATGTTTGTCAAATTTTAAAAAATTTTGTTGAAACCAACTTCGATTACTCTGGATTACGTTAGGTTTTTTTGGTAGCGGAGCTGCATTTGAGTAATTTTAGTTGAAATTAACTTCGAATTTTTGGATTTTTGTACAGATTTTTGTCAAATTTTAAAAAATTTTGTTGAAACCAACCTCGATTTTTCTGGATTATGTAAAGTTTTTTTGATAGAGGAGCTGCATTTGAGTAATTTTAGTTGAAAATAACTTCGAATTTTTTGGATTTTTGTACAGATTTTTGTCAAATTTTAAAAAATTTTGTTGAAACCAACTTCGATTACTCTGGATTACGTTAGGTTTTTTTGGTAGCGGAGCTGCATTTGAGTAATTTTAGTTGAAATTAACTTCGAATTTTGGGATTTTTGTACAGATGTTTGTCAAATTTTAAAAAATTTTGTTGAAACCAACTTCCATTTTTCTGGATTATGTTAGGTTTTATTGATAGAGGAGCTGCATTTGAGTAATTTTAGTTGAAAATAACTTCGAATTTTTGGATTTTTGTACAGATTTCTGTCAAATTTTAAAAAATTTTGATTAAACCTACTTCGATTTTTCTGGATTATGTTAGGTTTTTTTGGTAGCGGAGCTGCATTTGAGTAATTTTAGTTGAAAATAACTTCGAATTTTTGGATTTTTGTACAGATTCTTGTCAAATATTAAAAAATTTTGTTGAAACCAACTTACATTTTTCTGGATTATGTTAGGTTTTTTTGATAGAGGAGCTGCATTTGAGTAATTTTAGTTGAAAATAACTTCGAATTTTTGGATTTTTGTACAGATTTCTGTCAAATTTTAAAAAATTTTGATTAAACCTACTTCGATTTTTCTGGATTATGATAGGTTTTTTTGATAGAGGAGCTGCATTTGAGTAATTTTAGTTGAAATTAACTTCGAATTTTTGGATTTTTGTACAGATTTTTGTCAAATTTTAAAAAATTTTGTTGAAACCAACTTCGATTTCTCTGGATTATGTTAGGTTTTTTTGATAGAGGAGCAGCTTTCGAGTAATTTTAGTTGAAATTAACTTCGAATTTTTGGATTTTTGTACTGATTTTTGTCAAATTTTAAAAAATTTTGTTTAAACCTACTTCGATTTTTCTGGATTATGTTAGGTTTTTTTGATAGAGGAGCTGCATTTGAGTAATTTTAGTTGAAATTAAATTCAAATTTTTTGGATTTTTGTACAGATTTTTGACAAATTTTAAAAAATTTTGTTGAAACCAACTTCGATTACTCTAGATTACGTTAGGTTTTTTTGGATAGAGGAGCTGCATTTGAGTAATTTTAGATGTAATTAACTTCGAATTTTTGGATTTTTGTACAGATTTTTGTCAAATTTTAAAAATTTTGTTGAAACCAACTTCGATTACTCTGGATTACGTTAGGTTTTTTTGGTAGCGGAGCTGCATTTGAGTAATTTTAGTTGAAATTAACTTCAAATTTTTGGATTTTTGTACAGATTTTTGTCAAATTTTAAAAAATTTTGTTGAAACCAACTTCGATTTTTCTGGATTATGTTAGGTTTTTTGGATAGAGGAGCTGCATTTGAGTAATTTTAGATGTAATTAACTTCGAATTTTTGGATTTTTGTACTGATTTTTGTCAAATTTTAAAAAATTTTGTTTAAACCTACTTCGATTTTTCTGGATTATGTTAGGTTTTTTTGATAGAGGAGCTGCATTTAAGTAATTTTAGTTGAAATTAACTTCAAATTTTTGGATTTTTGTACAGATTTTTGTCAAATTTTAAAAAATTTTGTTGAAACCAACTTCGATTACTCTGGATTACGTTAGGTTTTTTTGGTCGCGGAGTTGCATTTGAGTAATTTTAGTTGAAATTAACTTCGAATTTTGGGATTTTTGTACAGATATTTGTCAAATTTTAAAAAATTTTGTTGAAACCAACTTCGATTACTCTGGATTACGTTAGGTTTTTTTGGTAGCGGAGCTGCATTTGAGTAATTTTAGTTGAAATTAACTTCGAATTTTTGGATTTTTGTACAGATTTTTGTCAAATTTTAAAAAATTTTGTTGAAACCAACTTCGATTTTTCTGGATTATGTAAAGTTTTTTTGATAGGGGAGCTGCATTTGAGTAATTTTAGTTGAAAATAACTTCGAATTTTTTGGATTTTTGTACAGATGTTTGTCAAATTTTAAAAAATTTTGTTGAAACCAACTTCGATTACTCTGGATTACGTTAGGTTTTTTTGATAGAGGAGCTGCATTTGAGTATTTTTAGTTGAAAATAACTTCGAATTTTTGGATTTTTGTACAGACATTTGTCAAATTGTAAAAAATTTTGTTTAAACCTACTTCGATTTTTCTGGATCATGTTAGGTTTTTTTGATAGAGGAGCTGCATTTGAGTAATTCTAGATGAAATTATCTTCGAATTTTTGGATTTATGTTCAGATTTTTGTCAAATTTTAAAAAATTTTTTTGAACCCAACTTCGATTTTTCTGGAATATTTTGGGTTTTTTGGATAGAGGAGCTGCATTTGAGTAATTTTAGTTGTAATTAACTTCGAATTTTTGGATCTTTGTACAGATTTTTGTCAAATTTTAAAAAATTTTGTTGAAACCAACTTCGATTTTTCTGGATTATGTTAGGTTTTTTTGATAGAGGAGCTGCATTTGAGTAATTCTAGTAGAAATTAACTTCGAATTTTTGGATTTTTGTACAGATTTTTGGCAAATTTTAAAAAATTTTGTTGAAACCAACTTCGATTTTTCTGGATTATGTAAAGTTTTTTTGTTAGAGGAGCTGCATTTGAGTAATTTTAGTTGAAAATAATTTCGAATATTTGGATTTTTGTACAGATTTTTGTCAAATTATAAAAAATTGTGTTGAAACCAACTTCGATTTTTCTGGATTACGTTAGGTTTTTTTTATAGAGGAGCTGCATTTGAGTAATTTTAGTTGAAATTAACTTCGAATTTTGGGATTTTTGAACTGATGTTTGTCAAATTTTAAAAAATTTTGTTGAAACCAACTTCGATTTTTCTGGATTATGTTAGGTTTTTTTGATAGAGGAGCTGCATTTGAGTATTTTTAGTTGAAAATAACTTCGAATTTTTGGATTTTTGTACAGACATTTGTCAAATTGTAAAAAATTTTGTTTAAACCTACTTCGATTTTTCTGGATCATGTTAGGTTTTTTTGATAGAGGAGCTGCATTTGAGTAATTCTAGATGAAATTATCTTCGAATTTTTGGATTTATGTTCAGATTTTTGTCAAATTTTAAAAAATTTTTTTGAACCCAACTTCGATTTTTCTGGAATATTTTGGGTTTTTTGGATAGAGGAGCTGCATTTGAGTAATTTTAGTTGTAATTAACTTCGAATTTTTGGATCTTTGTACAGATTTTTGTCAAATTTTAAAAAATTTTGTTGAAACCAACTTCGATTTTTCTGGATTATGTTAGGTTTTTTTGATAGAGGAGCTGCATTTGAGTAATTCTAGTTGAAATTATCTTCGAATTATTGGATTTTTGTACAGATTTTTGTCAAATTATAAAAAATTGTGTTGAAACCAACTTCGATTTTTCTGGATTACGTTAGGTTTTTTTTATAGAGGAGCTGCATTTGAGTAATTTTAGTTGAAATTAACTTCGAATTTTGGGATTTTTGAACTGATGTTTGTCAAATTTTAAAAAATTTTGTTGAAACCAACTTCGATTTTTCTGGATTATGTTAGGTTTTTTTGATAGAGGAGCTGCATTTGAGTATTTTTAGTTGAAAATAACTTCGAATTTTTGGATTTTTGTACAGACATTTGTCAAATTGTAAAAAATTTTGTTTAAACCTACTTCGATTTTTCTGGATCATGTTAGGTTTTTTTGATAGAGGAGCTGCATTTGAGTAATTCTAGATGAAATTATCTTCGAATTTTTGGATTTATGTTCAGATTTTTGTCAAATTTTAAAAAATTTTTTTGAACCCAACTTCGATTTTTCTGGAATATTTTGGGTTTTTTGGATAGAGGAGCTGCATTTGAGTAATTTTAGTTGTAATTAACTTCGAATTTTTGGATCTTTGTACAGATTTTTGTCAAATTTTAAAAAATTTTGTTGAAACCAACTTCGATTTTTCTGGATTATGTTAGGTTTTTTTGATAGAGGAGCTGCATTTGAGTAATTCTAGTTGAAATTATCTTCGAATTATTGGATTTTTGTACAGATTTTTGTCAAATTATAAAAAATTGTGTTGAAACCAACTTCGATTTTTCTGGATTACGTTAGGTTTTTTTGGTAGCGGAGCTGCATTTGAGTAATTTTAGTTGAAATTAACTTCGAATTTTGGGATTTTTGTACAGATGTATGTCAAATTTTAAAAAATTCTGTTGAAACCAACTTCGATTTTTCTGGATTATGTTAGGTTTTTTTGATAGACGAGCTGCATTTGAGTAATTCTAGTTGAAATTATCTTCGAATTTTTGGATTATTGTACAGATTTTTGTCAAATTGTAAAAAATTTTATTTAAACCTACTTCGATTTTTCTGGATCATGTTAGGTTTTTTTGATAGAGGAGCTGCATTTGAGTAATTCTAGTTGAAATTATCTTCGAATTTTTGGATTTATGTTCAGATTCTTGTCAAATTTTAAAAAATTTTTTTGAACCCAACTTCGATTTTTCTGGAATATTTTGGGTTTTTTGGATAGAGGAGCTGCATTTGAGTAATTTTAGTTGTAATTAACTTCGAATTTTTGGATCTTTGTACAGATTTTTGTCAAATTTTAAAAAATTTTGTTGAAACCAACTTCGATTTTTCTGGATTATGTTAGGTTTTTTTGATAGAGGAGCTGCATTTGAGTAATTCTAGTTGAAATTATCTTCGAATTTTTGGATTTTTGTACTGATTTTTGTCAAATTGTAAAAAATTTTGTTTAAACCTACTTCGATTTTTCTGGATCATGTTAGGTTTTTTTGATAGAGGAGCTGCATTTGAGTAATTCTAGTTGAAATTATCTTCGAATTTTTGGATTTATGTTCAGATTTTTGTCAAATTTTAAAAAATTTTTTTGAACCCAACTTCGATTTTTCTGGAATATTTTGGGTTTTTTGGATAGAGGAGCTGCATTTGAGTAATTTTAGTTGTAATTAACTTCGAATTTTTGGATCTTTGTACAGATTTTTGTCAAATTTTAAAAAATTTTGTTGAAACCAACTTCGATTTTTCTGGATTATGTTAGGTTTTTTTGATAGAGGAGCTGCATTTGAGTAATTCTAGTTGAAATTATCTTCGAATTTTTGGATTTTTGTACAGATTTTTGTCAAATTATAAAAAATTGTGTTGAAACCAACTTCGATTTGGCTGGATTATGTTAGGTTTTTTTGATAGAGGAGCTGCATTTGAGTATTTTTAGTTGAAAATAACTTCGAATTTTTGGATTTTTGTACAGATTTTTGTCAAATTGTAAAAAATTTTGTTTAAACCTACTTCGATTTTTCTGGATTATGTTAGGTTTTTTTGATAGAGGAGCTGCATTTGAGTAATTCTAGTTGAAATTATCTTCGAATTTTTGGATTTATGTTCAGATTTTTGTCAAATTTTAAAAAATTTTTTTGAACCCAACTTCGATTTTTCTGGAATATTTTAGGTTTTTTGGATAGAGGAGCTGCATTTGAGTAATTTTAGTTGTAATTAACTTTGAATTTTTGGTTCTTTGTACAGATTTTTGTCAAATTTTAAAAAATTTTGTTGAAACCAACTTCGATTTTTCTGGATTATGTTAGGTTTTTTTGATAGAGGAGCTGCATTTGAGTAATTCTAGTTGAAATTATCTTCGAATTTTTGGATTTTTGTACAGATTTTTGTCAAATTATAAAAAATTGTGTTGAAACCAACTTCGATTTTTCTGGATTACGTTAGGTATTTTTGATAGAGGAGCTGCATTTGAGTAATTTTAGTTGAAATTAACTTCGAATTTTGGGATTTTTGAACTGATGTTTGTCAAATTTTAAAAAATTTTGTTGAAACCAACTTCGATTTTTCAGGATTATGTTAGGTTTTTTTGATAGAGGAGCTGCATTTGAGTATTTTTAGTTGAAAATAACTTCGAATTTATGGATTTTTGTACAGATTTTTGTCAAATTTTAAAAAATTTTGTTTAAACCTACTTCGATTTTTCTGGATTATGTAAAGTTTTTTTGATAGAGGAGCTGCATTTGAGTTATTTTAATTGAAAATAACTTCGAAATTTTGGATTTTTGTAAAGATTTTTGTCAAATTTTATAAAATTTTATTGAACCCAACTTCGATTTTTCTGGATTATGTTAGGTTTTTTTTATAGAGGAGCTGCATTTGAGTAATTCTAGTAGAAATTAACTTCGAATTTTTGGATTTTTGTACAGATTTTTGTCAAATTTTAAAAAATTTTTTTGAACCCAACTTCGATTTTTCTGGAATATTTTAGGTTTTTTGGATAGAGGAGCTGCATTTGAGTAATTTTAGTTGTAATTAACTTCGAATTTTTGGATCTTTGTACAGATTTTTGTCAAATTTTAAAAAATTTTGTTGAAACCAACTTCGATTTTTCTGGATTATGTTAGGTTTTTTTGATAGAGGAGCTGCATTTGAGTAATTCTAGTTGAAATTATCTTCGAATTTTTGGATTTTTGTACAGATTTTTGTCAAATTATAAAAAATTGTGTTGAAACCAACTTCGATTTTTCTGGATTACGTTAGGTATTTTTGATAGAGGAGCTGCATTTGAGTAATTTTAGTTGAAATTAACTTCGAATTTTGGGATTTTTGAACTGATGTTTGTCAAATTTTAAAAAATTTTGTTGAAACCAACTTCGATTTTTCAGGATTATGTTAGGTTTTTTTGATAGAGGAGCTGCATTTGAGTAATTCTAGTAGAAATTAACTTCGAATTTTTGGATTTTTGTACAGATTTTTGTCAAATTTTAAAAAATTTTGTTTAAACCTACTTCGATTTTTCTGGATTATGTAAAGTTTTTTTGTTAGAGGAGCTGCATTTGAATAATTTTAGTTGAAAATAACTTCGAATTTTTGGATTTTTGTACAGATTTTTGTCAAATTGTAAAATATTTTGTTTAAACCTACTTCGATTTTTCTGGATTATGTTAGGTTTTTTTGATAGAGGAGCTGCATTTGAGTAATTCTAGTTGAAATTATCTTCGAATTTTTGGATTTATGTTCAGATTTTTGTCAAATTTTAAAAAATTTTTTTGAACCCAACTTCGATTTTTCTGGAATATTTTAGGTTTTTTGGATAGAGGAGCTGCATTTGAGTAATTTTAGTTGTAATTAACTTCGAATTTTTGGATCTTTGTACAGATTTTTGTCAAATTTTAAAAAATTTTGGTGAAACCAACTTCGATTTTTCTGGATTATGTTAGGTTTTTTTGATAGAGGAGCTGCATTTGAGTAATTCTAGTTGAAATTATCTTCGAATTTTTAGATTTTTGTACAGATTTTTGTCAAATTATAAAAAATTGTGTTGAAACCAACTTCGATTTTTCTGGATTACGTTTGGTATTTTTGATAGAGGAGCTGCATTTGAGTAATTTTAGTTGAAATTAACTTCGAATTTTGGGATTTTTGAACTGATGTTTGTCAAATTTTAAAAAATTTTGTTGAAACCAACTTCGATTTTTCTGGATTATGTTAGGTTTTTTTGATAGAGGAGCTGCATTTGAGTAATTTTAGTTGAAATTAACTTCGAATTTTTTGATTTTTGTGCAGATTTTTGACAAATTTTAAAAAATTTTGTTTAAGCCTACTTCGATTTTTCTGGATTATGTAAAGTTTTTTTGTTAGAGGAGCTGCATTTGAGTAATTTTAGTTGAAAATAATTTCGAATTTTTGGATTTTTGTACAGATTTTTGTCAAATTATAAAAAATTGTGTTGTAACCAACTTCGATTTTTCTGGATTATGTTAGGTTTTTTTGATAGAGGAGCTGCATTTGAGTAATTCTAGTAGAAATTAACTTCGAATTTTTGGATTTTTGTACAGATTTTTGTCAAATTTTAAAAAATTTTGTTGAAACCAACTTCAATTTTTCTGGATTATGTAAAGTTTTTTTGATAGAGGAGCTGCATTTGAATAATTTTAGTTGAAAATAATTTCGAATTTTTGGATTTTTGTACAGATTTTTGTCAAATTATAAAAAATTGTGTTGAAACCAACTTCGATTTTTCTGGATTACGTTAGGGTTTTTTGATAGAGGAGCTGCATTTGAGTAATTTTAGTTGAAATTAACTTCGAATTTTGGGATTTTTGAACTGATGTTTGTCAAATTTTAAAAAATTTTGTTGAAACCAACTTCGATTTTTCTGGATTATGTTAGGTTTTTTTGATAGAGGAGCTGCATTTGAGTATTTTTAGTTGAAAATAACTTCGAATTTTTGGATTTTTGTACAGATTTTTGTCAAATTTTAAAAAATTTTGTTGAACTCAACTTCGATTTTTCTGGATTATGTTAGGTTTTTATGATAGAGGAGCTGCATTTGAGTAATTCTAGTTGAAATTAACTTCGAATTTTTGGATTTTTGTACAGATTTCTGTCAATTTTTAAAAAATTTTGTTGAAACCAACTTCGATTTTTCTGGATTATGTTAGGTTTTTTTGATAGAGGAGCTGCATCTGAGTAATTTTAGTTGAAATTAACTTCGAATTTTTGGATGTTTGTACAAATTTTTGTCAAATTATAAAAAATTGTGTTGAAACCAACTTCGATTTTTCTGGATTACGTTAGGTTTTTTTGATAGAGGAGCTGCATTTGAGTAATTTTAGTTGAAATTAACTTCGAATTTTGGGATTTTTGAACTGATGTTTGTCAAATTTTAAAAAATTTTGTTGAAACCAACTTCGATTTTTCTGGATTATGTTAGGTTTTTTTGATAGAGGAGCTGCATTTGAGTATTTTTAGATGAAAATAACTTCGAATTTATGGATTTTTGTACAGATTTTTGTCAAATTTTAAAAAATTTTGTATAAACCTACTTCGATTTTTCTGGATTATGTAAAGTTTTTTTGATAGAGGAGCTGCATTTGAGTAATTTTAGTTGAAAATAACTTCGAATTTTTGGATTTTTGTACAGATTTTTGTCAAATTATAAAAAATTTTGTTGAAACCAACTTCGATTTTTCTGGATTATGTTAGGTTTTTTTCATAGAGGAGCTGCATTTGAGTAATTTTAGTTGAAAATAACTTCGAATTTTTGGAATTTTGTACAGATTTTTGTCAAATTGTAAAAAATTTTGTTTAAACCTACTTCGATTTTTCTGGATTATGTTAGGTTTTTTTGATAGAGGAGCTGCATTTGAGTAATACTAGTTGAAATTATCTTCGAATTTTTGGATTTATGTTCAGATTTTTGTCAAATTTTAAAAAATTTTTTTGAACCCAACTTCGATTTTTCTGGAATATTTTAGGTTTTTTGGATAGAGGAGCTGCATTTGAGTAATTTTAGTTGTAATTAACTTCGAATTTTTGGATCTTTGTACAGATTTTTGTCAAATTTTAAAAAATTTTGTTGAAACCAACTTCGATTTTTCTGGATTATGTTAGGTTTTTTTTATAGAGGAGCTGCATTTGAGTAATTCTAGTTGAAATTATCTTCGAATTTTTGGATTTTTGTACAGATTTTTGTCAAATTATAAAAAATTGTGTTGAAACCAACTTCGATTTTTCTGGATTACGTTAGGTTTTTTTGATAGAGGAGCTGCATTTGAGTAATTTTAGTTGAAATTAACTTCGAATTTTGGGATTTTTGAACTGATGTTTGTCAAATTTTAAAAAATTTTGTTGAAACCAACTTCGATTTTTCTGGATAATGTTAGGTTTTTTTGATAGAGGAGCTGCATTTGAGTATTTTTAGTTGAAAATAACTTCGAATTTTTGGATTTTTGTACAGATTTTTGTCAAATTGTAAAAAATTTTGTTTAAACCTACTTCGATTTTTCTGGATTATGTTAGGTTTTTTTGATAGAGGAGCTGCATTTGAGTAATTCTAGTTGAAATTATCTTCGAATTTTTGGATTTATGTACAGATTTTTGTCAAATTTTAAAAAATTTTTTTGAACCCAACTTCGATTTTTCTGGAATATTTTAGGTTTTTTGGATAGAGGAGCTGCATTTGAGTAATTTTAGTTGTAATTAACTTCGAATTTTTGGATCTTTGTACAGATTTTTATCAAATTTTAAAAAATTTTGGTGAAACCAACTTCGATTTTTCTGGATTATGTTAGGTTTTTTTGATAGAGGAGCTGCATTGGAGTAATTCTAGTTGAAGTTATCTTCGAATTTTTGGATTTTTGTACAGATTTTTGTCAAATTATAAAAAATTGTGTTGAAACCAACTTCGATTTTTCTGGATTACGTTAGGTATTTTTGATAGAGGAGCTGCATTTGAGTAATTTTAGTTGAAATTAACTTCGAATTTTGGGATTTTTGAACTGATGTTTGTCAAATTTTAAAAAATTTTGTTGAAACCAACTTCGATTTTTCAGGATTATGTTAGGTTTTTTTGATAGAGAAGCTGCATTTGAGTATTTTTAGTTGAAAATAACTTCGAATTTATGGATTTTTGTACAGATTTTTGTCAAATTTTAAAAAATTTTGTTTAAACCTACTTCGATTTTTCTGGATTATGTAAAGTTTTTTTGATAGAGGAGCTGCATTTGAGTAATTTTAGTTGCAAATAACTTCGAATTTTTGGATTTTTGTAAAGATTTTTGTCAAATTTTATAAAATTGTGTTGAACCCAACTTCGATTTTTCTGGATTACGTTAGGTTTTTTTGATAGAGGAGCTGCATTTGAGTAATTTTAGTTGAAATTAACTTCGAATTTTGGGATTTTTGAACTGATGTTTGTCAAATTTTAAAAAATTTTGTTGAAACCAACTTCGATTTTTCTGGATTACGTTAGGTTTTTTTGATAGAGGAGCTGCATTTGAGTAATTTTAGTTGAAATTAACTTCGAATTTATGGATTTTTGTACAGATTTTTGTCAAATTTTAAAAAATTTTGTATAAACCTACTTCGATTTTTCTGGATTATGTAAAGTTTTTTTGATAGAGGAGCTGCATTTGAGTAATTTTAGTTGAAAATAACTTCGAATTTTTGGATTTTTGTAAAGATTTTTGTCAAATTTTATAAAATTGTGTTGAACCCAACTTCGATTTTTCTGGATTACGTTAGGTTTTTTTGATAGAGGAGCTGCATTTGAGTAATTTTAGTTGAAATTAACTTCGAATTTTGGGATTTTTGAACTGATGTTTGTCAAATTTTAAAAAATTTTGTTGAAACCAACTTCGATTTTTCTGGATTACGTTAGGTTTTTTTGATAGAGGAGCTGCATTTGAGTAATTTTAGTTGAAATTAACTTCGAATTTTGGGATTTTTGAACTGATGTTTGTCAAATTTTAAAAAATTTTGTTGAAACCAACTTCGATTTTTCTGGAATATTTTAGGTTTTTTGGATAGAGGAGCTGCATTTGAGTAATTTTAGTTGCAAATAACTTCGAATTTTTGGATTTTTGTAAAGATTTTTGTCAAATTTTATAAAATTGTGTTGAACCCAACTTCGATTTTTCTGGATTACGTTAGGTTTTTTTGATAGAGGAGCTGCATTTGAGTAATTTTAGTTGAAACTAACTTCGAATTTTGGGATTTTTGAACTGATGTTTGTCAAATTTTAAAAAATTTTGTTGAAACCAACTTCGATTTTTCTGGATTATGTTAGGTTTTTTTGATAGAGGAGCTGCATTTGAGTAATTTTAGTTGAAAATAACTTCGAATTTTTGGATTTTTGTACAGATTTTTGTCAATTTGTAAAAAATTTTGTTTAAACCTACTTCGATTTTTCTGGATTATGTTAGGTTTTTTTGATAGAGGAGCTGCATTTGAGTAATTCTAGTTGAAATTATCTTCGAATTTTTGGATTTATATTCAGATTTTTGTCAAATTTTAAAAAATTTTTTTGAACCCAACTTCGATTTTTCTGGAATATTTTAGGTTTTTTGGATAGAGGAGCTGCATTTGAGTAATTTTAGTTGTAATTAACTTCGAATTTTTGGATCTTTGTACAGATTTTTGTCAAATTTTAAAAAATTTTGTTGAAACCAACTTCGATTTTTCTGGATTATGTTAGGTTTTTTTGATAGAGGAGCTGCATTTGAGTAATTCTAGTTGAAATTATCTTCGAATTTTTGGATTTATATTCAGATTTTTGTCAAATTTTTAAAAATTTTTTTGAACCCAACTTCGATTTTTCTGGAATATTTTAGGTTTTTTGGATAGAGGAGCTGCATTTGAGTAATTTTAGTTGTAATTAACTTCGAATTTTTGGATCTTTGTACAGATTTTTGTCAAATTTTAAAAAATTTTGTTGAAACCAACTTCGATTTTTCTGGATTATGTTAGGTTTTTTTGATAGAGGAGCTGCATTTGAGTAATTTTAGTTGAAATTAACTTCGAATTTATGGATTTTTGTACAGATTTTTGTCAAATTTTAAAAAATTTTGTATAAACCTACTTCGATTTTTCTGGATTATGTAAAGTTTTTTTGATAGAGGAGCTGCATTTGAGTAATTTTAGTTGAAAATAACTTCGAATTTTTGGATTTTTGTACAGATTTTTGTCAAATTATAAAAAATTTTGTTGAAACCAACTTCGATTTTTCTGGATTATGTTAGGTTTTTTTCATAGAGGAGCTGCATTTGAGTAATTTTAGTTGTAATTAACTTCGAATTTTTGGATCTTTGTACAGATTTTTGTCAAATTTTAAAAAATTTGTTGAAACCAACTTTGATTTTTCTGGATTATGTTAGGTTTTTTTGATAGAGGAGCTGCATTTGAGTAATTTTAGTTGAAATTAACTTCGAATTTTGGGATTTTTGAACTGATGTTTGTCAAATTTTAAAAAATTTTGTATAAACCTACTTCGATTTTTCTGGATTACGTTAGGTTTTTTTGATAGAGGAGCTGCATTTGAGTAATTTTAGTTGAAATTAACTTCGAATTTTGGGATTTTTGAACTGATGTTTGTCAAATTTTAAAAAATTTTGTTGAAACCAACTTCGATTTTTCTGGAATATTTTAGGTTTTTTGGATAGAGGAGCTGCATTTGAGTAATTTTAGTTGCAAATAACTTCGAATTTTTGGATTTTTGTAAAGATTTTTGTCAAATTTTATAAAATTGTGTTGAACCCAACTTCGATTTTTCTGGATTACGTTAGGTTTTTTTGATAGAGGAGCTGCATTTGAGTAATTTTAGTTGAAATTAACTTCGAATTTTGGGATTTTTGAACTGATGTTTGTCAAATTTTAAAAAATTTTGTTGAAACCAACTTCGATTTTTCTGGATTATGTTAGGTTTTTTTGATAGAGGAGCTGCATTTGAGTAATTTTAGTTGAAAATAACTTCGAATTTTTGGATTTTTGTAAAGATTTTTGTCAAATTTTATAAAATTGTGTTGAACCCAACTTCGATTTTTCTGGATTATGTTAGGTTTTTTTGATAGAGGAGCTGCATTTGAGTATTTTTAGTTGAAAATAACTTCGAATTTTTGGATTTTTGTACAGATTTTTGTCAATTTGTAAAAAATTTTGTTTAAACCTACTTCGATTTTTCTGGATTATGTTAGGTTTTTTTGATAGAGGAGCTGCATTTGAGTAATTCTAGTTGAAATTATCTTCGAATTTTTGGATTTATATTCAGATTTTTGTCAAATTTTAAAAAATTTTTTTGAACCCAACTTCGATTTTTCTGGAATATTTTAGGTTTTTTGGATAGAGGAGCTGCATTTGAGTAATTTTAGTTGTAATTAACTTCGAATTTTTGGATCTTTGTACAGATTTTTGTCAAATTTTAAAAAATTTTGTTGAAACCAACTTCGATTTTTCTGGATTATGTTAGGTTTTTTTGATAGAGGAGCTGCATTTGAGTAATTTTAGTTGAAATTTACTTCGAATTTATGGATTTTTGTACAGATTTTTGTCAAATTTTAAAAAATTTTGTATAAACCTACTTCGATTTTTCTGGATTATGTAAAGTTTTTTTGATAGAGGAGCTGCATTTGAGTAATTTTAGTTGAAAATAACTTCGAATTTTTGGATTTTTGTACAGATTTTTGTCAAATTATAAAAAATTTTGTTGAAACCAACTTCGATTTTTCTGGAATATTTTAGGTTTTTTGGATAGAGGAGCTGCATTTGAGTAATTTTAGTTGTAATTAACTTCGAATTTTTGGATCTTTGTACAGATTTTTGTCAAATTTTAAAAAATTTTGTTGAAACCAACTTCGATTTTTCTGGATTATGTTAGGTTTTTTTGATAGAGGAGCTGCATTTGAGTAATTTTAGTTGAAATTAACTTCGAATTTATGGATTTTTGTAAAGATTTTTGTCAAATTTTATAAAATTGTGTTGAACCCAACTTCGATTTTTCTGGATTACGTTAGGATTTTTTGATAGAGGAGCTGCATTTGAGTATTTTTAGTTGAAAATAACTTCGAATTTTTGGATTTTTGTACAGATTTTTGTCAAATTGTAAAAAATTTTGTTTAAACCTACTTCGATTTTTCTGGATTATGTTAGGTTTTCTTGATAGAGGAGCTGCATTTGAGTAATTCTAGTTGAAATTATCTTCGAATTTTTGGATTTATATTCAGATTTTTGTCAAATTTTAAAAAATTTTTTTGAACCCAACTTCGATTTTTCTGGAATATTTTAGGTTTTTTGGATAGAGGAGCTGCATTTGAGTAATTTTAGTTGTAATTAACTTCGAATTTTTGGATGTTTGTACAGATTTTTGTCAAATTTTAAAAAATTTTGTTGAAACCAACTTCGATTTTTCTGGATTATGTTAGGTTTTTTTGATAGAGGAGCTGCATTTGAGTAATTTTAGTTGAAATTAACTTCGAATTTATGGATTTTTGTACAGATTTTTGTCAAATTTTAAAAAATTTTGTATAAACCTACTTCGATTTTTCTGGATTATGTAAAGTTTTTTTGATAGAGGAGCTGCATTTGAGTAATTTTAGTTGAAAATAACTTCGAATTTTTGGATTTTTGTACAGATTTTTGTCAAATTATAAAAAATTTTGTTGAAACCAACTTCGATTTTTCTGGATTATGTTAGGTTTTTTTCATAGAGGAGCTGCATTTGAGTAATTTTAGTTGAAAATAACTTCGAATTTATGGATTTTTGTACAGATTTTTGTCAAATTTTAAAAAATTTTGTATAAACCTACTTCGATTTTTCTGGATTATGTAAAGTTTTTTTGATAGAGGAGCTGCATTTGAGTAATTTTAGTTGAAAATAACTTCGAATTTTTGGATTTTTGTACAGATTTTTGTCAAATTATAAAAAATTGTGTTGAAACCAACTTCGATTTTTCTGGATTACGTTAGGTTTTTTTGATAGAGGAGCTGCATTTGAGTAATTTTAGTTGAAATTAACTTCGAATTTTGGGATTTTTGAACTGATGTTTGTCAAATTTTAAAAAATTTTGTTGAAACCGACTTCGATTTTTCTGGATTATGTTAGGTTTTTTTGATAGAGGAGCTGCATTTGAGTAATTCTAGTTGAAATTATCTTCGAATTTTTGGATTTATGTTCAGATTTTTGTCAAATTTTAAAAAATTTTTTTGAACCCAACTTCGATTTTTCTGGAATATTTTAGGTTTTTTGGATAGAGGAGCTGCATTTGAGTAATTTTAGTTGTAATTAACTTCGAATTTTTGGATCTTTGAACAGATTTTTATCAAATTTTAAAAAATTTTGGTGAAACCAACTTCGATTTTTCTGGATTATGTTAGGTTTTTTTGATAGAGGAGCTGCATTTGAGTAATTCTAGTTGAAATTATCTTCGAATTTTTGGATTTTTGTACAGATTTTTGTCAAATTATAAAAAATTGTGTTGAAACCAACTTCGATTTTTCTGGATTACGTTAGGTATTTTTGATAGAGGAGCTGCATTTGAGTAATTTTAGTTGAAATTAACTTCGAATTTTGGGATTTTTGAACTGATGTTTGTCAAATTTTAAAAAATTTTGTTGAAACCAACTTCGATTTTTCTGGATTATGTTAGGTTTTTTTGATAGAGGAGCTGCATTTGAGTATTTTTAGTTGAAAATAACTTCGAATTTTGGGATTTTTGTACAGATTTTTGTCAAATTGTAAAAAATTTTGTTTAAACCTACTTCGATTTTTCTGGATTATGTTAGGTTTTTTTGATAGAGGAGCTGCATTTGAGTAATTCTAGTTGAAATTATCTTCGAATTTTTGGATTTATATTCAGATTTTTGTCAAATTTTAAAAAATTTTTTTGAACCCAACTTCGATTTTTCTGGAATATTTTAGGTTTTTTGGATAGAGGAGCTGCATTTGAGTAATTTTAGTTGTAATTAACTTCGAATTTTTGGATCTTTGTACAGATTTTTGTCAAATTTTAAAAAATTTTGTTGAAACCAACTTCGATTTTTCTGGATTATGTTAGGTTTTTTTGATAGAGGAGCTGCATTTGAGTAATTTTAGTTGAAATTAACTTCGAATTTATGGATTTTTGTACAGATTTTTGTCAAATTTTAAAAAATTTTGTATAAACCTACTTCGATTTTTCTGGATTATGTAAAGTTTTTTTGATAGAGGAGCTGCATTTGAGTAATTTTAGTTGAAAATAACTTCGAATTTTTGGATTTTTGTACAGATTTTTGTCAAATTATAAAAAATTTTGTTGAAACCAACTTCGATTTTTCTGGAATATTTTAGGTTTTTTGGATAGAGGAGCTGCATTTGAGTAATTTTAGTTGTAATTAACTTCGAATTTTTGGATCTTTGTACAGATTTTTGTCAAATTTTAAAAAATTTTGTTGAAACCAACTTCGATTTTTCTGGATTATGTTAGGTTTTTTTGATAGAGGAGCTGCATTTGAGTAATTTTAGTTGAAATTAACTTCGAATTTATGGATTTTTGTACAGATTTTTGTCAAATTTTAAAAAATTTTGTATAAACCTACTTCGATTTTTCTGGATTATGTAAAGTTTTTTTGATAGAGGAGCTGCATTTGAGTAATTTTAGTTGAAAATAACTTCGAATTTTTGGATTTTTGTACAGATTTTTGTCAAATTATAAAAAATTTTGTTGAAACCAACTTCGATTTTTCTGGATTATGTTAGGTTTTTTTCATAGAGGAGCTGCATTTGAGTAATTTTAGTTGAAAATAACTTCGAATTTTTGGATTTTTGTACAGATTTTTGTCAAATTTTAAACAATTTTGTTTAAACCTACTTCGATTTTTCTGGATTATGTAAAGTTTTTTTGATAGAGGAGCTGCATTTGAGTAATTTTAGTTGAAAATAACTTCGAATTTTTGGCTTTTTGTAAAGATTTTTGTCAAATTTTATAAAATTGTGTTGAACCCAACTTCGATTTTTCTGGATTATGTTAGGTTTTTTTGATAGAGGAGCTGCATTTGAGTAATTCTAGTAGAAATTAACTTCGCATTTTTGGATCTTTGTACAGATTTTTGTCAAATTATAAAAAATTGTGTTGTAACCAACTTCGATTTTTCTGGATTACGTTAGGTTTTTTTGATAGAGGAGCTGCATTTGAGTAATTTTAGTTGAAATTAACTTCGAATTTATGGATTTTTGTACAGATTTTTGTCAAATTTTAAAAAATTTTGTATAAACCTACTTCGATTTTTCTGGATTATGTAAAGTTTTTTTGATAGAGGAGCTGCATTTGAGTAATTTTAGTTGAAAATAACTTCGAATTTTTGGATTTTTGTAAAGATTTTTGTCAAATTTTATAAAATTGTGTTGAACCCAACTTCGATTTTTCTGGATTACGTTAGGTTTTTTTGATAGAGGAGCTGCATTTGAGTAATTTTAGTTGAAATTAACTTCGAATTTTGGGATTTTTGAACTGATGTTTGTCAAATTTTAAAAAATTTTGTTGAAACCAACTTCGATTTTTCTGGATTACGTTAGGTTTTTTTGATAGAGGAGCTGCATTTGAGTAATTTTAGTTGAAATTAACTTCGAATTTTGGGATTTTTGAACTGATGTTTGTCAAATTTTAAAAAATTTTGTTGAAACCAACTTCGATTTTTCTGGAATATTTTAGGTTTTTTGGATAGAGGAGCTGCATTTGAGTAATTTTAGTTGCAAATAACTTCGAATTTTTGGATTTTTGTAAAGATTTTTGTCAAATTTTATAAAATTGTGTTGAACCCAACTTCGATTTTTCTGGATTACGTTAGGTTTTTTTGATAGAGGAGCTGCATTTGAGTAATTTTAGTTGAAACTAACTTCGAATTTTGGGATTTTTGAACTGATGTTTGTCAAATTTTAAAAAATTTTGTTGAAACCAACTTCGATTTTTCTGGATTATGTTAGGTTTTTTTGATAGAGGAGCTGCATTTGAGTAATTTTAGTTGAAAATAACTTCGAATTTTTGGATTTTTGTACAGATTTTTGTCAATTTGTAAAAAATTTTGTTTAAACCTACTTCGATTTTTCTGGATTATGTTAGGTTTTTTTGATAGAGGAGCTGCATTTGAGTAATTCTAGTTGAAATTATCTTCGAATTTTTGGATTTATATTCAGATTTTTGTCAAATTTTAAAAAATTTTTTTGAACCCAACTTCGATTTTTCTGGAATATTTTAGGTTTTTTGGATAGAGGAGCTGCATTTGAGTAATTTTAGTTGTAATTAACTTCGAATTTTTGGATCTTTGTACAGATTTTTGTCAAATTTTAAAAAATTTTGTTGAAACCAACTTCGATTTTTCTGGATTATGTTAGGTTTTTTTGATAGAGGAGCTGCATTTGAGTAATTCTAGTTGAAATTATCTTCGAATTTTTGGATTTATATTCAGATTTTTGTCAAATTTTTAAAAATTTTTTTGAACCCAACTTCGATTTTTCTGGAATATTTTAGGTTTTTTGGATAGAGGAGCTGCATTTGAGTAATTTTAGTTGTAATTAACTTCGAATTTTTGGATCTTTGTACAGATTTTTGTCAAATTTTAAAAATTTTGTTGAAACCAACTTCGATTTTTCTGGATTATGTTAGGTTTTTTTGATAGAGGAGCTGCATTTGAGTAATTTTAGTTGAAATTAACTTCGAATTTATGGATTTTTGTACAGATTTTTGTCAAATTTTAAAAAATTTTGTATAAACCTACTTCGATTTTTCTGGATTATGTAAAGTTTTTTTGATAGAGGAGCTGCATTTGAGTAATTTTAGTTGAAAATAACTTCGAATTTTTGGATTTTTGTACAGATTTTTGTCAAATTATAAAAAATTTTGTTGAAACCAACTTCGATTTTTCTGGATTATGTTAGGTTTTTTTCATAGAGGAGCTGCATTTGAGTAATTTTAGTTGTAATTAACTTCGAATTTTGGATCTTTGTACAGATTTTTGTCAAATTTTAAAAAATTTGTTGAAACCAACTTTGATTTTTCTGGATTATGTTAGGTTTTTTTGATAGAGGAGCTGCATTTGAGTAATTTTAGTTGAAATTAACTTCGAATTTTGGGATTTTTGAACTGATGTTTGTCAAATTTTAAAAAATTTTGTATAAACCTACTTCGATTTTTCTGGATTACGTTAGGTTTTTTTGATAGAGGAGCTGCATTTGAGTAATTTTAGTTGAAATTAACTTCGAATTTTGGGATTTTTGAACTGATGTTTGTCAAATTTTAAAAAATTTTGTTGAAACCAACTTCGATTTTTCTGGAATATTTTAGGTTTTTTGGATAGAGGAGCTGCATTTGAGTAATTTTAGTTGCAAATAACTTCGAATTTTTGGATTTTTGTAAAGATTTTTGTCAAATTTTATAAAATTGTGTTGAACCCAACTTCGATTTTTCTGGATTACGTTAGGTTTTTTTGATAGAGGAGCTGCATTTGAGTAATTTTAGTTGAAATTAACTTCGAATTTTGGGATTTTTGAACTGATGTTTGTCAAATTTTAAAAAATTTTGTTGAAACCAACTTCGATTTTTCTGGATTATGTTAGGTTTTTTTGATAGAGGAGCTGCATTTGAGTAATTTTAGTTGAAAATAACTTCGAATTTTTGGATTTTTGTAAAGATTTTTGTCAAATTTTATAAAATTGTGTTGAACCCAACTTCGATTTTTCTGGATTATGTTAGGTTTTTTTGATAGAGGAGCTGCATTTGAGTATTTTTAGTTGAAAATAACTTCGAATTTTTGGATTTTTGTACAGATTTTTGTCAATTTGTAAAAAATTTTGTTTAAACCTACTTCGATTTTTCTGGATTATGTTAGGTTTTTTTGATAGAGGAGCTGCATTTGAGTAATTCTAGTTGAAATTATCTTCGAATTTTTGGATTTATATTCAGATTTTTGTCAAATTTTAAAAAATTTTTTTGAACCCAACTTCGATTTTTCTGGAATATTTTAGGTTTTTTGGATAGAGGAGCTGCATTTGAGTAATTTTAGTTGTAATTAACTTCGAATTTTTGGATCTTTGTACAGATTTTTGTCAAATTTTAAAAAATTTTGTTGAAACCAACTTCGATTTTTCTGGATTATGTTAGGTTTTTTTGATAGAGGAGCTGCATTTGAGTAATTTTAGTTGAAATTTACTTCGAATTTATGGATTTTTGTACAGATTTTTGTCAAATTTTAAAAAATTTTGTATAAACCTACTTCGATTTTTCTGGATTATGTAAAGTTTTTTTGATAGAGGAGCTGCATTTGAGTAATTTTAGTTGAAAATAACTTCGAATTTTTGGATTTTTGTACAGATTTTTGTCAAATTATAAAAAATTTTGTTGAAACCAACTTCGATTTTTCTGGAATATTTTAGGTTTTTTGGATAGAGGAGCTGCATTTGAGTAATTTTAGTTGTAATTAACTTCGAATTTTTGGATCTTTGTACAGATTTTTGTCAAATTTTAAAAAATTTTGTTGAAACCAACTTCGATTTTTCTGGATTATGTTAGGTTTTTTTGATAGAGGAGCTGCATTTGAGTAATTTTAGTTGAAATTAACTTCGAATTTATGGATTTTTGTAAAGATTTTTGTCAAATTTTATAAAATTGTGTTGAACCCAACTTCGATTTTTCTGGATTACGTTAGGATTTTTTGATAGAGGAGCTGCATTTGAGTATTTTTAGTTGAAAATAACTTCGAATTTTTGGATTTTTGTACAGATTTTTGTCAAATTGTAAAAAATTTTGTTTAAACCTACTTCGATTTTTCTGGATTATGTTAGGTTTTCTTGATAGAGGAGCTGCATTTGAGTAATTCTAGTTGAAATTATCTTCGAATTTTTGGATTTATATTCAGATTTTTGTCAAATTTTAAAAAATTTTTTTGAACCCAACTTCGATTTTTCTGGAATATTTTAGGTTTTTTGGATAGAGGAGCTGCATTTGAGTAATTTTAGTTGTAATTAACTTCGAATTTTTGGATGTTTGTACAGATTTTTGTCAAATTTTAAAAAATTTTGTTGAAACCAACTTCGATTTTTCTGGATTATGTTAGGTTTTTTTGATAGAGGAGCTGCATTTGAGTAATTTTAGTTGAAATTAACTTCGAATTTATGGATTTTTGTACAGATTTTTGTCAAATTTTAAAAAATTTTGTATAAACCTACTTCGATTTTTCTGGATTATGTAAAGTTTTTTTGATAGAGGAGCTGCATTTGAGTAATTTTAGTTGAAAATAACTTCGAATTTTTGGATTTTTGTACAGATTTTTGTCAAATTATAAAAAATTTTGTTGAAACCAACTTCGATTTTTCTGGATTATGTTAGGTTTTTTTCATAGAGGAGCTGCATTTGAGTAATTTTAGTTGAAAATAACTTCGAATTTATGGATTTTTGTACAGATTTTTGTCAAATTTTAAAAAATTTTGTATAAACCTACTTCGATTTTTCTGGATTATGTAAAGTTTTTTTGATAGAGGAGCTGCATTTGAGTAATTTTAGTTGAAAATAACTTCGAATTTTTGGATTTTTGTACAGATTTTTGTCAAATTATAAAAAATTGTGTTGAAACCAACTTCGATTTTTCTGGATTACGTTAGGTTTTTTTGATAGAGGAGCTGCATTTGAGTAATTTTAGTTGAAATTAACTTCGAATTTTGGGATTTTTGAACTGATGTTTGTCAAATTTTAAAAAATTTTGTTGAAACCGACTTCGATTTTTCTGGATTATGTTAGGTTTTTTTGATAGAGGAGCTGCATTTGAGTAATTCTAGTTGAAATTATCTTCGAATTTTTGGATTTATGTTCAGATTTTTGTCAAATTTTAAAAAATTTTTTTGAACCCAACTTCGATTTTTCTGGAATATTTTAGGTTTTTTGGATAGAGGAGCTGCATTTGAGTAATTTTAGTTGTAATTAACTTCGAATTTTTGGATCTTTGAACAGATTTTTATCAAATTTTAAAAAATTTTGGTGAAACCAACTTCGATTTTTCTGGATTATGTTAGGTTTTTTTGATAGAGGAGCTGCATTTGAGTAATTCTAGTTGAAATTATCTTCGAATTTTTGGATTTTTGTACAGATTTTTGTCAAATTATAAAAAATTGTGTTGAAACCAACTTCGATTTTTCTGGATTACGTTAGGTATTTTTGATAGAGGAGCTGCATTTGAGTAATTTTAGTTGAAATTAACTTCGAATTTTGGGATTTTTGAACTGATGTTTGTCAAATTTTAAAAAATTTTGTTGAAACCAACTTCGATTTTTCTGGATTATGTTAGGTTTTTTTGATAGAGGAGCTGCATTTGAGTATTTTTAGTTGAAAATAACTTCGAATTTTGGGATTTTTGTACAGATTTTTGTCAAATTGTAAAAAATTTTGTTTAAACCTACTTCGATTTTTCTGGATTATGTTAGGTTTTTTTGATAGAGGAGCTGCATTTGAGTAATTCTAGTTGAAATTATCTTCGAATTTTTGGATTTATATTCAGATTTTTGTCAAATTTTAAAAAATTTTTTTGAACCCAACTTCGATTTTTCTGGAATATTTTAGGTTTTTTGGATAGAGGAGCTGCATTTGAGTAATTTTAGTTGTAATTAACTTCGAATTTTTGGATCTTTGTACAGATTTTTGTCAAATTTTAAAAAATTTTGTTGAAACCAACTTCGATTTTTCTGGATTATGTTAGGTTTTTTTGATAGAGGAGCTGCATTTGAGTAATTTTAGTTGAAATTAACTTCGAATTTATGGATTTTTGTACAGATTTTTGTCAAATTTTAAAAAATTTTGTATAAACCTACTTCGATTTTTCTGGATTATGTAAAGTTTTTTTGATAGAGGAGCTGCATTTGAGTAATTTTAGTTGAAAATAACTTCGAATTTTTGGATTTTTGTACAGATTTTTGTCAAATTATAAAAAATTTTGTTGAAACCAACTTCGATTTTTCTGGAATATTTTAGGTTTTTTGGATAGAGGAGCTGCATTTGAGTAATTTTAGTTGTAATTAACTTCGAATTTTTGGATCTTTGTACAGATTTTTGTCAAATTTTAAAAAATTTTGTTGAAACCAACTTCGATTTTTCTGGATTATGTTAGGTTTTTTTGATAGAGGAGCTGCATTTGAGTAATTTTAGTTGAAATTAACTTCGAATTTATGGATTTTTGTACAGATTTTTGTCAAATTTTAAAAAATTTTGTATAAACCTACTTCGATTTTTCTGGATTATGTAAAGTTTTTTTGATAGAGGAGCTGCATTTGAGTAATTTTAGTTGAAAATAACTTCGAATTTTTGGATTTTTGTACAGATTTTTGTCAAATTATAAAAAATTTTGTTGAAACCAACTTCGATTTTTCTGGATTATGTTAGGTTTTTTTCATAGAGGAGCTGCATTTGAGTAATTTTAGTTGAAAATAACTTCGAATTTTTGGATTTTTGTACAGATTTTTGTCAAATTTTAAACAATTTTGTTTAAACCTACTTCGATTTTTCTGGATTATGTAAAGTTTTTTTGATAGAGGAGCTGCATTTGAGTAATTTTAGTTGAAAATAACTTCGAATTTTTGGCTTTTTGTAAAGATTTTTGTCAAATTTTATAAAATTGTGTTGAACCCAACTTCGATTTTTCTGGATTATGTTAGGTTTTTTTGATAGAGGAGCTGCATTTGAGTAATTCTAGTAGAAATTAACTTCGCATTTTTGGATCTTTGTACAGATTTTTGTCAAATTATAAAAAATTGTGTTGTAACCAACTTCGATTTTTCTGGATTACGTTAGGTTTTTTTGATAGAGGAGCTGCATTTGAGTAATTTTAGTTGAAATTAACTTCGAATTTTGGGATTTTTGAACTGATGTTTGTCAAATTTTAAAAAATTTTGTTGAAACCAACTTCGATTTTTCTGGATTATGTTAGGTTTTTTTGATAGAGGAGCTGCGTTTGAGTATTTTTAGTTGAAAATAACTTCGAATTTTTTGATTTTTGTACAGATTTTTGTCAAATTGTAAAAAATTTTGTTTAAACCTACTTCGATTTTTCTGGATTATGTTAGGTTTTTTTGATAGAGGAGCTGCATTTGAGTAATTCTAGTTGAAATTATCTTCGAATTTTTGGATTTATGTACAGATTTTTGTCAAATTTTAAAAAATTTTTTTGAACCCAACTTCGATTTTTCTGGAATATTTTAGGTTTTTTGGATAGAGGAGCTGCATTTGAGTAATTTTAGTTGTAATTAACTTCGAATTTTTGGATCTTTGTACAGATTTTTATCAAATTTTAAAAAATTTTGGTGAAACCAACTTCGATTTTTCTGGATTATGTTAGGTTTTTTTGATAGAGGAGCTGCATTTGAGTAATTCTAGTTGAAATTATCTTCGAATTTTTGGATTTTTGTACAGATTTTTGTCAAATTATAAAAAATTGTGTTGAAACCAACTTCGATTTTTCTGGATTACGTTAGGTATTTTTGATAGAGGAGCTGCATTTGAGTATTTTTAGTTGAAAATAACTTCGAATTTATGGATTTTTGTACAGATTTTTGTCAAATTTTAAAAAATTTTGTTTAAACCTACTTCGATTTTTCTGGATTATGTAAAGTTTTTTTGATAGAGGAGCTGCATTTGAGTAATTTTAATTGAAAATAACTTCGAAATTTTGGATTTTTGTAAAGATTTTTGTCAAATTTTATAAAATTTTATTGAACCCAACTTCGATTTTTCTGGATTATGTTAGGTTTTTTTGATAGAGGAGCTGCATTTGAGTAATTCTAGTAGAAATTAACTTCGAATTTTTTGATTTTTGTACAGATTTTTGTCAAATTTTAAAAAATTTTTTTGAACCCAACTTCGATTTTTCTGGAATATTTTAGGTTTTTTGGATAGAGGAGCTGCATTTGAGTAATTCTAGTTGAAATTATCTTCGAATTTTTGGATTTTTGTACAGATTTTTGTCAAATTATAAAAAATTGTGTTGAAACCAACTTCGATTTTTCTGGATTACGTTAGGTATTTTTGATAGAGGAGCTGCATTTGAGTAATTTTAGTTGAAATTAACTTCGAATTTTGGGATTTTTGTACAGATTTTTGTCAAATTTTATAAAATTTTGTTTAAACCTACTTCGATTTTTCTGGATTATGTAAAGTTTTTTTGATAGAGGAGCTGCATTTGAGTAATTTTAATTGAAAATAACTTCGAAATTTTGGATTTTTGTAAAGATTTTTGTCAAATTTTATAAAATTTTATTGAACCCAACTTCGATTTTTCAGGATATAGTAGGTTTTTTGGATAGAGGAGCTGCATTTGAGTAATTTTAGTTGTAATTAACTTCGAATTTTTGGAGTTTTGTACAGATTTTTGTCCAATTTTAAAAAATTTAGTTGAATCCAACTTCGATTTTTCTGGATTATGTTAGGTTTTTTTGATAGAGGAGCTGCATTTGAGTAATTTTAGTTGAAATTAAATTTAAATTTTTGGATTTTTGAACAGATTTTTCTCAAATTTTAAAAAATTTTGTTGAAGCCTATTTCGTTTTTTCTGGATTATGTTAGGTTTTTTTGATAGACGAGCTGCATTTGAGTAATTCTAGTAGAAATTAACTTCGAATTTTTGGATTTTTGTACAGATTTTTGTCAAATTTTAAAAAATTTTGTTGAAACCAACTTCAATTTTTCTGGATTATGTAAAGTTTTTTTGATAGAGGAGCTGCATTTGAGTAATTCTAGTTGAAATTATCTTCGAATTTTTGGATTTTTGTACAGATTTTTGTCAAATTATAAAAAATTGTGTTGAAACCAACTTCGATTTTTCTGGATTACGTTAGGTTTTTTTGATAGAGGAGCTGCATTTGAGTAATTTTAGTTGAAATTAACTTCGAATTTTGGGATTTTTGAACTGATGTTTGTCAAATTTTAAAAAATTTTGTTGAAACCAACTTCGATTTTTCAGGATTATGTTAGGTTTTTTTGATAGAGAAGCTGCATTTGAGTATTTTTAGTTGAAAATAACTTCGAATTTATGGATTTTTGTACAGATTTTTGTCAAATTTTAAAAAATTTTGTTTAAACCTACTTCGATTTTTCTGGATTATGTAAAGTTTTTTTGATAGAGGAGCTGCATTTGAGTAATTTTAATTGAAAATAACTTCGAAATTTTGGATTTTTGTAAAGATTTTTGTCAAATTTTATAAAATTTTATTGAACCCAACTTCGATTTTTCTGGATTATGTTAGGTTTTTTTGATAGAGGAGCTGCATTTGAGTAATTCTAGTAGAAATTAACTTCGAATTTTTTGATTTTTGTACAGATTTTTGTCAAATTTTAAAAAATATTTTTGAACCCAACTTCGATTTTTCTGGAATATTTTAGGTTTTTTGGATAGAGGAGCTGCATTTGAGTAATTTTAGTTGTAATTAACTTCGAATTTTTGGATCTTTGTACAGATTTTTGTCAAATTTTAAAAAATTTTGTTGAAACCAACTTCGATTTTTCTGGATTATGTTAGGTTTTTTTGATAGAGGAGCTGCATTTGAGTAATTCTAGTTAAAATTATCTTCGAATTTTTGGATTTTTGTACAGATTTTTGTCAAATTATAAAAAATTGTGTTGAAACCAACTTCGATTTTTCTGGATTACGTTAGGTTTTTTTGATAGAGGAGCTGCATTTGAGTAATTTTAGTT